>JAZKJV010000054.1:419595-1019595 GCA_037367405.1 Ottelia alismoides
TCGATATCCCTCGATCTTTGGAGCGCCTCGTCAACCCATTCAAATACCACCTACTTCTTCCCTTAAAAATTAGAACCCCATTTGGACTCGTTTCTTACCCCCTTTGGTGTGCTCCGGACTGATGGTGGTGACAGCACCATCTCCAGCCAACTAGGGCGGCGTCTGACATGTGTATGGGCCATTCCACCTACCTCCACCGGCCACCGATGTCGAGGTCCTATCTCAGGCGTTATCCGCCTTTGAGATTCATTTCTCGTTATTTTTCTTACATTTCCTTGTTCACCATCATCCTAGGAGTACATTAGTGCTTTCCCTTTCGCATGTGATCCATCCAAGTACCCTTCACCACCACCTCGTCGGTGGTGGCTCCAACGAGTTCCTATTCCCCCCATCAACATCCATTTCCACCCCGGAACCCTGGAAGTCGTCTCCTTGTTGTTTGGAGTTTACTTGCAGCTACCAGGCGCTCAAAGACTCCAACTGGAGTCATATTTTATAGAGAACAATGGTACCTGGGCCCCCCTTTCTTCTACGGCCCCGCGGTTGCGCTCTGGTGCTCGCCCCTCCATTTTGGCATTATCGTCGGGTCGGGGAACCTCCCAGGAACGTAGGAGGCTCGTTTTGGGCCTCGGAATCTTTGGAGGAGGAGGAACATGCTCGGAGAAGATCTCTCTCGCACCAGCTCGTCCCTCTTCTTCTAGAGGGCCTCCCCGCCGTTCGAATGTCTTTGTTCTTCCAGAGGTCACAGAAGCCATTAGATCATCCTCGTTGCCAGCCTCCAGATCATCGGAGCAGCATCTAATCGCGGTTGTTGGCAGCCAAACTGGTATCGGGATACCAGGACACGACACATGACAAGTAGAGGCGCCTCCACCGTCTGATCCGCACCATTACGTGGGTATTTTGCGATTTTTACCCCACGGTTTTTGTATTTAAATATCCATACTCAATCTTTTATTTGCAATTACTTTATTTTTGTAATATTTGCAAAATAGCCCCCGTACTCCTTATAATTACATTCCAATCCTGGCCACATCACCTCACGTAACCTGTGCACGTGAGGTGGCGATTTTACGGCCAGGCCCTTAGGCATTATCTTATTTCATTTTCGTTCACAAACTTTTATATGCAGTTATATATTTTGGGATATTTTGCATGTTAGCCCCTAAAGTTTGAGAAATTACTATTTAGTCCCTACCACGTGCGCGTGTCCACGTACGTGACCTTGGCATTTTTGTAGCGATAGTCCTGGGTGTTTGCTTATTTCTGATTGATCCATAAATATTTTTATTTAGTTGTATAATTTCTGGAAAAATTGCATTGTGGCCTTTAATATTTTGCATATTTATAAAAATACCCCTGTAAGTAGTGTAGTTTTTCTTTGTTGATTGCATTTATTTCATGCATCTATAAAATTCAAAAAATCACTAAAAAATAAGCATAAATTCCTGTTGCATTGTGCTTTCACGCTATATTTTTATTTTACATTTTTTGTTGCATTTTATTATTTATAAAAATTCAAAAACATGCATTTTCTTCATTGTTTGCATTAGAAAATACATAAATAATATAAAACATTTTTGAAAAAATCCAAAAAAAATATATTTCGTGTGCTTATAATTTTTTAGCTTTAAACCAAAAACCATAAAAAATAAAATAAAACTCATAAAAATAGGCAAACAGTAAAAACCTTCATAAATATTTATAAAATCCAAAAAATCATAAAAATATAGTTTCTATTTTTAAATTTTCTCTATATTATTATACTGATTTTAAAATTAATATGGGTATTTTTTGTTACTTTTCATCTCCATTTTAATCTCGCCTTTTTATCGTTTTCATTGTTTTAAGTACTTTTTATTTTAAAAATACTGAAGAATTAGAAAAAATATAGAAAAAACACAGAAACATTAGAAAAATATAAAAAAAACATAAAAATATTTTATTTCCTTAATTTTGTTTATTTTACATATTTTTATAAATACATTATATCTCTTTTATTATATTGTATATATACTTTATTTTATAATTCAAAAGAAAGAAAATAAAAATATAATATATAAAAAGAAAATACAAAATCAGAAAATCAAAAATCAAAATATAAAAACATAAAATAAAAATCAAATAAAAACAGATAAAATTAAAAACCCACAAAAACAACACTTATATAGACAAATACATCATATTCATTCTGGAGCATTGATTTTGCCCAATCTACCTGCTTGCTTCCTGTGTTCGACCTCTATATACTTACTCCTATACACATCTTTTATGTAGAGTTATAATAACTTTTAACTCCACATCTTGCTTTTCATTGTATGATCGTTGTGTGGGTTGATTGTTGATTGACCCGGGTTTCGTGAGTGGTCGCCACAGCGACTTTGTCTCCGCCTTGTGTGAAACATATTTTGACCCTCGCAAGACCCGCGTGATCAAGCACCTCTCGCTCTTCCCGTCAATTGCGCATGACTCAACCACCCATAAAATTCCCCTCCCCTCGACTCAAGCCCTCATCCGCCAACAAGGAGGAAAGCCCCAGCTTCTCAAGCGCCTCGGTGACAGCGGCGGTGCCTGATAGATGACAACGGCGGGCCTAGTGACCTCGATGAGATCCGAAGTTCTTCGAGCTTTGCTGCAGATTCTCCAAGACTCTGCACAGCTTCGTGGAGGCTCGCCACTCTGCTTGAGGCCATCATCGACCGGAGCTTGAAGCTCCAACCACCCCTATGGCGAGAAAACCCGCAGGTAATCCTTCTTCTAGTTGCTTTTCTTCCTCCTCCTCTTTCTTCTTCTACTCTATTTCTCATGCTTCCTTGTTCTTCCCCCTATCCAATATACCCCCATATTCACCTTCATCACAATCATCATCGTTTACCATTCACTCTGACCATCATCGCACGCTCAGCCCTCTTCACATCATCTTCGTAATTCCACTCGCACGACCCGCGCCTGCCATACTCCACAGTGCCACACTATCGTACTTCGTCATAGACGATGCTATGCCTCACAACTCCACCCACCAAATGTTGTTCACCTCTATTGCAGTCTAGCTATCTCCGTCCTCCCATAGTAGGTTGACACACTTCCTTACTCCTGCGCTCGTGCAGACTTCTCGACTCTGTGTTTGACGGCTTTCTCGCCAATCAACCTCAACCTCCACCTTCGAGCAGGTCCCCTCCACCCTCCGTCGTTCGACTTGACCTCGCTTTGCACCTTCAGCAAGGTTGTGTGTCGTCCAACTTCTTGCTCCACTGCCCGCCTTCGCAACCTACTATGGTCGACTCCGCTCCGCACGACCCTCAAGACACCACCACCTTCGCGACCAGAGCCCTCACGTCGCCTCCAACGCGACTGAATCTATCTCTATCTCGACTGTATGTCGCCTGAGGTCGAGCGTCCGTGCCGCTGCACCAGCTCACCTCGCTAACGCTGACTCTGCCCACGATCATCTGATTTCGTGGCTCAACCGTATATCATCTGAGGACATGACCGCCTACTCGTCTTCGCGGTGAGCTTGATCTCCAAGGTCATCTCCCAACCACCCTTGAGCGCCTCAGCTCGCAGATTCATTGGCTGACTCCCCAACAGTAGGTCGTAAATCCTCCGTACATACCTCAATCCACGCTGCCTCTGTCTATTGCCAGAGCTGCCAAGTGAACAACTCTACATCCAGTCAAAGCCCACCCCCCCCCCGCGAACTCAGGAGCAGCGCACGAGAGGACGGGATAATTTCACCAAAAGCCCTTGTCTTTCTGCAAATCACTGAAGGGCCCCGTCGTCAGATGAAACATGTATGTTGCACGTGCCTGGTAGAGAAATAGCAGCATAGCCCTTGGAGCTCCAACAAATTAGCACACATCCTCGCCTTCCAGGAACCATGTGAGACGCACGTGTCTTCCTCGGACATTTGCATAAATACCCTCTTAGGTATAGGTAGCTGCATTTTAGTCAGCATATTTGCTTTAAGCAATTTTAATTCTGTATTGCATTTTAAGCCTTGAGTTCACATGTTAATTTGAACATTCGTTTCGTGTTATTTTATCTGTATGAAAATTGCATATTTTAGAACAATCAATTCTTTATCTATTGAATTTTTGTAATTTTATGAGTAATGGTTTATTTAATAGAATTAATTTGGTGCAATATTGTGTAGTTTACCTAATGTCTATTCTAAAATTAATATTAAGTCAATCTGCGCTCTAAAATTACAAAAAAATCAAACGATAGAGTTTAAGTAATTTTACTTTGTGCCCAAAAATCATCTTATTTGCACGTATAACTAGGTTATAATAAATTAATTGGTGATTTATTTAGTTAATTTTCAATGAGTCATAAATCAATTATTTATTAAGATTCGATAACCTTCCTGGATTCCTCTCGCATAGAAGTATGTAGGATAATTTTAGTTTCTGAAAATAATTTGGTTTTGTATTTATTAAAATTAATTTACGAAAATCACTCTGCATTCATATTTAATTCTTAATTAATTCAAATTGAGTCGAAAAATTCCAAAAAAATTACAATAGCTTATTTTAATATTTACTCATCTTCTAGCTATGTTTGAGGATTTTTGGAAGTGATTTGCCCGAAATTTATATTTTAGAATTCGAACTAGCCTGAAATTGCATTTACATTTATCACTTGCATTCAAAAATACCAAAAAAAATCCTTTCTGAAAATCTAGCATCTAGATCAACTTTAAATAAATCTAAGGTGAAAGTTGTCTCCCTGAGTTCGATCTTGAGCTTGCCCAAGTAAAAAAATATAACCGCTTGCTTTTAATTGGACTAATAATTGAAGAAGTGATTTTTGATTGATCCGAATTTATCCGACTACAATGCATTCAAATGACATAATAAAAGGATAGATTCTGGGATTTGTCAAGGAGGAGGTGGGTGGATGTTGAGTGGGGAAAGGAAGATGAGGAGGAAGGTAAAGAGGGGCACTCAATGTAATTTTAATAAACAAAATGGATATAATGTAAAAGAACGGAATCTGATTAGTTTTAATGAGTAAATGGATGGAGGACTAACCACATGGTCTATGGGGTAAGGGTTAACAAGTTTACGAGGTCAAGGAATGGAATTACATTATTTCAAAAGTCGAGAATGTAATTGGTAAAATTTATAAGAATCGTGGGGTAAAAATCTCATAAATAAAAAGATAAAGAGAGATGCAACCAACCAAACATTTTAATAGTAGGTTGAAGAATGACGGCAGCAGGGCCTGCTCATGTGTGACAACAAATTAAGCTCTTTAGGTTGGAAAAGATTGCAGTGGAAGGATATGGGCCAAAGTACATCATGGGCAAACAAGATTCTTACTTGAGGTAGAAGAAACGTACTTTTGTAGGCTGCTTTGTCCTTAGCTTCCAACATACATATTTGTTCTTATTCTTCCCCAAGCCTAAGAAGGTAGTTAATCAAGCGAACAACCCCCATTGGAATTCATAGTGTGTGAGGGAGACGGAGGCGCATGCTGTCCGTCCTCGGTGGGATGGGATGTTGCCATGGCCTGGAAGTTCACTTCCTTGACGTCTTGGACATTCTCGTAATGGGCATTCATCCCATTTTAACAAGTTTCAGGAAGCCGATATATGCAGTGCTGAGCGGTTCAAAAATAAGTGTGGCATGTATGCAATTAGTCGAGCTTATATTCAAAACATGCAATTTCACAATTTTTAAAATACAAGCAGACAAATGATTGACTATGAATAATTTTATCATGGACACATTTCACATGATATGCAGGTCAATAGTAGGCATTGATTCAAAGCTGTGTTTGCCGTTTTTCTCCTATACTATAATGACTCAATTTGATAGGAGGTGGTCATCGCAGATCACAAGCCTGGAAGAAAGAGCCGCAGGGTGCCCTCTTACCAGATACAGATCTTACAACTCAGCTCATTCCAGCTCGTCTTACCGATTGGCCCCAGATGTATTACAAAGCATACACTGTGGTAGAATACGCATACTTAGTACAGTCAATATGAACATGTACGTGCAGCGGTCCAAATTGTGAAAAAACATATTTTTCTAAAGGAGCAAATGTAGGACCTAAAAAGAAAATAAAAATCATATCGGATCGAGGAGGAAGGCTGTAACAACAATCAATTAAATAAGTAGCAGGAGCTATGTTAATTACTCCAAAAAGAAAAAATCAATCCATGCAGCTTAAAAAGGGAATCAATGGGAAAGCGGCATATAAATTATAATCACTGCTACATATTAAGGATAATGAAGAACTGGGACTTTGCTGTTGTGATCACAAGAACAAGAACAGCCTCATTAGTACTTGGTGAACCTCGACGTCACCAAGTAACAATCTCCTTCATATACTTTCACGTGCCTATACCGGGAACGAAAGCGTCGATTTTGCCTTCGGTAGCTTGCCAAATTCCGGGCCCCGTGATCTTGTAATAAATCTAGCAGATATATACAATGATTGAAAGTAGGAACAGGAGACAGCCAGCAACCACCTCGCCACCAGCAGCTCTCCGATCTCCTAGACCCTAAAGGCCGCGAGCGATCTACTCTCGTGTCTGCTACTACCAGGGACGAAAGAAGTAAGGTAGGATGGTGTATGGATCTTCTGCAATACTGCAGAGTCTACTGCAATTAATCCGAGCCGCTCGATCTTGATCGAGCGATTCACATGAATTTCCACGGTTTAGGCTCACAAGAACACGGTATTTGTGTGATCGAGCGGCTCCAATGTTCCACAATTTTGCAGCAGAAACTGCAGTAATTCTGAGGAACTACTCCCAGGTTGGATGACAGTGGAGTCGTAACCGGATCCGGGCCATAAATAACACTTGTATGCACGATTCACGGAACAAACGAGGGCAGGATAGCTAATATCTCGGATTGACATCCAATGGGTCTCCATAAACCCAATGCAACGTACTTTGATACCCAAGCTTGATCGTGTGCTGGCACGTGACACAGTGACGAGAGAGGGGTACGGGTGAGGGCTTAGCCCCCCCGCTCTCAACCAAAGCCCCTATATATGTTTAATATATAATATTATATTGGATCTAAATACATTATTTAATAATTAAAATTTACATATTATGTATAATAGCCCCCCATATCTCAACAAAAAAATCAATATATATGATCTAATTACAATAATTAATTGTTCACATTACATGATGTGCATAATCGGATATTGATCCATCCGTATATGTCCATCATCGTACCCGTTTATAATTTCACTGATATATAATTTTTATTTTAGCATATATGTTATAGAAAATGTTTTTTCCTGTTATTTTATCTGCATATATGGATTTTTGGATACCTCTTTCATTTTTTAGGATCTTAAAACGGATATGGTTACATATTTTTCTAGTGTATACATATATGGATACAGATACATATTTGTATCTGCATGTTTGAAATACTATTTTTATCTGCATCGATTTTAAAATAGTATGCAGATACATGTATACAGGTAAGGTGGAGCATTGGGTTCGATTCGGCCCAACCTGAGAAAATTAAACCCGGCCTGAACCCACTAATTTTATTCGGGCCTTGGCCGGGTCGAGGCCCGAGTTTTTGGGCAAACCAAGGGCTCGTGCCCAGCCCGAGGCCCGTAGGGTCAGGCTCAGGTTCGAGCTGAGCCCGCATCCACTTTGGTTTCATTATGCAATATCTTTCATGTTAAAAAAATTGGATGTATTATGGGTCTATGACCCCCCAGAAGGCCTATTAAGCTGCTTTTTATGTTGCATATTGAAATCATGTCAAGAAACTGAATGAGACATATATGTACTTTTGGTTAGCATGAATCCATGTATTTTTTACTTAATAAAGAATGCAAAACTCGAAGGAGTCTAGCTATCTAAATAGATAAATGCTCCATGGCATACATCTACAGTACTACACATATACATCCAATAAAATTCAGAATCCTTACACGTAAAATACACAATTTAAAAGAGTTTGATGGATGAGTGCAATAGTTTGCAACTTAGACTTTTAATTCTTAAATCAAGCTTATTGTATTTAAGCTAAATAAACTCTTTACTGTAAAATCCTACATATTAAAGCACTAACCAGCCTTCACTTAGACATGATCTTCAACTTTAAATAAGTCGTTGCCTCGGAAAAGAATTATTCCAAACCATATAGGGGCCAAACGTTAAATCAGTGTGAGTGAGGTGGCCCGGGTCGGGCTAACCAGGGTCATAGTGGGTTCGGGCTGGGCCCGTCCCGAGCTTGATATTTCAGAAAAAATGAGAACCCAGGCCCGATCCATATATATATATATAATCGGGTTCGGGCCAGGTCCGGGCTTTTGCGGGTCAGGTTAAGGTTGGGTCTGGGCCAGACCGTCCCAATGCTCCATCCTATACACATGTCAAAATATGTATAACAATTGCGATAAGGGATTGGTACACATATCTTTATTTGTTTGCATCATTATAAGTAAAGTGTATTATATAGTGTTACTTGTTTGAACATATTAAATCTAGTGGTATTACTTAATATCACATTAATAAATGTGTATTTCAGTGATATGAGGAGTTTTGTAGGGATCTTTTTGTCAATATGATGTTTATAGATAATATTTATGTCCGATTATAAGTTTATATGGGTTTTTTTGTAAAAAAATACCTTCAACATATTAATTTCAATCAATTAAGGAATTATTGAAAGCTCTTCTTATAAATTGAATTCGTTTGCACACATCCAACCTCATAAATTGAAACTTCCATTAATGTTCTACATAACCTCCAAATTTCTCTCAAATCTGATGTCATTTCCTATTTTATCTTAGTGGTTAAAAGTTCAATCAATATTTAAGCAACTTAAATCCCATTTAAAAGAGAATTAAACTTTTTACTATTGATATAAAATAACAAATGATCTTGGATTTGAGCGAAATTTGGAGGATATGTATAACATTAATCGAAGATTCTATATATAAGGTTGGATTTTAAGAAATAAATTTGAAAAAAAATAGTTACAACACCTCTTTTGTAACTCACATCACAATAAAGAAAACCTTCCCTAAATATTAAGAACTAAAATGATAAGATAAACTAGATAAGTAATATCTAAATAATTTACCCCATCTAAATAGTTTAGCCCCCCAGGTGAATTTTCTGGCTTCGTCCCTGACGTGACATTAGGAAGGAGGAGGTTGAGCAGGCACGATGCCAAGATTTTAGACATTGGATAGCTAAATAAAATAAAATAGAAAGATATTTTTATACAGATAGAATTTAACTCAAACCAAAGTGAAAAAATATGTTGACTTCATATCATTTCAAAAAATACCAAAAAGTTGAACACATTATATCATTTTAAAAATATATATAGGGAAAGACTTGCCTATTAATTTACCTACAAAGTTATCAATTTTAAATAAAAACCTGCGCCATTTATCTTTTTTATTTAATGTAGGTTCCCATACATATTATCATATTTAATTATATATAGTGTTTCTTACTTGATGCATGTGCTACTACAGTAGAAGTGACATTTTAACAAATAATTTAGATACTCGTTGAAACTACTTCCAATGTTAGATTATAACAAAATATATTATCCATTGTAAAATTAAATTATCTTCTTATAATCCGCAACAAATACTATACTCGTTGATAAAGGCTTATATAATTGTGATTTATTCGTTGACATTTTCATGAAAAATATATACTTTTGATTGCTAACTTAGCAACTATAAGAAGAAAAAATCAATGGATAATTGTTACTATTGATTTGTTTCTAAGGTACACTAAAAAATATGATAATCCTTGGAATTAATAAAATCAAACAAAAATTTGAAAAAAAAATAACAACCATTTTTATAAATTTATTTACGGATGTTATGTTAATAAATATTAACAATTTCAATGTCATTGATCAAATTTATTGCAATATGTAAACTTTGCAGTGGAATCATATACTTAGGTTGGTTGTAGTGCTTATCATATATCAGTTTTTTCAATAAAATTTTCAATATGATGACTAAATTGACTTCACTCACAATTCATTTATATACGAAAGGTAAAAATAACAATATTAATATAAACAAGTTCAAATATACTCACGCACTAATATCATGAGAAAAAAATTGAAAAAAAATGAAGCCTATGATTTGTTGACCTAACTTCCTCCTGAGGTCTCACTACTGACGCACAAAGTACAAACTCTGAGAGAAAATCGAGGAGGATGGTGGTGTAGGAGGAAGAAATATGTCATTACCTATGTGATTAATCAATTCTTTTTTACTATCTAAAATAGAAAGTAATAACATACAATTAATGAGGAGGTCAATCTCTCCTCAAATTTGGGGAGAGTTAAATTGGGGAAGGACGATCCTCTCCCACATTCTCCCCTACTTTAGGGCCAAGGACGGAGAGGTCGCTTGGAGATGGTATTGGTTGCCTTTAGAGGTTCATGGCAGCCTCCAGTCCTTCTCGTGGGTGGCCACCAAGACAAATATGCATAGCTGAATCCGTGATGTTGATGCATTTGTCCGTGTTCACTTCGGCAATGTCGCCTCATTGAGCTTGTGTTGGACTTGGAGGGCATCACTCCCAACTGCAACGTCCGCACCAACAGCAATGCCTTTGAGGAGATTATGAGGAGCGTCAGTGTCGTCCCTGACATTTCGTGGGCTCTAGGCAAAAGAAAAGAATGGGTCCTTAATAAATTTTCGGGGAACAATGTGCTCTTATGGAATCCCATTAAATTTTGAGCTTTTACAATGAGTTGTTCATCTTGGACTCCATAAGGGCATATTTTTTGGTGAGTTGTTTCATCGAAAATTTGATTTTATGAGGGTCTATTTTTTATGAGTTCTTTCACCAAAAATTTGATTCTATAAGAGTTCAATAGGATAGATACTATTTTTCTTCTAAACTGAAGATTGAAGAACATGTAAAATGGACCCCTAAAATTGATAGACCATGGGCCATTGCACTCACAAACTACCCTTAGGGACAGCCCTGAGGAGCATCACCCTGCAGCTCATCGGACTTCCCAATGCCGTTAACATTGGCCATCGCAATGTCGAGAAGCTCTTCAAGGTCATCCCCAGTATGACTTGCTCCTAAACCTCCTCATCGACATCAAGCTCATCCTCAATGACCATGATTCCCCCTTGGACTCGGCAATCCACAAATATGCCACCAATATTATGGCACATCTTGCAAATTCAATACGAGGGGTCCTAATCGAGATCATCATCTACCGTGAGCGGTCCCTCGTACCAATGTCCAATGGAGATCCTACGGCAGGTGTAGTTGTTGGATGGTTGTGAAGGATGTTGCAGTTGTGCAACATGCACTGCATGTGCCTGCCGTCAATGGACAACGGGAGAGTCAATGTGTGGCACAACTGCCGCTGGGACTTATCACGGAGCTGAAAATTGGGATTGTGGAAGATACATCCAACACCTGCAGATGTGTAGTGGAAAGGACAATGGGAAGGTGCGAGAGGGATACATTTGCAAATATTATGAAGTTAAAGGGCAAAAATTATTGATATTTATCGATTCATCGATGTTAACGAAGAATGGATAACACATGAGTATCACATGTAATTGTTAGCAAGTATACATTGGACATGGGTGTAATTCAAAATTATGAATGGGTCAAAATGTAATTACAGGAATATACAATAGCATGCAGGTAAAAAACCCTTTTTTCTTGTTTTTTTTTCTAAACATCCTCATACAATCAAGTGAACAAACGTACATACGAGGATCCCACAACGCCTTAAACATCAGGCCGGTTCAAACCGCGTATCAAAAGTAACGCATATGCATTTGATATCATCAAATTAAGTTAACGAGATTTCATCTTTCATGGAAAGCATCTATGATTTTACTACCGGCACATCAACAGTAACCGAATATTAGCATGTAATTCTCCTTGATCCAACTACAATCCTTTGTTCGTACTACTAAACCCACATTCATGAAGGAAACAAATTTTCATGTGTTCATAAGTAAACCAACAGAATTTGCCACAAAATGGAGTCTACAAAATGTTATTCAAATCGGTGCTTTAGTAATGTTTTGCCCTCAATGAAGTGTATTTGTCATCAAGCAACAAGTTGAGTAAAATTGGATATATTAGTTGATAGAATTGGACCTGAGTTAGACCAGAAAAATGGAACGACCATGGAAACGATGTTGGAATAGAATTACCTTGCATGGGTCCACAAACGTCTGATCTGTGGCATTCTCATCTCTTTACAAAAAACTAATGTGCACATTTTCAAGAAATAAACCACTCTCTTCTACCGATAAACAAAACATCAACACGAATACAATTCTTTTTTTATTACATCAAAACAAGCGTTCAATAGTGACATACAGATAATTGATATAGCTTGTGAACTTCTATGTAGGCCTGCAAACGGCAGAAAATTAGCCTCCATTCAAGCACTCAGGTTCTCGACCTCTTCATTTTCAGCATTACTTGTTGAGTTACCGGCTTCAGAATTCTCGGGAACCAAAACCCTACCAGTTATTGGGTCAACCGGACGCATGTCTCGTGGCCCACCTTTGCGAGCCATTACACTCATTGGAGGAGGGGGTAAAAGCCCTGCCCTAAATAGAATACGTTGAGCAGGTTCCGATGGCTGAGCACCAACAGATAACCAATACCTGAAAATTCAACAGCTCAGAAGGGTATGGATCCGAATCACGATAATGAAAGACTAATCGAGCATTCATGTTTAAGGCATTCATGTGTTTGTCTGCATATGCTTCTTTTTGCCTGGAAAAGTGAGATTTTTATTTTTTGATTCATTTCTTATCGACTGTCCACATGTAATGAACAAAACACCTAAAAGGCTAGAGTAATCTAAAGAAAAAAATGTGTCTAGGATCTAACTGATTTTTTATGTGAAATGAGCACAAAAACACAGTGAGATGCAATTTCGACGCATATAGGAACATGTAAACGAGAAAAGGAATGTCCTTGCAAAGATTCCAACAAAGTAACGGCAATAAACTAACTAATACACAAGACAATTTTTTGGTTGACTTGTGATGAGAATCAGAGGTCACAAATCTAAGGACCACAACTTCACTCAAGTTCCCCCTTCATCGCTTAAGTGGAAGATGTTCCAAAAAAGTATAAAACGCATCAACCAAATATTTTGCAACTTAGTGATAAACTTAAACATACTTCAAATACTTTGCAACGGAGCAATTTAAAACAAACAGATGACCAAAAAACCAGAGTAAAAGAACTAAGACATAAAATCATTTTCTTACTTTACTCTGTTGAAATTGAGACCCATCCTCTTTCCTCCATCCAATCCTGTGAAACCAAACAAAGCCATTAAAACCCCAATCTGAGTTGCTAACATTTAGTTAGATTCATTAAAATTCTTCTCCTTAAATCCATTTATGGAGATGTAATTTTCACTTAGTACAATTTCTTTTTTTCAAGTAATTTGTTGAAATCAATTTTGCCATTTCAATGGATTGCTAAATATGCAAGGCAATAAGAAAATTCCTGGCAATAAATCGCAATACTTTCAGACCAGTCTAATGATATAACCAAATATTGATACACACATTATACGGATATTGATTCCATGGAACCAAACTACTCCATTTATGTGATGGCATTCAAGCATTCACGTCCGCACATGTTTCATATAAATACATAAACAGGAGTGCCCCTTCTAATTGGAGAAGAGCATAAATTACAAATATGGTCATATACCATATAGAGGAACAAACTGATAATTATGAATACGAGGGAAACCAAATCCACGAAGATCCCATTGCACACAAACTCTAAGGGCCCGTTCGGTAGGAGAATAAGCAGGAATAAGGATGGGGAATAAGGGTCTATTCTCCGTTCGGCTGGAGGATAAGAATAAGGAGAATAAGGTGAAATAAAGGTAGGTAAGGTGGGATAAAGATAGGAATAAGAGTGAAATAAGATGAAATAATGAGGAATAGTCGTACCACGGGGAAGCGTGTTGGGGGCTTATTCCCCTTATTCCATTCCTCCTTATGACCCAAACGAACAAGGCCTAGGGCTAATACTGTGCCACCTTGCCTTTTATTTTTTCAGATATGTAACAAAGAATTTCATGACTACAAGAGGTCAGGAGTCGTCCACATAGTCAGCCATATTGCGACATATCGCCGATATATCGAGTGTCGGTTAAGAGGAGATATCGACATCAAGTATATATCTATTTACCAGGTATCAGTGATATATCGCCGATATATGGATATCGGTCAAGAGGGGATATTGATATCATGTATATATCTATTTACTAGATATCGGCGATATATCGTGTGCCGGTGATATATCGCCGATATGAGGAATCTTCCAACGTGAAATTCCACCGATATCGGTTCCCATATCGCCTAATATCGATCGCCCATTTCGACATTTTCTTCCTCCAAGCTCTTCTCCAAAGGTCTTCCTTCATTCCTTGACAGAACATCTAGAACTACTCTGATTTCTTTGTTGAAATTGTGAAATTTGTTAGAGCTTTTGTTCGTAGTTATTAGGTAATGCATATTCTTATTTTTTTGATAAGAATTGAAGTAGTTAATGAGATATTTGGGGAACAAATTTGGGATGTTTTGAGTTACAATGTGAAATTAAGTTATGTTATGGAAGAATAAAGTTGGATCTCATGTTTTAGACATAGAAAACAAGGTTTTATGTCGCTTTATGTTAATTAAAAATTAGTAATCAATTAAATCCGTGAATTAAAAATTAGATATATAATATAGTGAGATATTAGGTGAATTAATGTGGGGTTTTTGAGTTATGTTATGAAATTAAGTTAAGTTATGAAAGAATAAAGTTGGATCTCATTTCTAGACATATAAAACAAGATTTTATGATGATTTATGTTAATTAAAAATTAGTAATTAATTAAATCCATGAATTAAAAATTAGATCTATGATTTAGCGAGATATTTAGGGAACTAATATGGGGTTTTTGAGTTACATTTTGAAATTAAGTTAAGTTATGAAAGGATAAAGTCAGATCTCATCTTCTAGACAAAGAAAATAATATTTCATGGTGATTTATGTTAATTAAAAATTAATAATTAATTAAATCCAAATATTAAAACTAAAAAATTAGCAAATAATTGATTATTCTCCTCATATGAAACACAAATGGTTGTTATGTAAGGGTTCAGTAATCAACATTATGAGTTCATACCCCGATTCGGGATTCGATGGTTCGGATCATCAGTTGGACAGGGAGAGATTGGTTGGAGGTATGCCACCGCTCCAGATGGCAACAAATCAAAACCATTGTGCATCTTTTGTGTGAAGATGTTGGGAGGAAGGGGATTACGAGACTAAAGCACCATCTTGTTAGCAACAACAAAAATGTTGCCAGGTGCACTCATTGTCCAAGAGATGTGAGGGAGTTGGTGAAGGCCACCTTGGAGGGAAGGACAATAATGTGGAGATGTCCAGAAGGAATGGACAGTTCAAAGAATTCATGTTCGAGAAGGAGTTCAATGTCCTCTCTGATTCAAACGACGAAGACTTTATCTACCTCGCCAACATTCAGATCGCAGCAAAGAGGAGGGCATACAGGAGGGCAACAAAAGAGTCTATGAGGAGCGAGTTCAAGAAGAGGGAACTCGTTGGTGCACATGGTGGCTTCCATGGTGCTGGTGGTAGTGGGATTAGTTCTGGAGGCGCACCAGTACCATGACCCACCAAAAAAAAGCGAAGGGACAAGAACCTTTCTTGACGAGGAGTAGGTCTATGCAGTACATGCCAAGTAAGGATCCGAGGCAAAAGACGGTAAAGGGGATGTTCTCCAATGCATGAGAGAGAGTTGGCAAGGCCATCAGCAAGCTTTTCTTTGGGAAGAACATTCCAACCAATGTCGCTAGCTGGCCTTTTTTGCAACGCGCCATTGATGAGATCGCCGCAGCAAGAACATGAGTGAAGGCTCCCACATCCAAGGAGATAATGAACAAGTATCTTGGGATAGAAGAGGAGATGAATGAGTACATCTCCAAGCTGATGAAGAGATGGCCAGAGTATGGGGCGACTCTGATGTACGATGGATGGACGAGCAGCACGAGAAAGCAGATCATCAATTTCCTTGTTTACTATGATGGAAAGACCATTTTTTTAATTTGTATACATATCTGAACATGTAAAGGACTACAAGTACCTGATGAAGTTGATGAAGGACGTCATCAAAGATGTTGGGAAAGAGAACATTGTCTAGATAGTCACGAATAACGGCAACAAAGTCAAGAAATCGGGTGAAAAAATAATGAAGTCTAACAGCTACGGTATTTTTTGGATACCGTGTGTTGCACATTGTATAGATTAATTCTAAAGGACTGCAACAAGAAGAAGCTCATCTCAATAGTGGTGAAGCAAGCATAGACGATTACCACATTCATTTACAACCATTCCAAAGTGTTGGCGTTTATGAGGAGGATGTGCAATGGAGAACTAGTGAGGCCTGACATCACACGTTTTGCAACCAATTTTATAGTGTTGCAAAGCCTCAAACAACACAAGACATGGTTGAAGATTGCGTGTTGCCAAGGGAATGGTTCGAAATACCTGAAGGTCAGACTAAAGGAGGACGGAAAGTGGAGTCAATCATCAACGATCTCTACTTCTGAGATGACGTGACTCAGGTCACGAAGATAATGGATCTGATTATTTCTACATTGTTGATCATAGACAGCGGCAACAAGCCACCATGTGAACGATCTACGAGGCAATGTGTTGCATGAGAGAGAAGGTCAAAGAAGCAGTTGAGAGAAGATTCAAGGAATAGTTGGACGTTATAGACGAACTTTGGTCCAAGATGCTCTCACATCCTCTTCATAAGGCGGGTATGTAAAAAATATTTTTTCCAATTTTGATAGCAAAGTAGAGTTTAGAATATGGATTAAAATCTGAGAAATGTCCATGTTTGTGTCCAACGTATTACTTCAACCCCAAGTACCAATACAAGGACAATCTTGCTACAAATGTTGACCCTCTAGCAATTGTACAAGTTGTGCTGGAGAAGCTTGTCAAGGACGAGAAGACACAGACCTTGTGCATGAATGAGGTAATTTTGATTCTGTAATCTAAAGAAGGAGTAACAAAATATCTATTATATAACAATTTACGGCTTCAAACAATGTGCAGGTCAAGTACATCAGGGATGCCTTGGGTTCTTTCGATAGAATTACTGCGATTAGTGGGTGGGACAGTACTCTTCCCGGTAAGGAGTAAAACGAATAAGTGCATTGACTGTGTTGTAATGTAATACAATTATTGATTTATTCTTATTTTGGATTTTCCACAGTCGAATGGTGGTGGTTGTATGGGGTGGAAGCTCCCAACTTACGAAAAGTAGCAGTGAAAGTGTTGTCCCAAACCGCATCTGTCGGTGGCTATGAGAGGAACTGGAGCACAATCAACTTAATCCATTCAAATGAATGGAACAAGCTGGGAGAACAAAGGCTCCATGATCTTGTCTTCATGCACTACAACGTGAGGTTGAAGATGAAGCATGCAAGGGAGGGGTAGGACAAAGATGACTACACATAGCCTATTGATCGTGCATACATTTTCAAGAAGCACGATGGCGATGCTGCTGAAGATGATCTGCAGAGGGGGATGGATTCCAATGTTGCTCCAGTGCATGATCAATCGGGAGGCAGGCCAAATCAGAATATAAGCCAGCAAATGGGAGCAGATGTTGGTGACTACATGATCAGATCTGGGTGAATCACAAACCCTTTTAGAAAGAATAGAACTTGATGCAATTGTTGACAACAATCTCTCCATTGGTTCAAAATCCAAATCCAAATCAATGGATAACAGTAGAAGTGATGATGATGGTGGTTGTGGTGGATCTGAGAATACACGGAACAGCATGCAAACACGCATGGATAGTTTGTCCCAAGTCCGAGTCCAGGACCTATGGATTACGATGTATATGGACATGGCCATCATCTAACAAACAGTTGCTACATGGACGATTTGATATCATATGTAGGTTCGTTGAGCTACATAGACATAGACCAAGGTTGCAGAAGCGGTAGTCAGTACTCGGTTGACGGGGTCACTGACGAAGGATTAATCGGCGATCGAGCGACTATTGGATTTAATTGGCCATTAATCGATTTTGAATATTTTATTTTTTTTAAATATATAAATCAATTTTTATATGCATATTCTTATATATTTACATTAATTTGTACATTTTTTATACTATCATAATGAAATAAAAGTTATTATCTTTAAATATAATATTAAGCATATTAGAATATTTTTGCTTTTAAAAAAATCAAAAAACTAAAAAAAACAAAAAAATCTCTATGTAAAAGTTGGTCGAGTAGTCGGTTGACTAGGCAGTCTGAGTAGCCAGCTAACGAACTAATGCTCGACTAGGCCTAGTCGAGTCGGTTACCCCTCCCCCCGACTCGACTAGTTGGGCCGATTAATCGGCCTAGTCGGTCTACTTTTACAATAGTGACAGACAGTCCATATTATGGAAGAACACCAAGTGCCTTGGGCAGATATGGATCATCACACAATGAGAGATCATTTGGCGTCTTCTCAATTTTCCTTCATGCTCCTCCTCCGGGACCTCCTCAAGCATATACACCTCCATTATATGGGTACAGCGAGTATGGAGGATATAGCAGCTACAACGGTGAGAACTACCAAGGTAGCCAGCTTGAGCAGAGCCAGGGTAGCTTCTTTGGTGGTGACAGTTTTGGTTTCTTCCTCAAGTACATGCTCGTGCCTCCTCGGCTCCTCCACAGAGATATCCTACGCTATCGTCATCATCCTAAAGATCTCAAGACAGTACTTCGTAGCCTCGTTGTGGCCCTCGTGATACCAGATCTAGTGTTGCTTATCCCCATCTTGGGAAACTTATAGGGATAGATGACCATCAACACCAACAATATGTCATAGATTACAAGGCCATGTACTCGTACATGACATGGGAAAACTAGTGCAAATTCATTGAGTCAGTGATCCACTATGAGAGATAATAGGGTGGGGGTTATTCAGATCCTCCATGGAACTCGTATTCTCTATTACAATATTGCATTAATTTACATTTTTTCCTATTTATTTTTCACAATAGATAAATCTTTGTACCAAAGAAACATTGTCCCATTAGTCATTAATCATTATGTACATTTTTGGAATCAAATGCCTCATCCCAATGCCATTCACTATATGCTCGATATACACTATATGTGTGATATAAGGATCACAGATAATCTATAAGTGTCATCTATAAGTGCCATCTAAGTGTATATTTCTAACATGTTCAATGTTCTAAGAACATAAATGAAAGCCATTTCCAATAACTATAAGTCAAGAAGACGTTCGATATGACCGATATGTGCGACATATGGAGTATAAATGACTGATGTGTGATGTATGTGTGTATTTGTAGGTTATTTGTTGTTTTAATATCTTGGATGATCTTAATTTATCAAGAAACGGTAAAAATGGCTTTTTTGAGCCATTTTCTGACATTCCATAGATATCGTTGATATATCTTGATATATCCTTTTCCAATGAACCTGTACGATATCAATATTTCCTACATTGGTCGTACATACACATTAGTAATCAAATGAAATAATTCAATCCCAGTTACAGAAAATGCCACAGCATTCACGGCACATACAGGTGCATTCACACTGGCAAAAGCACACCAATATACCTGGTCTATCCATCCTTCAATTGTATAAGTCCATCCCACCTACCGTGAATCGTAGTTGTTTCAATTATTATGAAGGTTGGAATGATAGATGTGATGTAATGTCACATAAGTTATATTGATTTTTTTATATTGGTTCGTTTATGATTATAATATGTTTTCGATGTTGACTTTTTAACCTCAACATGGTTAGAAAATACTATAACAAAGAAAATGTGAGATCTATACAACTAACTCCAACCTAGAATACAGGGGTAACCCAGAAACCAAATAGGGGTAGCCAGTTTAGCCCGAGGTAGCCTGTCTACCAAAATAGGTATAAATTGAGGGTAAACTAGTGCCAGTAAGGGTAGGTTGTCTTTATGTTTTACTAAAATTATCGGTAAATGAAGGCACAAACCATTTTACTTGTTTTTGTGTTTGGCAATGTGTTGCCAATTATGGTAATAACAAGCCTCCTACTTCAACTACATGATAAGGAGCACATTTGTTGTCCACCCCAAAACATATCTCTCAATCGTCTACCATCACAAATTGCCATGCATCACCCACACCCCCCCCCCCCAATTTCACAAAAAATAATCTTTCGTCCACATTTTCCATCCCTTCCATCAACCCGCACAAAACAAACCTTGCCTCCCTACCAACTGAAGTATGTGGTACCCGATTCTTATCCAAACTCCTCACTTCCGTCATTAGTGTTTCATCTCGAAGCTCCTTCTCCCCAACAATCACATTCTTGTCGTCTACACACATGCCCGCGACATCAAGCATCATCATATTCACAGCCAAGGCCTCAAATGTCGGATTTCGGTTTCGTTTCGGTAACCCCGGAAAAGGAATTTCGGTGGAATTTCGGTGAAATGGCCGGAAATTCTGGAAATGACTTGAAATCTCAAATTTTTTATGAAATTAAGATTTCTGATGTTGGTCAATCATTAAATGAGATAGAAATACACATTTTTATTATAATAATAAGTTGTTTTCATGATGAAGGCCTTAAATATCGGTTTCGATCACCATTTCGGACGGAGACTGGCTGGAATTTCGGTGAAATGGTCGGAAATTCTGGAAATGACTTGAAATCTCATTTTTTTATAAAATTAATATTTCTGATGTTGGTCAAGCATTATTTGAGATAGAAATACAAGTTTTTACTATAATAATAAGATGTTTTCATGATCAAGGTCTGAAATATCGGTTTCGGTTACCATATCGGTGATTGGCTGGAATCAAATTTTGGTACATATGATAATATTAATTTTGAGTTTTGACATTGAAATTTTCCTTCAAGCCCAGAAAGAAGTAAAGAAAAGAAATGATTTTATATGCATAGATGCCTTTCAAATTGAAATATCATATATTCATATTATTATTATACAAGTCCACAACCACAAAATTACGTAACATGACACATGAAATTCCAATCACATAATGTGCATAGACAGATGCACTATCTTACTACTACTAGTAGTCTAGTACCACATTTATTTATCTGGGAGAATAGGAATGACATTTAATCATCCAAACCAAGAATTCCGAGGTGGATCCATGTATCCTGTATGATCCCTTCCTCCATAACGTGACCTGATGGTGTCCCTATATTCCACATAATCCTCCCATGTCATATAGGAGTACATGATTTTGTAGTCCATTAAATACTCCTTGTAATCATGCTCAATCACGTGTGCAAGGAAGCCAATCCTAGGATACTTGTCACCCGAAGAGGCAGAAGCCGCAGAATCACGCGGAGGTCGACGCGAGGAGGATGCAACGTGAGAACCTCGAGATGAAGAAGATGGAGCAGGAGCCGCAGGAGGAGAAGCCATCTGAAGGGGTTGAGATGGAGGTACTGCAGGGTAATAATCTGGAAATATACCATATCCTGATCCAGCGCCAATCTGGGATTGGGAAGAGGTATTGGTATATTGTTGTTGGTTTCCCGGAAATACCCCATAAGTACCACTGCTATAGCCATATGGCCCATATCCGGGAGGGAAAACATCATATGCATCATTTTGTTGCCCTTGAGATCCATATCCACTGAAGGGGCTTGAAGTTGTCCCGCCAGCAAATATTGAATTTCCAACATCCATACTCAATGATCCCACCGAAGATATGAGATCTTCCATAATGGTGTCATCTTGGACTTGTCCCCGAGGGTGCGGGTACGAGGGGTATGGACAGTAATCCATTTGCTCTGCAGATGACTCTCGATTAGGACTTGCAATATATTGACCATGTACATTTGTACGATAGCCCGTGTATTCTTGTACAGGTCCTGCAGAAAGT
Organism: Ottelia alismoides; assembly: GCA_037367405.1. Classification (NCBI taxonomy): domain Eukaryota; kingdom Viridiplantae; phylum Streptophyta; class Magnoliopsida; order Alismatales; family Hydrocharitaceae; genus Ottelia; species Ottelia alismoides. The sequence continues at coordinate 441,570 of JAZKJV010000054.1, forward strand.
CCAGCATGCATTCCTTCAAATCCAGATCCAGTGGCACCTCCACCAGATGTCGCCCCTTCATCTTCTGCTGGAACAACACCTCCACTACCACCTGATTTGGATTTTGATTTAGACCTGGAGGAGGAGTCATCAGAATCACTTTCCAACCCTCCAGCTGGGTCTGGATGTCTCCCTGATCTAGCCATATAATCTTCGACATTTGCCTCCATTTGCGAGGCAATCTGTGTATTTGGTCTCCCTCCTCTCTCGTCGAGTACGGGAGCGCCATTATCATCCATCCACTTCTGTAAGACGTCTTCCTCATCGTCGTCGTCATCTTTAATCTTGAATATATATGCAAGGTCGATGGGGTCTATGTATTCCTGCTTGCCGTGTCCTTTCCTTGCATGCTTCATTTTCAACCTGAGGTTGTAGTGGATATAGACAAGGTCATGTAGCTTTTGTACTCCTAAGGAATTTCGCCTTTTGGAGTGGATGAGGTTGAAGGTGCTCCAATTTCTCTCGCATCCTCCAGCGGACGCAGTCTGCGACAATACCTTCACAGCAACTTGTCGCAAATTAGGTGCATCTAATCCATACAAGATCCACCATTCACCTACAAGTCAAGGTACAAATTATTTTAGTCATGCTATATAAGTAATATTACTGCTTGATACTTCAAGATTATACATTAATACACACCTGGAAGAGTATTATTGCGACCGTTGATCGCGACCATTCTTCCAAAAGAACTCAAGGACTCCCTAAAGTATTTTATCTACAAGGTAGAAAATACCAGGTTCAATAATAAATTTAAGAAGAGAAGACATCAGATATTAGGAAGATATGATATTGTATACCTCATTCATGCAATGAGTTTGGACGTCTCTTGACTTCACTAATTTCTCCACGACAACTTGAAGGGCTGATAGGAGCTCGGGACGAGTGCCAAGGTTGTGCTTGTAGTGGTATTTTGGATTAAGATAGTACGCTGAAAACAGACAAAAAAAGTACTTAAGGGTGACTGAATAAAGCTAAAATATTAACTTAAAGAGCGTAATATACAAAATGCATACCAGCTTGGTGAAGAGGATGTGACAACATTTTCGACCAACGTTCGTCGATGATGCCCAACCACACCTTATAACCTTTTCCAACATTTTCTTTCACTTTCTCCTTCATCACCGCATGGCTTCGTATATCACACCCATGGTTGGTTTCTTGTCACCATCCACTATTCTCAAGACTGACACAACCGGCTCCATAATTTTTATCGCCCTGGCAATGTCGTCCCAAAAATTGACGTTGTTGATCAAGGTTTCTGCCCTTCTTCCTTGATCGGTGCGAACCTCGGGAATCTCGAACCATTCCCCTGAACAACACATTTGCTTTAAACCAACCTTATGTTGTTGCATGCTTTGCAACGTTATAAAGTTGGTTGCAAATCTTGTAATTCCAGGCCTTACGATGTCACCACCACACATCCTTCGCATCAATGATAGGACTTTTGAATGGTTATAGATGAATGTCGTGATTGATCGTGCATTACCAACAACATTCATGAGGGTTTTCCTCTTTCCAAAATCTTTAAGGATCAGGTCTATGCAATGTGCAGCACAAGGTGTCCAGAAGATGCCATACCTGTTAGAAGACATGATCATCTCACCAGCCTTCTTGAAATTACTCCCATTGTCGGTCACAATTTGAACAATGTTCTCTTGACCGACCTCTTCTATGACATCTTTCAAGAGTTTCAGTATGTACTTGTGACTCTTGACATGCTCAGATGCATCTACAGACCTTACAAATACCGTTTTTCCATCACAATATACGAGAAAGTTGATGATTTGCTTTCTCGTATAGCTTGTCCAACCATCACACATGAGGGTCACGCCATACTCCGACCACTTCTTCTTCAATTCGGCAATATACTCCCCAATCTCCTCTTTCTCCATGGGAAGATACTTGTTCATTATCTCGTACGGAGTAGGAGCTGTCACGCCTCCTCCTGCTGCAGCAATCTCATCAATTGCGTGCTGCAAGAAGGGTCCCTTTGCCACATTTGCCGGAATACCCTCTCCAACAAACAACTTTGTAACAGCCCTTCCTACCCGCTCCCTCATATTACCGAACATGCCCTTTAATGTCTTTTGCTTTGGATCTTTGCTCGGAACATAGTGACCGGAACTGCTCCTTCTCAGAAATGCTTCTATGCCCTTTTGTTTCTTCTTTGGTGGCACCATAGCTGCACCACTTCCACTTCCACTGCCGCTTCCCGATCCAATATTTATCGGGAACCTTGAACTGCCACCGACACGTCCAAGGCCACCACGACCACCGAGTTCCCGCCTCTCATGCTCGCTCCTCATAGAGTCGCGTAATGCCGCCTTATATGCATTTCTCTCAGCCTCCGTTTGAATATCTTGTGGGTATTGGATATCATCATCATCGGAATCAGACAAGACATTGAACTCTCTATGGAACATGAATTCATTAAACTCCTCATCTCTTCGCCCCTTTTCTTTCTTCTTCTCACTCTTCCCTTCCAAGTGAGCCTTCACTTCAGCTCTGATCTCCTTTGGACATGTAAGGCATTTAGCCACATTCACGTAGCCACCAACGAGATGTTGTTTCAGTCTTGTGATTCCTCCTCCTCCAATTATCTTCCCACAAAATTTGCACTGAGGTTTTGACTTGTTGCCGTCAGGAGCAGTAGCATATTTCCATCCAATCTCTCCACCAGCCATTTGAGAGTCGGAACCAGAGTCAGAAGCCATTATCTTCACCTCTTGAGCATTAACAAATTAACAATGTAATATATTATGATATTATGAAGATAAGATCATGAAAAAATGGATATGTAAAATCCATAAACCAATCTACTAAATTTTTATCGTTAGATGCCCACCAATCATTCTCGATCATTACCGGTAATGATCGTTGTGGCCTCACTGATCATTATCAATCATCCTCGATCATTACCGGTAATGATCGGTATAGGCCCCATAAATCATTATCGATCATCCTCGATCATTACTGGTAATGATCGGTAGAGGCCCACCGATCATTTCCGATCATCCTCGATCGTTACCGTTCATTCCCGAGCATCCCCGATCATTTCCGGTAGTGATCGGTGGAGGCTCCCTGATCATTCCCGATCATCATCGATCAACATCGATCATTATCAATCATTATCGGTAATGTTCGGTAGAGGCAACCCGATCATTCTCGATCATTCTCGATCAGTACCGGCAATGATCGGTAGAAGCGCCACCGATCATTATCGATCATCCTCGATCATTACCGGTAATGATCGGTAGAGGCCCACCGATCATTATCGATCATCCTCGATCATTACCGGTAATGATACATTACCGGTGATGTATATTTTCAGCATCGAAAATCAACTCATATTTAGAGCAGTGACAAAATGAGAATTAATCTTAGATAGCAACAAAAATATAAGGAAAGTACTTACAGACAGTTACAAACACAACAAGACTTGTCGTCAAGGAGAGAGCAAGAGAGCAAGAAGGCTTGTGAGTTGTGAGAACTCTTTGTGTTGTGTGTGTGGTGAAATGGTGCAATGGATGCCACCATTTATAGGCCTCCAAAGAATCTTTATCAAGGGCCTACAACCAATATAATATGGATGAAATCCATATAATATAGCTAGCTCTTCTTTATAGGTGTCTAAATAAAAATATGAAATGACTAAAGTTGGCTAGATTCTTTGAAACTTGGACTCACTAGGACACCTAGCTAGTATTTTAGAGTCTAAAATACTAGCTAGGTGTCCTAGTGAGTCCAAATTTCAAAGAATCTAGCCAACTTTAGTCATTTCATATTTTTATTTAGTCATTTCAGGACATTTTTTTCCATTTTGGCCAAAAGTGACCGACAAAGACCAAATTTCGGCCGAAATTCGAGGACTGCATGTGCATATAATCCAACTTTCGGTCATTTCGGCCGAAAGGTGTCGACATGACCGAATTTCGGTCATATTTCGGCCGATATGTGTCGATATCCTGGAAAAAGATATACCACTATGTATCGATATCGGTTATCGACCGAAACCGAAATTCAACCGAATTTCGGTCGAATTTCGCCGACATTTAAGGCCATGTTCACAGCCAATACATATGGGCATACCACCTTCTTCAGCCGTCAAAAAAAGAAAGATTGAGAACTAGATCGAATGTGAATAGGATCATTTACCAACCCTTTCATAATTCAAAGATATCGATCTCAGATGAATGCAACATTACAACCCTCGTAGAATTCGCTGCAAATGTGTAAGCAACTGCCGACCCTTGAGAGAGAGCCCCAATTGTCAACAAGCTCCAGCAGATCACGTATGAGATAACCACCAAATCCATGTCTACTTATACTAATCCCAGACTCCCACTTACAATTATCGGTTGCAGCCCACCGCATAAATAATTCAGATACAATGGAATATATATACAAGGATATGACGTCCACGGTATCAAACTGCATCACAAATGCGATGGGTCACGTAGACTTCTTATCCGTGAGATGCTGATATCAAATTTGCATGCATACAAATACAAACAAATCACATGAGGCAATATAGGACCTTATAGTAATCAAGGGAGCAGCCCGCTCCAGAAAGCTTCCACAATGTACATCCGAAGAAAGGTTAAACATCTATCTTGTATATGTTAAGAAAACATATTGGGATATATTATTATGAGAGGTCCAAAGGTTTCCTTATATAGGAGAAGAATCATTGGGCAAATTGCAGAAAGATGAAACAAAAAATAGAAAATTACATAAAGGAACATACTAAAAATAGTAACTATCTCAACACTCCCCCTCAAGTTGGAGCGTAGATATCAATAAGACTCAGCTTGAAACAACATCTCTGATAAGGTCCTCTCGCTAAAGCCTTTGTAAGTATATCTGTTGTCTGATCTCCAGAGCTGACATGCGTAGTAGTGATAATACCCTTCTGTATCATGTCACGAGTGTCGTGGCAATCCACCTCTATGTGCTTCGTCCTCTCATAAAAGGCTGGGTTATTTGCAATGAAGAGAGCAGCTTGATTATCATATTGGAGGTGCATGGGAAGAGGCACTTCTATAATCAGGTCAGTAAGAACAGATCTGACTCACATCATCTCTGTACTAGCATGTGCCATGGCTCTGTATTCCGATTCAGCACTTGATCTAGCAACCACAATCTGCTTCTTACTCTTCCATGAAACAAGAGAATTCCCTATGAACACAGCAAATCCAGACGTAGACTTTCTATCCTTTGGACACCCATCATAATCTGCGCAGAGAGAGATGTACCTCTGCTAAAAAGAAGTCCAGTGTCAGGTGAAGTCTTCAAGTATCTCAGAATCATATGGACCGCATCCATATGTGCCTATCTGGGTTGTTCCATAAATTGACTCACTTTACTCATGGCAAATGCTATGTCGGGCTTGCTAATAGTTACATATAGTAGCTTGCCAACAAGCTCTTCGTACCTTCTCTTATCAACATCTTCAGTATCATCATCATAGAATTTCATGCTTGGGTCAAGCGGAGTAGAGGTAGGTCTGCAATCTGCCATGCATGTCTCTGAAAGAAGATCTATAACATACTTTCTATGGGTCATTACAAGACCCCGTTGATTACTGGCAAACTCTATTCCAAGGAAGTAACGTAAATGTCCAAAGTCCTTAATCACAAACTGCTGACCTAGGAAGTCCTTGGCACCCTGAATACCCTGCTTTTCATCCCCTGTAATAATAATGTCATCAACATAAACAAGAATGATTGTAATACCTCTATGGGTCTTTGTATGAACAATGAGTGATCAGCAGTTGATTTCACAAATCCCTGCCGCTCTATCAAGTCTGAGAGCTTTTGGAACCATACTCTTGGACTCTGCTTGAGGCCATAAATAGCCTTGTGTAACATGCACACCTTCTAACAATCCCCCTCAACAGCAAACCCAGGTGGTTGCTGCATGTAGACCTCCTGTAGGTCACCATAGAGGAATGCATTCTTCACATCAAGATGATAAAGAGGCCAATCTCGTGTCACGGCAACAACAAGGAGAATACGTAGAGTAGAATGTCTGCCAACTGGGTAGAAAGTATCGTAATAGTCTACCCCATATGTCCGGGTAAACCCTCGTGCCACAAGTCTTGTCTTATAGCGATCTACACTGCCATCCGCAAGGTGTTTCACAGTGAACACCCATTTGTATCCCAGGACTGATGTATCAATAGAAGCATAAACAAGACTCCACGTACCATGTAACTGTAGCACAGCCATCTCCTCCTCCATAGCTAACCTCCACTGACTATCTTTGAGAGCCTCCTAATACATTTGTGTTATCTGCACGACTGATAGTGCTAACGTAAATCTCCTGAAATCCTCTGACAACCTGCTCAAAGAAATTTGGGCTGCAAGAGGGTAAGTAGCACATGCTCGTTTCTTCTTTCGCAGAGCAATTGGTACATCAAGATCATCTGCCAATTCCTGGGCATGTATATTTCCCTCTTGAGAGGGTATCTGCTCCTCCTGTTGTACAGTCAATTCAGTAGTGCCATCAGTAGAAATAATATGCTCATTACATACCTGAGGCGTGTTGGATGATGGGCAGGCAAGGCTTGTGAGCATGGCGAACAGAACGAGATCTGCGAGGAACATCACGAGGCAAGAACTGAAGCAACGGAGGTGGTGGAGAAGGTGGTGGAGGAGGTGGTTGAGGTGGTAGAAGAGGAGTAGGTGAAGGTGAAGGACCAACTGAAGGAGGTGGTGGCATGTATATCTCATCATCAGAGTCAGATGGAGTAAGTCTATTACCTGTACGAGAAAAATACATGACCGATTCAAAGAAAGTAACGTCGGCACTCACAAAATATTTCTGGCTTAGTGGATCAAAGCAATGATACCCCTTCTAGGTACGAGAGTAGCCGACAAATACACACTTGAGAGCTCTAGGAGAGAGCTTGTCACGCCCTGGAGAGACATCATGAACAAAGGCAACAAATCCAAACACACGAGGTGTAAAAGAGAAGAGTTCCTTCTCGAGAAACACAATCGAGTAAGGAATCTTCTCTCCTAACATGAACGAGGGCATACAATTTACTAGATAACAAGCAGTAAGGACAGCATCACCTCAGTAAGCATGAGGAGCATGCTCTGTATCAACAATATTCTGGTCACATTAAGTAAGTGACGGTGTTTGCGTTCGGCAACACCGTTCTGCTGGGAAGTGTAGACACATGAGGTCTGGTGAACAAGGCCTTGAGATCTAAGGAACTCAGAAAGATGTAAGGTGCAAAATTCCAAGGTATTATCAGAACGAATATACTTGACATTTGCAGAAAAAATATTCTTTATTTCATTAATAAAATACTTGATAGTGGATCCAGCCTCAGACTTATTCTTCAATAAGAAGACCCAGGAAAGTCTAGAAAAATCATCGATTGCTACACGATAAAAATGGTATCCTTGGAGATCAAGAACACGATTAGGACCCCAAATGTCTAAATGTAGGAGCTCAAATGGTTGAGAACTGCTCCGACTCCGACAGGATGGAAAAGAAGAGAGGTGATGCTTTCCAAGTTGACATGCCTCACACTAAAAGGATGATTTCGTAGAAATCTGAGGGAGAACATGGCATAGCTTCTGTAGAGGAAGATGTCCAAACCTAAGGTGCCACAGATAAGGAGAGACAGGTCCAGTAGGTATAACAAAAACATTAGCATGAGGAGGTTCGACAAGTCTGTAGAGTCACCGCGGCTCACTGCCATACCCAATCATCCTGTCCGTGAGTATGTCCTGAAACATAAGAGATGAAGGATCAAAGATGGCACGACAATGTAGATCCTTAGTGATCTGACTAATAGAAAGTAAATTCATTCGAAAAGCATGAGCATATAAAACATTCTTCAGACGCATGGACGATGTCAACTACACCTCCCCCTATCCTGTAACAGGTAAGTGGTCGCCAGTCGTCATTAGCAATGACAACCCATTTGCCAGGTGGTATAGCCTTGCATGACCTCAGCTGTGTTTTGTCTCCACACAAGTGGTGAGAAGCACCAGAGTCCACAATCCACTCCGTCCTGTCTGCAGGCATACTACCAGTAAAGGCATAGGTGATACTTGAGGAGCTCGACGATGCTCTGGCTGCTGTAGCGGTATCTGTGGTGGTGCCAGCACTAGGAGTCATGATCTTTCGAATACGAAAGACAATATCATCCAAACAAGGATCGACTTAGGGAGTTGAAGTCTCTGCAGACACAATCTGCTCTGTTGCTCGCCCAGAAACAGGATATCCATGCTTCTGATAGCATGTATCCTTTGTATGTCCAGGCTTGCGGCAGTAGGTGCAGGGACCACAGTGGCATCCACTGCCTCTTCCTTGAGGTGTACATCATATGGACTGGATCGCCCCATCTCGACTACGAGAAGAGGTCATCACTGAGGAGTTCGAAGACGTGGTTGTCGACGAGATGATGAGCCGAATGAGACAGCTATAGGCCTCCTCTATAGAATGAATGGTTGCTCCAGTAAGAAGATGGGTACGTCAGTACGTGCAGCATCATATTTTGTATCAAGTCCAGCCATGAAAACTCCAACCATCGTGGAGTTCCTATATATATTCTGCTGCTCAATAGACGTCGTAATGGGCATGTAGCTACTATGAAGCTTTTCAAACATGTCACACAGCGAAGAGTAGTAAACATGCAGAGGGTGGCCATTCTGCGTGGTGTTGTAGATATCAAACTGTAATTGAAAGACCTTGGCCTCATTCTTCGCTTGTGCATAGGTGGACGCCAAAGTATCCCACATTGCCTTGGCAGTGGGCTGAGTTAGAATATCATTTTCTATTTCTGTAGTAAGAGTCCCACAAAGCCAAACTCGCGCATATGCATCATCTTGCTTCCAAGATGCATTTGTCCTAATCTTGTATGTTGGCTCTGAATCTGTCAAGATATGCTCCTTGTTGTTGCATTGCATGAGGGTGAGAAACTGCATGGACCATAACTCATAATTGGTCCCATCCATCTTAGCGATGGGAGCCGAGCCCTTGAAGGCTCCGGACGAGAAAATGTCACTCTTGTTGTCAGACATGATGATAAAATAGCCAAATAACGGACTTCAACTGAGGAGTAGACTAATATAAACGGGTCTACAGAACCATACGAAGGATTGGTTGTACATGTATATTCATACAACCATCCTTACTAATCCCTTTTGCTTGCCGGAAAACGTGATTTAAAGACCCGAACTCACGTTCTCCGACGCAGAACTATCCGTGGAAGAGTTGACTCACGGTCCAGGGTCTAGGACACAGGGGGCGCAAGGACCTGGACACACAGTTGACAGGAAGCAGAGGGGCCTAGTCACGAGGGTTCTTGGGCGTGAAGGAGACTGGTGCAGGGGCACCTGGGCACGGGAGGGTCCTGGGTGCGCGGACCCGAGCACGAGCGCTAGGGCGTTGAGGCGCCTAAGCATGGAGAGCCTGGTTGCGAGGGCGTATGGGCGTGGAGCACAGGGTCCCCTGGAGCGCGGAGAGGGTCGCCTGGAGTGCGTGGGCGATGGGGCACAGCATCGCAACACGGAGCCTTAGAGCGCAAGCAGCGCGGAGGCCGCCCGACCCTAGAGCATGGGGTGGGCAGGGGCGTCGCGGGGGTGGAGGGGCAGATGTCGAGTAGGGAGGGGTTAGGGTTATGGACGTATACGGTAACTCCAGTGTAGGACCAACCCTTTGATACCATGTTAAGAAAACATATTGGGATACATTATGAGATGCCCAAGGGTTCCCTTATATAAGAGAAGAACCATTGGGCAAATTACAAAAAGATGAAACAAAAAATAGAAAATTACATAAAGGAATATACTAAAAATAGTAACTATATAGCATTCGCTTAGATATTCATAAGCAACTAAATCCCTCAAAGATCGGTAAGTCCTACAGTTGGGCCAATGTCCACTGCTTGCGGATATATTATACTCAAAATGACGTGTTGTTAGGAAGATTTAAAAATCAAAATTCCATTATTATTATGGTTCACTAACATTTGTATCTGATATAATCCGCAAGTATTCTGCAACGCTACCCCCTATTCGGATAATTCACATTTCATCTTAACATACATTCCAACATCTGTAAGTATCTGCATTTATATGTGGAAACAGAAAAAGGGATTTGGATATGATAAAGAGGGGCATAGATATTTGAAATTCATACCAGGAAAGAAATTGTATATTTGAAATTCGTACCAGGCAAGGGATTGTAGTAACCCAAGATATCAAGATGCTTGCCATCCCTAGGCGATCTACTGTCTGCAGCGATCACCCTGTAGAATGGCCTGTTCTTGCAGCCCCACCTTGACAGCCGAATCCTCACCACCATTTTCTGCACTCTGGTTTCAGGGCCCAATCAGTAATTCAGTTCAGATGATGCAACCTACATACGATAAAAATGCAATAACACCTTAAAATGCTCTTGGAAAAATTGAATGATTCTGCCAGCGGGAAAATGCACAAATTATTTTTAGAAATAGAACGAAAATTTGCTTACAGATCCTGTAAACAGAATTAGCAGAGGATGTCTAATTGATTCTGGAAATGAAATTAAAAAACGGGAGTCCATGTTCAAGAGATGAAGACAAATAAATAGGATGAACAGCATTCGTTACCCACAGCTGAACAGCGCTCGTTACCCACAATTCGAGGGAGGGAGTCGTGCAACGCTTCAACTTGTTCGGGCGGCGGTGGCAGATTCAGCACGTGTAGTTGTTCGTCGGCGTGGTGGCTTGGGTGGCGGTACTGCGGAGGAGTTGCACGTGTAGTTGTTCGTCGGCGTGGTGGCTTGACGGCGCCAGGAGAGGATGGAGTTGGTAGTGTGGCGGGGAAGAAGATGGGTGGTGGCTGGCGAAGGCGGCGGCGTGGGAAAGAGGAGAGAAGAGAGTTTTGCGGAGCCGGAGGAACAGAGGTGGGGGTTAGGGCTTTTTACGAAGGGGGGAGAGGGGGTAGAACTAGAAAATCGATTCCTCTGCTCCATCCGGGGTGTAAACCAGTCGAACTGTACATAATCAGTCCGGGTTGGCTCATGTAGCATACTTTAAACTAGATTCGGTTCGACCCGATAAAATAAAAATTATAATCAGATTCAGTTCCGTTCAGGTAAGATTCGTAAAGGTTTGGTTCGATTCGTTAAAGGTTTGTTTAAGAATAAATATCGTGCATGTATTTCTGTTCAAAGGGAAAAACCACAGTTGCATGGGAGGGTTTTGTGAGGTTTCGGGAATAGGGAATAGGGACTTACGGAGTGGATGACTGGATGAGTTTAAAAAATAAGTGAATGTTCTTATGTTAATATGGAATGTATTTTTTCTTGTATATATACAATATGTATGTATATACTTTTATTTATGTATGTGTGTATATAATCGAACTTTTAACAAACCGAACCTGAGCAAACTTATGTTTTTGAGGTTCGGTTCGTTTATTTAATCGAGCCCAAACTCGTGTTCAGGTTCGGTTCATTTATTTTCGAATCGAATCTGAATTGAACTTTTAGCGAGCCGAATCTGAGCGAATGTCAAACCTGAGAAATTTCTGACAACCCTAAAGTCCACCCAGTTTAATATCTCAATACTGGAAAAAGATAGACATTTTTCAAAAAAAGTCTTCAGTGGAAAAAGAAATAAAAAAAGATTAGGTTCTTCTCTATTAGATTTTTTATTACCATAAATAAAAGATTTGACAACCTGAATTTAACCCATACAAGTCTTTGTTAGTTCATTTTCTTTGTTCCTTCTTGTTCTCCCAACCATTAAACTCATGATCATCATCAAGCTCATCCGAGACGGTAAGAAGGTCGTCAGAGTATTGCTATAGTTGGTCAGTCATCACTAAATTTGTGTGGGAGCTTCTCAAAAACAAGAGAAAACTTGCCCACGGGATTTATAAGAGGTTGCCCTTTTTTAGCTGATGAAAATGAGTGTTTACAAAAATGATCCCCATGATTCCTCAAGAAAACAAACAAAAATCCATGATAATTAGCTAAAATGTCCTCAAATAACTCCATGGCAACTAAACATTGTTTACGGGACATCAAATTATCAGGAATAAAGCTTCGAGAATTTCTGATTACATCCCCACATTTGAACATTCCGGACAATTATATAAATTTGTAGAGAAAATATTCGAAATCAATATAACGAGAAGCTTTGACTAAAAAGTTGAGTGATGCTATGTTTTGGTTCCATCCCTTCTCTATTGTGATCTTAAAGGGGTGCTAATGTATAACCCATCATATTTGTATAGTTATTCAGTATTTCTCGTAGTGAAAATTTTTGTTGGGTTTAGATTAACATATTTTCGGATGGCATTTTGGATTCTACATGTTGGATGAGTAGCGGATCTCACATTTCTTATCGAAACAAATCTCATGAATACAAATGTGAATGTTTACACTAAAGAACACAAAAAGAGTATAGAATGAGAAGAAAAGGAAAATAGAAGAAAGTCTATAGAGATTGGTCCTAACCTAGAGGCCAAAATAATATTGTTTTAGTCGATAAACACTAAAGTAGGGAGAAATAAGAATTGTATTGAGAAAATGAAAAATAAATATTTGTGTACATAAATTAACGCGCGCACCAATATTTTTTCAATGTACAACTTTATTGTGATAATTCAAAGAATTTGTACAAGCATTTCTTCAAACTTTCTTATTAATCAAGAAATTTATTTATTTATTTATTTATCAAATTTCTACTAAAATAACTATATTAAAAGGAGGGGGTCTAAACACAAATCGTAATTCTCAAAATTTGGAACTTCCTCCATCCATAATTGTTAATAGAAGCTCCAATTTGATCGAACTCACCGTTGAATAATATATTTGTAAATTCTAAATGAAAGGTGTGTCAAAAATACTACAACAATATTGACGTGAAATGTGAGTTTCTTTAGTTGGATCAGGTTAATCTATTATAGATAAGTACCTTCTATAATGCAATCATCATCATTTTTTGCTAATGTGTGAAGAACACGTCTAAAAACTCGAACTTTCAATAGATCTCACCGGTCACCTTCTCTTCTAGTGACCCCCAACCATGTTTCACATGCTTTTCAAGAAGATCAACAATCCCTACTACATTCCTTGCTTCTCGGTATATATCCCTCTTGATTTGTAACTAAACCAAGTTCCCTTCGTGAACATAGGTTCGTCGAAACCTAGAGCTTCCACTTGACTCCAGAGAGGGATATATATATAGGGGTAAATGGGGCTGCCCTCATGGAGTAGCCAACTTGGCTACTCCCACCCCTATTTTTCCCAAAATTTTTTATTTTTTTGGAAAATAAAAATTTGTATATTCATAATTATATCCCTCTCACATTCTATTAAAATTTCGTCAGAAACAGAGACTCCTACGGCCTCCATCCAAACATGGTCGATTTAAAAAATCCTGCGACCGTTAAAAAAATGACATCTGGATGGAGGGCTTAGGAGTCTCTGTTTCTGACGAAATTTTAATAGAATGTGTGAGGGATATAATGATGAATATACACATTTTTATTTTCCAAAAAAAATAAAAAAATTTGGGAAAAATAGGGGTGGGAGTAGCCAAGTTGGCTACTCCCTGGGGGCAGCCCCATTTTACCCATATATATATATATATATGGGTAAAATGGGGCTGCCCCCAGGGAGTAGCCAACTTGGCTACTCCCACCCCTATTTTTCCCAAATTTTTTTATTTTTTTTGGAAAATAAAAATGTGTATATTCATCATTATATCCCTCACACATTCTATTAAAATTTCGTCAGAAACAGAGACTCCTAAACCCTCCATCCAGACGCTATTTTTTTAACGGTCGCAGGATTTTTTAAATCGACCATGTTTGGATGGAGGCCGTAGGAGTCTCTGTTTCTGACGAAATTTTAATAGAATGTGAGAGGGATATAATGATGAATATACAAATTTTTATTTTCCAAAAAAATAAAAAAATAAGGGAAAAATATGGGTGGGAGTAGCCAAGTTGGCTACTCCATGGGGGCAGCCCCATTTACCTCTATATATATATATATATATATATATAGAGAGAGAGAGAGAGAGAGAGAGAAAGAGTGTGTGTGTGTGTGTGTATGTGTGTGTGTGAGAGAGAGAGAGAGAGTGAGTGAGCATGGGTGTGATAAACGACGAGTTTTCTTCTCTGGTCGAGCTAGGGGTAGTTAAGGTAGGGGTGCACATGGATCGGATTAGATCGGATTTTAGGTTAATCCATGTCCAATCCACACTTAACGGATTTTAACTTTTTCCAATCCGATCCAATCCATTGAAATTATAAATCCAATCCAATCCACCGGATTACGGATCGGATTGGATCGGATCGGATTTTTAATACTTACATATTTTCACCACATAAACTAGGATCAAGTTCTTAGAACACTAAACCTTGCCATTTGATTCACGATTCTAAAATTGATAATACAAATAAATGTAAAGATAACAATATTCAATTTTTGATAAAGAAAAGAATATGTATTTGCAATGGATTTAGTATGAAAAATGATTGCTTAAATAAATAACATACCTGTAATATGTAGAACTGTAGAAGTATCTTGTTGACTTTCAATAAAATTGCAAGTATGTGTAATCGATTATGAAATATAACTAACCTGCAAGAAATAAAAATGTTGGAAAATAAAATAAAATGTGTCTATGAATAGAATGATCTATACAAGGAAACTAACCATCAAAAAATATATTGCTATTGCTCCATTCAAACATCTAGTAGCTGCAATCCTATGTTAGTACAACATAATAAATATTTAACGAAAATTTGACATAAGGTTATAAATTAGGCAGAACATGGTAATACATTCAGAAGTGACAATAAAGTGTCGAGTTTCAAATACAAGTATAACTCAAAATAGTATGATAATTTTACTCGTAGACATGAAAATAAGTAAACATAAGGTTGGAATCATGAGTTACAGCTCTCCATCATCTTCGACTACCTCTAAAATCTTGTTTTTTACCTGTCAAAGTGAAATTGATAAAATAATCAATAATCATACAAATTATAACACATATAAAAGAAAATATTTTTACTAACCATAACTATTGATATCTTAGGAAGCATGTGAAATGTTGTCAATGCCATCCACGATTGTTGCTTGACATGCTAAGATAAATTAATTGAAGTTAGAATAATGCAATTAATATTTAAAATTCTACTTAACATATTCTATAAATTAGTACTTACATATAGTCTCAAGTTTTTCAAGTTCTTCAAGTTTCTCTTCCATGTCAATCGATGATAAAGAAGATTTCAACCAATCTTGAGTACAAATCAAGCATTCCACAAGCTTGGGTGTCAATGAACTACGGAATTGATCAAGAATGCGTCCTCCGGTGCTAAAAGTAGATTCTGAAGAGACTGTAGAGACTGGAATGGCTAACACATCTCTTGCAATTTTAGAAAGGATTTCATTATTTGATGTGTGCACTTTCCACCACTGTAAGGTAGGGTCATCCTTTTCACAGCTCTCCCCAAAATAACGATCAAGTTCTGTTATGCTTTCTTCACATTCTTCCTGTTGAAGATGCTTTTGAAATTCACTTTCAAAACCAATATCCAAACCATCATCATCATTTTCATTCTCATGGATGCAATCTCCACCAACATGTTCAACACCACAAGTTTTACTACTGGAATGAAGTAGTTTGTAATGTTCATAGAGATCATTCACAACATTCATGATCTTGTTAACCAATCTTGAAACACGTTCTACTGTAAAAACCTTTGAATAACAAAATTTTACATATTTCAACTTGTAGCGAGGATACAAGAGAATAGCAACCATAAGCAACATGTTAACTCTATCTGAACTCCCCCAATATCTATCAAATTTCTCTTTCATCTTTATAGCCATGCTTTGAATGTAAGGATCATTACTTCCACACCATTTAATCAAAAGGGTCTCGATTTTGAAAACCTCATGAAAATAAACATTTGCAGTCACATAAAGAGTGCCAGACAATCGTTTGGTAGCATCATAAAAACGTTTCAAAAACTTAGTTAACACATTTGCATTCTTCCAATCCTCCTCAGTAGGTGGGCCCAAAATAAGTTCAGAAACAAAAACTGGCTCTTGTTCTTCCATTCTTTCAAATGCTTTTTGAAATTTTAATGTTGTTTCCAACATTAAATATGTAGAATTCCACCTAGTTGGAACATCAAGAAATAGCGATGATTTTGATGTAATTCTTTCTTGAGAAATACATGCTTGAAATTGTTGGGATCTACTAGGAGAACTCCTAACATACTTTATTGCAGCTCGAATACGAGAAATAGAGTCTTGCATTTCGCTAACTCCATCTTTCACAATAAGGTTCAAAATATGTGCACAACATCGTGTATGAAAGTGCTCTCCTGCAAGAATGAGGCCATTCTTTTGAAGAAGTTTGCTTCGTAGATACTCGATTGCGACATCATTTGCACTTGCATTATCCACCGTAATTGTGCAAACATTATCAATCCCCCAATCAAAAAAGCATGATTCGATTACCCTCCCAATCTCTTTTCCTTTGTGACTTGAAATGGGACAAAAGTTTATTACTTTTTTATGTAATTTCCATTCCTTATCAATAAAATGAATGGTCAAACATAAGTATGAGAGATTTTGGATTGAAGTCCATATGTCAGTAGTAAGGGAAACACGGGCTTCCGATTCAACCAAGCAATTTTTAAGTTTAGTCTTCTCATTGTCATAAATTTTGAATGCATCTCTAACCAATGTAGTCCTCGAAACTGATCTAAATTTCGGTTGAACAACCGACATGAATTGTTTGAAACCAGCACGTTCAGTGAACTTAAAAGGTAATTCATCTATGATAATCATTCGGACAAAAGCTTCCCATGATAGGTCATGGTCATATTTCCGAGAAACAAGACCAACCTCACTTCCTGTTTTTTCCACAGTTCGAAAAGTTAGAGTTTGTTGTCCCTTCTTCGACTCTGCAACCTTATAAACTGGACTTTTTGTACATTTCTCCATAACATGTCTCCGTAGTGTTGTTGTGCCATTAGCAGTTGTCTATGCATAATGCATATTGCAGTAGTTGCAGAAAGCTCTTATCTCGCCACTTTTGATTTTTCGTTTTGTATAATGTAACCAAACATCAGAAGCCGCTTTGCTTGGTTTCTTAAACTTAATTTGAACTTCGGATGTGTTTGCCTCGTTTGGTGTACTTTGAGGTGTAGGTTGGTTACTTCCAATAACATCATTAGTGGTTGACATAGTTCCTAAATGATATAATAAAGTACATGCTAATAAGATCAAATAGGTAAAAAAAATGCTATAAATATTCAAAGGCAAAAATTAAGATCATATATCACCATATAATTTTAAATCGACATATTAATGAGCCATGCAACTAAAGGTAAGATACATATTTCATATGACAAAAACTACAAAATGAAATTTGGGTTATTGCAAATATTTGTTGAAATCACATATATTTTGATCAAATGCATTATACCTGACACAATGGAGTGGTCTACAACAAGGGATGCAAGGGAGGAGTCGATGGTGGCGGGGCTTCGCTCGCTGGCGGTGGCGCAGGGCGAAGATGCTGCTGCGACCTGCGAGAGGTCGGTGGTGGGCGCAGGGCGGTGGGAGGGGTCGCCTGCTGCTGCGAGAGGGGAGGCAGGCGCCGACGTGGCTCACGAGAGGGGAAGAAGGCGGTTGAATGGGTAGGACCGTAGGAGATGGGGGGGCGGCGACGTGGCTCGCGAGAGGGGAAGAAGGCGGCTTGATGGGTAGGACCGTAGGAGATGGGGGGTGGCGGCGTGGCTCGCGAGAAGGGAAGAAGGCCGCGGGATGGGTACTAGGTAGCACCGTAGGAGATGGGGGGCGGCGCCGCGGCGGTGTGCCTCGCGAGAGGGGAAGAAGGCCGCGGCGGTGTGGTCGCGAGAGGGGAAGATGGGGGGCGGCGCCGCGGCGGTGTGGCCACGGGATTAGCAGGAGATGGGGAGGGCGGCGACGTGGGACGCGTGGGGGGAGGGAACTGGGAAGTTTTAGGTTTCGGCCAAAAAAATTAGAGGGAGGGGAAGCCTGAAACCGAAAGTGGAAGGGAATTAAAATTATTATAGGATAAATTTTGATGAACTCCCTGGGAAATTGGATAATAAAAGTGATGGGTTACATATGTGTAACTATAAAATCTGCACTAGCCACTAAATGTATGGATGAAATATTATATATAATATTTATTAATTTGTTAACGGATTAACGGATTGGATCGGATCGGATTTGGGCAATGACCCAATCCAATCTATAATTTAACAGATTTTCAAAATCTCAATCCGATCCAATCCATTGGCTAGATAAAATCGATCCAATCCAATCCAATAACATCGGATTGGATCGGATTACGGATTTTATCCGATCCATGTGCACCCCTAAGTTAAGGTGTGTGCATGATGTGGGGAAGCATCTTACCCATCGCAAGCTCCAATGTGCATAATCGAGACTCTTGGATTCGTTATTAATCAAGGTTTTGACCCAAGGCACAATCATGTCTCCTTAAGGGAATACCTCACATACCTTTCATATATAGTTTAGAGTAATCCTTATACTCTTATCTTCTTTTAATCTTATATTGGTTTTGTTCATGTTTTATCGATTCAGTTGTTTTTTCTCTATTCTTTTTCCTTCTTTCGTTGTTATTGGATTTTAATCTAAGTCTCCATCTGCATTTCTTTCTATGCTTATTTCTGTTATTGATCCCCTTCACTTAAGACTATTGGTTGAAGTCCGATCCTATCTTGACACCTTCATTGAAAAGTTCCCCATCCACTGCATTTACTTAAGTTTTGGGTTACAAAAAACTCTCTCATCAGCACATACATAATACACTAGATTATTCATTATTGTGTAACCCATTTTCTCGGAGATATATGTATTTGCACGACAAGACTTGCAAGAAGTTATCGTCAAAATTTTTTATGTCGATTAAAGAATCTTTCGTTGATCCGTACAAAGGACATGAGATGAACTTGGAACTATGAAGAACAACACAAAAACAAGCTAAGAACAACTAAGGGACAAAATTGCATAGTGCATACTTATCACGATTGGAGAGTATAGATCGAAATTAAGGTACAGTCAGAGCTGCATGTTATGGAATAGTGGACATGTGTAGTAGAATACCTAGCTCGTCTTCAATAATTTTACCATGTACCCTGGGGCTTATGACACATCATCAACGTTGGGAATATTTACAAGGTATTATGGTAACCTTCGAAGGAATAAAATGATTCCAATAACTCTCTCCAATGAATACCTTATGAGTTAAGTTTAGAATAGTAAGGTTAGCAAGTAGTAATCACGTTATCTTTATTATGTCAAAGATACGATCGAGTCATGATATATGTACGATGATTGTCAGCCTAAGCAGTTCAAAGTTTCTAAAGGCTGCTAGAATCGATTTTTTATCAAGAGTGATTATTATCATATGGGTGAGATTCCATGGTGATGGGGTAGATGGAGTAGGAACTTCAAGGGATTGGGCACATGCATCATTGGGTTCCCTGGTACAAACATAGATGTCATCAACCCAATCTTTGCATCGATTGGAGGACATGTTACTTGGCACACCGATGTGCAAAATGTGACGGTGTTCTGCCTTAGAACTTGTGTGCCTTCACCAGTACTTAGAGAGTGTGTCAAGTAGCCTTGGTTGGTGGTCTAGTGTTATGTTTTTTCACTTAGGGTTAACACTCATGTACTGGCTAGTGTAGGTCACATTAGTGAGTATTCCGAGTGGGAGCACTTAGAATGGATTTCTGAGAGATGTGGTTTAATGAAGTTGGTGATGAAGTAAAATTCTCCTATTCATAAGGAGGATTGGGTTAATTGTAGTGATTCGGACTATAGTAAGAATTATCTTAGTAATCTATGCCCTTACTCATGCCCTACATCATAGTGAAGTCTTACATGTGAGTAGTAGACTTGGGTGATTTGTGATGATTCGTTGGTTGAGATTTGCAGTGGAAATCAGAACTACAGTTTGCTAAGTGAAGCTAGTGGACGTGTTGAGAACTTAGTTAGTATACATTGTACCCTGTTGCATGCCTACGGAGGTACTCAAACCCTAAGGCCTTCTTCTTGCCTTGGAGTTATAATGTCATTCTTACTTGGACAAAGACCACAAATTATCCATGAAGCATGGGTTATTCATATCTAATGAAAAAGACTAGAGTTGTATTTTCTTTGTGAGGACCTTTTACATAGTTGTTTCTTTTGCATACTTCTTTAGTACATTACTTATTGTAATTTTTATATCATACTGGGCAACTTTGCGGGATACAAAGTGAATGGAAAGAACCAGCCTTTGTGCTACTTTATCCTGCTTTATAATATTTTATGTATTTGAAGGCGGAATTGTATGTGCGTGGAATCGATTTGCCGAGTACCCGGATCCCAAAAAGGACGATTGCCATATATGAAGCGCATGATGATATTGTAAATTTTATAAACATAAGGGTTAAAATTATTTATGTTTGAAATATTTCATCCATTTTAATAGCCATGTGAATTTGAAGTTAATCGTAGGGGTTGTGGTGTAAGAATTACAACATTTACAGGGAATAACTTATAGTTACAAAGAATATAAGGTCGAGAAGGTAATTTGAAGAGTTTTTAGTGTTCATGGTGTTGCCATGGCCTGGAAGTTCACTTCCTTGACGTCTTGGACATTCTCGTAATGGGCATTCATCCCATTTTAACAAGTTTCAGGAAGCCGATATATGCAGTGCTGAGCGGTTCAAAAATAAGTGTGGCATGTATGCAATTAGTCGAGCTTATATTCAAAACATGCAATTTCACAATTTTTAAAATACAAGCAGACAAATGATTGACTATGAATAATTTTATCATGGACACATTTCACATGATATGCAGGTCAATAGTAGGCATTGATTCAAAGCTGTGTTTGCCGTTTTTCTCCTATACTATAATGACTCAATTTGATAGGAGGTGGTCATCGCAGATCACAAGCCTGGAAGAAAGAGCCGCAGGGTGCCCTCTTACCAGATACAGATCTTACAACTCAGCTCATTCCAGCTCGTCTTACCGATTGGCCCCAGATGTATTACAAAGCATACACTGTGGTAGAATACGCATACTTAGTACAGTCAATATGAACATGTACGTGCAGCGGTCCAAATTGTGAAAAAACATATTTTTCTAAAGGAGCAAATGTAGGACCTAAAAAGAAAATAAAAATCATATCGGATCGAGGAGGAAGGCTGTAACAACAATCAATTAAATAAGTAGCAGGAGCTATGTTAATTACTCCAAAAAGAAAAAATCAATCCATGCAGCTTAAAAAGGGAATCAATGGGAAAGCGGCATATAAATTATAATCACTGCTACATATTAAGGATAATGAAGAACTGGGACTTTGCTGTTGTGATCACAAGAACAAGAACAGCCTCATTAGTACTTGGTGAACCTCGACGTCACCAAGTAACAATCTCCTTCATATACTTTCACGTGCCTATACCGGGAACGAAAGCGTCGATTTTGCCTTCGGTAGCTTGCCAAATTCCGGGCCCCGTGATCTTGTAATAAATCTAGCAGATATATACAATGATTGAAAGTAGGAACAGGAGACAGCCAGCAACCACCTCGCCACCAGCAGCTCTCCGATCTCCTAGACCCTAAAGGCCGCGAGCGATCTACTCTCGTGTCTGCTACTACCAGGGACGAAAGAAGTAAGGTAGGATGGTGTATGGATCTTCTGCAATACTGCAGAGTCTACTGCAATTAATCCGAGCCGCTCGATCTTGATCGAGCGATTCACATGAATTTCCACGGTTTAGGCTCACAAGAACACGGTATTTGTGTGATCGAGCGGCTCCAATGTTCCACAATTTTGCAGCAGAAACTGCAGTAATTCTGAGGAACTACTCCCAGGTTGGATGACAGTGGAGTCGTAACCGGATCCGGGCCATAAATAACACTTGTATGCACGATTCACGGAACAAACGAGGGCAGGATAGCTAATATCTCGGATTGACATCCAATGGGTCTCCATAAACCCAATGCAACGTACTTTGATACCCAAGCTTGATCGTGTGCTGGCACGTGACACAGTGACGAGAGAGGGGTACGGGTGAGGGCTTAGCCCCCCCGCTCTCAACCAAAGCCCCTATATATGTTTAATATATAATATTATATTGGATCTAAATACATTATTTAATAATTAAAATTTACATATTATGTATAATAGCCCCCCATATCTCAACAAAAAAATCAATATATATGATCTAATTACAATAATTAATTGTTCACATTACATGATGTGCATAATCGGATATTGATCCATCCGTATATGTCCATCATCGTACCCGTTTATAATTTCACTGATATATAATTTTTATTTTAGCATATATGTTATAGAAAATGTTTTTTCCTGTTATTTTATCTGCATATATGGATTTTTGGATACCTCTTTCATTTTTTAGGATCTTAAAACGGATATGGTTACATATTTTTCTAGTGTATACATATATGGATACAGATACATATTTGTATCTGCATGTTTGAAATACTATTTTTATCTGCATCGATTTTAAAATAGTATGCAGATACATGTATACAGGTAAGGTGGAGCATTGGGTTCGATTCGGCCCAACCTGAGAAAATTAAACCCGGCCTGAACCCACTAATTTTATTCGGGCCTTGGCCGGGTCGAGGCCCGAGTTTTTGGGCAAACCAAGGGCTCGTGCCCAGCCCGAGGCCCGTAGGGTCAGGCTCAGGTTCGAGCTGAGCCCGCATCCACTTTGGTTTCATTATGCAATATCTTTCATGTTAAAAAAATTGGATGTATTATGGGTCTATGACCCCCCAGAAGGCCTATTAAGCTGCTTTTTATGTTGCATATTGAAATCATGTCAAGGAAACTGAATGAGACATATATGTACTTTTGGTTAGCATGAATCCATGTATTTTTTACTTAATAAAGAATGCAAAATTCGAAGGAGTCTAGCTATCTAAATAGATAAATGCTCCATGGCATACATCTACAGTACTACACATATACATCCAATAAAATTCAGAATCCTTACACGTAAAATACACAATTTAAAAGAGTTTGATGGATGAGTGCAATAGTTTGCAACTTAGACTTTTAATTCTTAAATCAAGCTTATTGTATTTAAGCTAAATAAACTCTTTACTGTAAAATCCTACATATTAAAGCACTAACCAGCCTTCACTTAGACATGATCTTCAACTTTAAATAAGTCGTTGCCTCGGAAAAGAATTATTCCAAACCATATAGGGGCCAAACGTTAAATCAGTGTGAGTGAGGTGGCCCGGGTCGAGCTAACCAGGGTCATAGTGGGTTCGGGCTGGGCCTGTCCCGAGCTTGATATTTCAGAAAAAATGAGAACCCAGGCCCGATCCATATATATATATATATATATATATATATATATATATATATATATAAAATCGGGTTCGGGCCAGGTCCGGGCTTTTGCGGGTCAGGTTAAGGTTGGGTCTGGGCCAGCCCGGCCCAATGCTCCATCCTATACACATGTCAAAATATGTATAACAATTGCGATAAGGGATTGGTACACATATCTTTATTTGTTTGCATCATTATAAGTAAAGTGTATTGTATAGTGTTACTTGTTTGAACATATTAAATCTAGTGGTATTACTTAATATCACATTAATAAATGTGTATTTCAGTGATATGAGGAGTTTTGTAGGGATCTTTTTGTCAATATGATGTTTGTAGATAATATTTATGTCCGATTATAAGTTTATATGGGTTTTTTGTAAAAAAAATACCTTCAACATATTAATTTCAATCAATTAAGGAATTATTGAAAGCTCTTCTTATAAATTGAATTCGTTTGCACACATCCAACCTCATAAATTGAAACTTCCATTAATGTTCTACATAACCTCCAAATTTCTCTCAAATCTGATGCCATTTCCTATTTTATCTTAGTGGTTAAAAGTTCAATCAATATTTAAGCAACTTAAATCCCATTTAAAAGAGAATTAAACTTTTTACTATTGATATAAAATAACAAATGATCTTGGATTTGAGCGAAATTTGGAGGATATGTATAACATTAATCGAAGATTCTATATATAAGGTTGGATTTTAAGAAATAAATTTGAAAAAAAATAGTTACAACACCTCTTTTGTAACTCACATCACAATAAAGAAAACCTTCCCTAAATATTAAGAACTAAAATGATAAGATAAACTAGATAAGTAATATCTAAATAATTTACCCCATCTAAATAGGTTAGCCCCCCAGGTGAATTTTCTGGCTTCGTCCCTGACGTGACATTAGGAAGGAGGAGGTTGAGCAGGCACGATGCCAAGATTTTGGACATTGGATAGCTAAATAAAATAAAATAGAAAGATATTTTTTATACAGATAGAATTTAACTCAAACCAAAGTGAAAAAATATTTTGACTTCATATCATTTCAAAAAATACCAAAAAGTTGAACACATTATATCATTTTAAAAATATATATAGGGAAAGACTTGCCTATTAATTTACTTACAAAGTTATCAATTTTAAATAAAAACCTGCGCCATTTATCTTTTTTATTTAATGTAGGTTCCCATACATATTATCATATTTAATTATATATAGTGTTTATTACTTGATGCATGCGCTACTACAGTAGAAGTGACATTTTAACAAATAATTTAGATACTCGTTGAACCTACTTCCAATGTTAGATTATAACAAAATATATTATCCATTGTAAAATTAAATTATCTTCTTATAATCCGCAACAAATACTATACTCGTTGATAAAGGCTTATATAATTGTGATTTATTCGTTGACATTTTCATGAAAAATATATACTTTTGATTGCTAACTTAGCAACTATAAGAAGAAAAAATCAATGGATAATTGTTACTATTGATTTGTTTCTAAGGTACACTAAAAAATATGATAATCCTTGGAATTAATAAAATCAAACAAAAATTTGAAAAAAAAATAACAACCATTTTTATAAATTTATTTACGGATGTTATGTTAATAAATATTAACAATTTCAATGTCATGATCAAATTTATTGCAATATGTAAACTTTGCAGTGGAATCATATACTTAGGTTGGTTGTAGTGCTTATCATATATCAGTTTTTTCAATAAAATTTTCAATATGATGACTAAATTGACTTCACTCACAATTCATTTATATACGAAAGGTAAAAATAACAATATTAATATAAACAAGTTCAAATATACTCACGCACTAATATCATGAGAAAAAAATTGAAAAAAAATGAAGCCTATGATTTGTTGACCTAACTTCCTCCTGAGGTCTCACTACTGACGCACAAAGTACAAACTCAAGCACTCAGGTTCTCGACCTCTTCATTTTCAGCATTACTTGTTGAGTTACCGGCTTCAGAATTCTCGGGAACCAAAACCCTACCAGTTATTGGGTCAACCGGACGCATGTCTCGTGGCCCGCCTTTGCGAGCCATTACACTCATTGGAGGAGGGGGTAAAAGCCCTGCCCTAAATAGAATACGTTGAGCAGGTTCCGATGGCTGAGCACCAACAGATAACCAATACCTGAAAATTCAACAGCTCAGAAGGGTATGGATCCGAATCACGATAATGGAAGACTAATCGAGCATTCATGTTTAAGGCATTCATGTGTTTGTGTGCATATGCTTCTTTTTGCCTGGAAAAGTGAGATTTTTATTTTTTGATTCATTTCTTATCGACTGTCCACATGTAATGAACAAAACACCTAAAAGGCTAGAGTAATCTAAAGAAAAAAATGTGTCTAGGATCTAACTGATTTTTTATGTGAAATGAGCACAAAAACACAGTGAGATGCAATTTCGACGCATATAGGAACAAGTAAACGAGAAAAGGAATGTCCTTGCAAAGATTCCAACAAAGTAACGGCAATAAACTAACTAATACACAAGACAATTTTTTGGTTGACTTGTGATGAGAATCAGAGGTCACAAATCTAAGGACCACAACTTCACTCAAGTTCCCCCTTCATCGCTTAAGTGGAAGATGTTCCAAAAAAGTATAAAACGCATCAACCAAATATTTTGCAACTTAGTGATAAACTTAAACATACTTCAAATACTTGGCAACGGAGCAATTTAAAACAAACAGATGACCAAAAAACCAGAGTAAAAGAACTGAGACATAAAATCATTTTCTTACTTTACTCTGTTGAAATTGAGACCCATCCTCTTTCCTCCATCCAATCCTGTGAAACCAAACAAAGCCATTAAAACCCCAATCTGAGTTGCTAACATTTAGTTAGATTCATTAAAATTCTTCTCCTTAAATCCATTTATGGAGATGTAATTTTCACTTAGTACAATTTCTTTTTTTTCAAGTAATTTGTTGAAATCAATTTTGCCATTTCAATGGATTGCTAAATATGCAAGGCAATAAGAAAATTCCTGGCAATAAATCGCAATACTTTCAGACCAGTCTAATGATATAACCAAATATTGATACACACATTATACGGATATTGATTCCATGGAACCAAACTACTCCATTTATGTGATGGCATTCAAGCATTCACGTCCGCACATGTTTCATATAAATACATAAACAGGAGTGCCCCTTCTAATTGGACAAGAGCATAAATTACAAATATGGTCATATACCATATAGAGGAACAAACTGATAATTATGAATACGAGGGAAACCAAATCCACGAAGATCCCATTGCACACAAACTCTAAGGGCCCGTTCGGTAGGAGAATAAGCAGGAATAAGGATGGGGAATAAGGGTCTATTCTCCGTTCGGCTGGAGGATAAGAATAAGGAGAATAAGGTGAAATAAAGGTAGGTAAGGTGGGATAAAGATAGGAATAAGAGTGAAATAAGATGAAATAATGAGGAATAGTCGTACCACGGGGAAGCGTGTTGGGGGCTTATTCCCCTTATTCCATTCCTCCTTATGACCCAAACGAACAAGGCCTAGGGCTAATACTGTGCCACCTTGCCTTTTATTTTTTCAGATATGTAACAAAGAATTTCATGACTACAAGAGGTCAGGAGTCGTCCACATAGTCAGCCATATTGCGACATATCGCCGATATATCGATATCGGTCAAGAGGGGATATTGATATCATGTATATATCTATTTACTAGATATCGGCGATATATCGTGTGCCGGTGATATATCGCCGATATGAGGAATCTTCCAACGTGAAATTCCACCGATATCGGTTCCCATATCGCCTAATATCGATCGCCCATTTCGACATTTTCTTCCTCCAAGCTCTTCTCCAAAGGTCTTCCTTCATTCCTTGACAGAACATCTAGATCTACTCTGATTTCTTTGTTGAAATTGAGAAATTTGTTAGAGCTTTTGTTCGTAGTTATTAGGTAATGCATATTCTTATTTTTTTGATAAGAATTGAAGTAGTTAATGAGATATTTGGGGAACAAATTTCGGATGTTTTGAGTTACAATGTGAAATTAAGTTATGTTATGGAAGAATAAAGTTGGATCTCATATTTTAGACATAGAAAACAAGGTTTTATGTCGCTTTATGTTAATTAAAAATTAGTAATCAATTAAATCCGTGAATTAAAAATTAGATATATAATATAGTGAGATATTAGGCGAATTAATGTGGGGGTTTTTGAGTTATGTTATGAAATTAAGTTAAGTTATGAAAGAATAAAGTTGGATCTCATTTCTAGACATATAAAACAAGATTTTATGATGATTTATGTTAATTAAAAATTAGTAATTAATTAAATCCATGAATTAAAAATTAGATATATGATTTAGCGAGATATTTAGGGAACTAATATGGGGTTTTCGAGTTACATTTTGAAATTAAGTTAAGTTATGAAAGGATAAAGTCGGATCTCATCTTCTAGACAAAGAAAATAAGATTTCATGGTGATTTATGTTAATTAAAAATTAATAATTAATTAAATCCAAAAATTAAAACTAAAAAATTAGCAAATAATTGATTATTCTCCTCATATGAAACACAAATGGTTGTTATGTAAGGGTTCAGTAATCAACATTATGAGTTCATACCCCGATTCGGGATTCGATGGTTCGGATCATCAGTTGGACAGGGAGAGATTGGTTGGAGATATACCACCGCTCCAGATGGCAACAAATCAAAACCACTGTGCATCTTTTGTGTGAAGATGTTGGGAGGAAGGGGATTACGAGACTAAAGCACCATCTTGTTAGCAACAACAAAAATGTTGCCAGGTGCACTCATTGTCCAAGAGATGTGAGGGAGTTGGTGAAGGCCACCTTGGAGGGAAGGACAATAATGTGGAGATGTCCAGAAGGAATGGACAGTTCAAAGAATTCATGTTCGAGAAGGAGTTCAATATCCTCTCCGATTCAAACGACGAAGACTTTATCTACCCCGCCAACATTCAGATCGCAGCGAAGAGGGCATACAGGAGGCCAACAAAAGAGTCTATGAGGAGCGAGTTCAAGAAGAGGGAACTCGTTGGTGCACATGGCGGCTTCCATGGTGCTGGTGGTAGTGGGATTAGTTCTGGAGGCGCACCAGTACCATGACCCACCAAAAAAAAGCGAAGGGACAAGAACCCTTCTTGACGAGGAGTAGGTCTATGCAGTACATGCCAAGTAAGGATCCGAGGCAAAAGACGGTAAAGGGGATGTTCTCCAATGCATGAGAGAGAGTTGGCAAGGCCATCAGCAAGCTTTTCTTTGGGAAGAACATTCCAACCAATGTCGCTAGCTGGCCTTTTTTGCAACGCGCCATTGACGAGATCGCCGCAGCAAGAACATGAGTGAAGGCTCCCACATCCAAGGAGATAATGAACAAGTATCTTGGGATAGAAGAGGAGATGAATGAGTACATCTCCAAGCTGATGAAGAGATGGCCAGAGTATGGGGTGACTCTGATGTACGATGGATGGACGAGCAGCACGAGAAAGCAGATCATCAATTTCCTTGTTTACTATGATGGAAAGACCATTTTTTTAATTTGTATACATATCTGAACATGTAAAGGACTACAAGTACCTGATGAAGTTGATGAAGGACATCATCAAAGATGTTGGGAAAGAGAACATTGTCTAGATAGTCACGAATAACGGCAACAAAGTCAAGAAATCGGGTGAAACAATAATGAAGTCTAACAGCTACGGTATTTTTTGGATACCGTGTGTTGCACATTGTATAGATTAATTCTAAAGGACTACAACAAGAAGAAGTTCATCTCAATAGTGGTGAAGCAAGCATAGACGATTACCACATTCATTTACAACCATTCCAATGTGTTGGCGTTTATGAGGAGGATGTGCAATGGAGAACTAGTGAGGCCTGACATCACACGTTTTGCAACCAATTTTATAGTGTTGCAAAGCCTCAAACAACACAAGACATGGTTGAAGATTGCGTGTTGCCAAGGGAATGGTTCGAAATACCTGAAGGTCAGACTAAAGGAGGACGAAAAATGGAGTCAATCATCAACGATCTCTACTTCTGAGATGACGTGACTCAAGTCACGAAGATAATGGATCTGATTATTTCTACATTGTTGATCATAGACAGCGGCAAGAAGCCCACCATGTGAATGATCTACGAGGCAATGTTTTGCATGAGAGAGAAGGTCAAAGAAGCAATTGAGAGAAGATTTAAGGAATAGTTGGACATTATAGACGAGCTTTGGTCCAAGATGCTCTCACATCCTCTTCATAAGGCGGGTATGTAAAAAAATATTTTTTTCCAATTTTGATAGCAAAGTAGAGTTTAGAATATGGATTAAAATCTGAGAAATGTCCATGTTTGTGTCCAACGTATTACTTCAACCCCAAGTACCAATACAAGGACAATCTTGCTACAAATGTTGACCCTCTAGCAGTTGTACAAGTTGTGCTGGAGAAGCTTGTCAAGGACGAGAAGACACAGACCTTGTGCATGAATGAGGTAATTTTGATTCTGTAATCTAAAGAAGAAGTAACAAAATATCTATTATATAACAATTTACGGCTTCAAACAATGTGCAGGTCAAGTACATCAGGGATGCCTTGGGTTCTTTCGATAGAATTATTGCGATTAGTGGGTGGGACAGTACTCTTCCCGGTAAGGAGTAAAACGAATAAGTGCATTGACTGTGTTGTAATGTAATACAATTATTGATTTATTCTTATTTTGGATTTTCCACAGTCGAATGGTGGTGGTTGTATGGGGTGGAAGCTCCCAACTTACGAAAAGTAGCAGTGAAAGTGTTGTCCCAAACCGCATCTGTCGGTGGCTATGAGAGGAACTGGAGCACAATCAACTTAATCCATTCAAATGAATGGAACAAGCTGGGAGAACAAAGGCTCCATGATCTTGTCTTCATGCACTACAACGTGAGGTTGAAGATGAAGCATGCAAGGGAGGGGTAGGACAAAGATGACTACACATAGCCTATTGATCGTGCATACATTTTCAAGAAGCATGATGGCGATGCTGCTGAAGATGATCTGCAGAGGGGGATGGATTCCAATGTTGCTCCAGTGCATGATCAATCGGGAGGCATGCCAAATCAGAATATAAGCCAGCAAATGGGAGCAGATGTTGGTGACTACATGATCAGATCTGGGTGAATCACAAACCCTTTTAGAGGGAGTAGAACTTGATGCAATTGTTGACAACAATCTCTCCATTGGTTCAAAATCCAAATCCAAATCAATGGATAACAGTAGAAGTGATGATGATGGTGGTTGTGGTGGATCTGAGAATACACGGAACAGCATGGAAACACGCATGGATAGTTTGTCCCAAGTCCGAGTCCAGGACCTATGGATTACGATGCATATGGACATGGCCATCATCTAACAAACAGTTGCTACATGGACGATTTGATATCATATGTAGGTTCGTTGAGCTACATAGACATAGAGCAAGGTTGCAGAAGCGGTAGTCAGTACTCGGTTGACGGGGTCACTGACGAAGGATTAATCGGCGATCGAGCGACTATTGGATTTAATTGGCCATTAATCGATTTTGAATATTTTATTTTTTTTAAATATATAAATCAATTTTTATATGCATATTCTTATATATTTACATTAATTTGTACATTTTTAATACTATCATAATGAAATAAAAGAAGTAATTATCTTTAAACATATTATTAAGCATATTAGAATATTTTTGCTTTTAAAAAAATCAAAAAACTAAAAAAACAAAAAAATCTCTATGTAAAAGTTGGTCGAGTAGTCGGTTGACTAGGCAGTCCGAGTAGTCGGCTAACGAACTAATGCTCGATTAGGCCTAGTCGAGTCGGTTACCCCTCCCCCCTGACTCGACTAGTTGGGCCGATTAATCGGCCTAGTCGGTCTACTTTTACAATAGTGACATAGACAGTCCATATTGTGGAAGAACACCAAGTGCCTTGGGCAGATATGGATCATCACACAATGAGAGATCATTTGGCATCTTCTCAATTTTCCTTCATGCTCCTCCTCCGGGACCTCCTCAAGCATATACACCTCCATTATATGGGTACAGCGAGTATGGAGGATATAGCAGCTACAACGGTGAGAACTACCAAGGTAGCCAGCTTGAGCAGAGCCAGGGTAGCTTCTTTGGTGGTGACAGTTTTGGTTTCTTCCTCAAGTACATGCTCGTGCCTCCTCGGCTCCTCCACAGAGATATCCTACGCTATTGTCATCATCCTAAAGATCTCAAGACAGTAATTCGTAGCCTCGTTGTGGCCCTCGTGATACCAGATCTAGTGTTGCTTATCCCCATCTTGGGAAACTTATAGGGATAGATGACCATCAACACCAACAATATGTCATAGATTACAAGGCCATGTACTCGTACATGACATGGGAAAACTAGTGCAAATTCATTGAGTCAGTGATCCACTATGAGAGATAATAGGGTGAGGGTTATTCAGATCCTCCATGGAACTCGTATTCTCTATTACAATATTGCATTAATTTACATTTTTTCCTATTTATTTTTCACAATAGATAAATCTTTGTACCAAAGAAACATTGTCCCATTAGTCATTAATCATTATGTACATTTTTGGAATCAAATGCCTCATCCCAATGCCATTCACTATATGCTCGATATACACTATATGTGTGATATAAGGATCACAGATAATCTATAAGTGTCATCTATAAATGCCATCTAAGTGTATATTTCTAACATGTTCAATGTTCTAAGAACATAAATGAAAGCCATTTCCAACCATTTCCAATAACTATAAGTCAAGAAGACGTTCGATATGACCGATATGTGCGACATATGGAGGATAAATGACTGATGTGTGATGTATGTGTGTATTTGTAGGTTATTTGTTGTTTTAATATCTTGGATGATCTTAATTTATCAAGAAACGGTAAAAATGGCTTTTTTGAGCCATTTTCCGACATTCCATAGATATCGTTGATATATCTTGATATATCCTTTTCCAATGAACCTGTACGATATCAATATTTCCTACATTGGTCGTACATACACATTAGTAATCAAATGAAATAATTCAATCCCAGTTACAGAAAATGCCACAGCATTCACGGCACATACAGGTGCATTCACACTGGCAAAAGCACACCAATATACCTGGTCTATCCATCCTTCAATTGTATAAGTCCATCCCACCTACCGTGAATCGTAGTTGTTTCAATTATTATGAAGGTTGGAATGATAAATGTGATGTAATGTCACATAAGTTATATTGATTTTTTTATATTGGTTCGTTTATGATTATAATATGTTTTCGATGTTGACTTTTTAACCTCAACATGGTTAGAAAATACTATAACAAAGAAATTGTGAGATCTATACAACTAACTCCAACCTAGAATACAGGGGTAACCCAGAAACCAAATAGGGGTAGCCAGTTTAGCCCGAGGTAGCCTGTCTACCAAAATAGGTAGAAATTGATGGAATATTGGGTTTGAGGGGTAAACTAGTGCCAGTAAGGGTAGGTTGTCTTTATGTTTTACTAAAATTATCGGTAAATGATGGCACAAACCATTTTACTTGTTTTTGTGTTTGGCAATGTGTTGCCAATTATGGTAATAACAAGCCTCCTACTTCAACTACATGATAAGGAGCACATTTGTTGTCCACCCCAAAACATATCTCTCAATCGTCTACCATCACAAATTGCCATGCATCACCCACACCCCCCCCCCCAATTTCACAAAAAATAATCTTTGGTCCACATTTTCCATCCCTTCCATCAACCCGCACAAAACAAACCTTGCCTCCCTACCAACTGAAGTATGTGGTACCCGATTCTTATCCAAACTCCTCACTTCCGTCATTAGTGTTTCATCTCGAAGCTCCTTCTCCCCAACAATCACATTCTTGTCGTCTACACACATGCCCGCGACATCAAGCATCAGCATATTCACAGCCAATACATATGGGCATACCACCTTCTTCAGCAGTCAAAAAAAGAAAGATTGAGCGTCAAAAAAAAAGAAAGATTGAGAACTAGATCGAATGTGAATAGGATCATTTACCAACCCTTTCATAATTCAAAGATATCGATCTCAGATGAATGCAACGTTACAACCCTCGTAGAATTCGCTGCAAATGTGTAAGCAACTGCCGACCCTTGAGAAAGAGCCCCAATTGTCAACAAGCTCCAGCAGATCACGTGTGAGATAACCACCAAATCCATGTCTACTTATACTAATCCCAGTCTCCCACTTACAATTATCGGTTGCAGCCCACCGCATAAATAATTCAGATACAATGGAATATATATACAAGGATATGACGTCCACGGTATCAAACTGCATCACAAATGAGATGGGTCACGTAGACTTCTTATCCGTGAGATGCTGATATCAAATTTGCATGCATACAAATACAAACAAATCACATGAGGCAATATAGGACCTTATAGTAATCAAGGGAGCAGCCCGCTCCAGAAAGCTTCCACAATGTACATCCGAAGAAAGGTTAAACATCTATCTTGTATATGTTAAGAAAACATATTGGGATATATTATTATGAGAGGTCCAAAGGTTTCCTTATATAGGAGAAGAATCATTGGGCAAATTGCAGAAAGATGAAACAAAAAATAGAAAATTACATAAAGGAACATACTAAAAATAGTAACTATCTCAACACTCCCCCTCAAGTTGGAGTGTAGATATCAATAAGACTCAGCTTGAAACAACATCTCTGATAAGGTCCTCTCGCTAGAGCCTTTGTAAGTATATCTGTTGTCTGATCTCCAGAGCTGACATGCGTAGTAGTGATAATACCCTTCTGTATCATGTCACGAGTGTCGTGGCAATCCACCTCTATGCGCTTCGTCCTCTCATAAAAGGCTGGGTTATTTGCAATGAAGAGAGCAGCTTGATTATCATATTGGAGGTGCATGGGAAGAGGCACTTCTATAATCAGATCAGTAAGAACAGATCTGACTCACATCATCTCTGTACTAGCATGTGTCATGGCTCTGTATTCCGATTCAGCACTTGATCTAGCAACCACAATCTGCTTCTTACTCTTCCATGAAACAAGAGAATTCCCTATGAACACAGCAAATCCAGACGTAGACTTTCTATCCTTTGGACACCCATCATAATCTGCGCAGAGAGAGATGTACCTCTGCTAAAAAGAAGTCCAGTGTCAGGTGAAGTCTTCAAGTATCTCAGAATCATATGGACCGCATCCATATGTGCCTATCTGGGTTGTTCCATAAATTGACTCACTTTACTCATGGCAAATGCTATGTCGGGCTTGCTAATAGTTACATATAGTAGCTTGCCAACAAGCTCTCCATACCTTCTCTTATCAACATCTTCAGTATCATCATCATAGAATTTCATGCTTGGGTCAAGCGGAGTAGAGGTAGGTCTGCAATCTGCCATGCATGTCTCTGAAAGAAGATCTATAACATACTTTCTCTGGGTCATTACAAGACCCCGTTGATTCCTGGCAAACTCTATTCCAAGGAAGTAACGTAAATGTCCAAAGTCCTTAATCACAAACTGCTGACCTAGGAAGTCCTTGGCACCCTGAATACCCTGCTTTTCATCCCCTGTAATAATAATGTCATCAACATAAACAAGAATGATTGTAATACCTCTATGGGTCTTTGTATGAACAATGAGTGATCTGCAGTTGATTTCACAAATCCCTGTCGCTCTATCAAGTCTGAGAGCTTTTGGAACCATACTCTTGGACTCTGCTTGAGGCCATAAATAGCCTTGTGTAACATGCACACCTTCTAACAATCCCCCTCAACAGCAAACCCAGGTGGTTGCTGCATGTAGACATCCTGTAGGTCACCATAGAGGAATGCATTCTTCACATCAAGCTGATAAAGAGGCCAATCTCGTGTCACGGCAACAACAAGGAGAATACGTAGAGTAGAATGTCTGGCAACTGGGTAGAAAGTATCGTAATAGTCTACCCCATATGTCTGGGTAAACCCTCGTGCCACAAGTCTTTCCTTATAGCGATCTACACTGCCATCCGCAAGGTGTTTTACAGTGAACACCCATTTGTATCCCAGGACTGATGTATCAATAGAAGCACAAACAAGACTCCACGTACCACGTAACTGTAGCACAGCCATCTCCTCCTCCATAGCTAACCTCCACTGACTATCTTTGAGAGCCTCCTAATACATTTGTGGTATCTGCACGACTGATAGTGCTAGCGTAAATCTCCTGAAATCCTCTGACAACCTGCTCAAAGAAATTTGGGCTGCAAGAGGGTAAGTAGCACATGCTCGTTTCTTCTTTCGCAGAGCAATTGGTACATCAAGATCATCTGCCAATTCCTGGGCATGTATATTTCCCTCTTGAGAGGGTATCTGCTCCTCCTGTTGTACAGTCAATTCAGTAGTGCCATCAGTAGAAATAATATGCTCATTACATACCTGAGGCGTGTTGGATGATGGGCAAGGCTTGTGAGCATGGCGAACAGAACGAGATGTGCGAGGAACATCACGAGGCAAGAACTGAAGCAACGGAGGTGGTGGAGGAGGTGGTGGAGGAGGTGGTCGAGGTGGTAGAAGAGGAGTAGGTGAAGGTGAAGGACCAACTGTAGGAGGTGGTGGCATGTATATCTCATCATCAGAGTCAGATGGAGTAAGTCCATTACCTGTACGAGAAAAATACATGACCGATTCAAAGAAAGTAACGTCGGCACTCACAAAATATTTCTGGCTTAGTGGATCAAAGCAATGATACCCCTTCTAGGTATGAGAGTAGCCGACAAATACACACTTGACAGCTCTAGGAAAGAGCTTGCCACGCCCTGGAGAGACATCATGAACAAAGGCAACAAATCCAAACACACGAGGTGTAAAAGAGAAGAGTTCCTTCTCGAGAAACACAATCGAGTAAGGAATCTTCTCTCCTAACATGAACGAGGGCATACAATTTACTAGATAACAAGCAGTAAGGACAGCATCACCTCAGTAAGCATGAGGAGCATGCTCTATATCAACAATATTCTGGTCACATCAAGTAAGTGACGGTGTTTGCGTTCGACAATACCGTTCTGCTGGGAAGTGTAGACACATGACGTCTGGTGAACAAGGCCTTGAGATCTAAGGAACTCAGAAAGATGTAAGGTGTAAAATTCCAAGGTATTATCAGAACGAATATACTTGACATTTGCAGAAAAAATATTCTTTATTTCATTAATAAAATACTTGATAGTGGATCCAGCCTCAGACTTATTCTTCAATAAGAAGACCCAGGAAAGTCTAGAAAAATCATCGATTGCTACACGATAAAAATGGTATCCTTAGAGATCAAGAACACGATTAGGACCCCAAATGTCTAAATGTAGGAGCTCAAATGGTTGAGAACTGCTCCAACTCCGACAGGATGGAAAAGAAGAGAGGTGATGCTTTCCAAGTTGACATGCCTCACACTAAAAGGATGATTTCGTAGAAATCTGAGGGAGAACATGACATAGCTTCTGTAGAGGAAGATGTCCAAACCTAAGGTGCCACAGATAAGGAGAGACAGGTCCAATAGGTATAACAAAAACATTAGCATGAGGAGGTTCGACAAGTCTGTAGAGTCACCGCGGCTCACTGCCATACCCAATCATCCTGTCCGTGAGTATGTCCTGAAACATAAGAGATGAAGGATCAAAGATGGCACGACAATGTAGATCCTTAGTGATCTGACTAATAGAAAGTAAATTCATTCGAAAAGCATGAGCATATAAAACATTCTTCAGACGCATGGACGATGTCAACTACACCTCCCCCTATCCTGTAACAGGTAAGTGGTCGCCAATCGTCATTAGCAATGACAACCCATTTGCCAGGTGGTATAGCCTTGCATGACCTCAGCTGTGTTTTGTCTCCACACAAGTGGTGAGAAGCACCAGAGTCCACAATCCACTCTGTCCTGTCTGCACGCATACTACCAGTAAAGGCATAGGTGATACTTGAGGAGCTCGACGATGCTCTGGCTGCTGTAGCGGTATCTGTGGTGGTGCCAGCACTAGGAGTCATGATCTTTCGAATACGAAAGACAATATCATCCAAACAAGGATCGACTTAGGGAGTTGAAGTCTCTGCAGACACAATCTGCCCTGTTGCTCGCCCAGAAACAGGATATCCATGCTTCTGATAGCATGTATCCTTTGTATGTCCAGGCTTGCGGTAGTAGGTGCAGGGACCACAGTGGCATCCACCGCCTCTTCCTTGAGGTGTACATCATATGGACTGGATCGCCTCATCTCGACCACGAGAAGAGGTCATCGCTGAGGAGTTCAAAGACGTGGTTGTCGACGGGATGATGAGCCCAATGAGACAGCTATAGGCCTCCTCTATAGAATGAATGGTTGCTCCAGTAAGAAGATGGGTACGTGCAGCATCATATTTTGTATCAAGTCCAGCCATGAAAACTCCAACCATCGTGGAGTTCCTATATATATTCTGCTGCTCAATAGACGTCGTAATGGGCATGTAGCTACTATGAAGCTTTTCAAACATGTCACACAGCGAAGAGTAGTAAACATGCAGAGGGTGGCCATTCTGCTTGGTGTTGTAGATATCGAACTGTAATTGAAGGACCTTGGCCTCATTCTTCGCTTGTGCATAGGTGGACGCCAAAGTATCCCACATTGCCTTGGCAGTGGGCTGAGTTAGAATATCATTTTCTATTTCTGTAGTAAGAGTCCCACAAAGCCAAACTCGCGCATATGCATCATCTTGCTTCCAAGATGCATTTGTCCTAATCTTGTCTGTTGGCTCTGAATCTGTCAAGATATGCTCCTTGTTGCATTGCATGAGGGTGAGAAACTGCATGGACCATAACTCATAATTGGTCCCATGATCTTAGCGATGGGAGCCGAGCCCTTGAAGGCTCCGGACGAGAAAATGTCACCCTTGTTGTCAGACATGATGATAAAATAGCCAAATAACGGACTTCAACTGAGGAGTAGACTGATATAAACGGGTCTACAGAACCATACGAAGGATTGGTTGTACATGTATATTCATACAACCATCCTTACTAATCCCTTTTGCTTGTCGGAAAACGTGATTTAAAGACCCGAACTCACGTTCTCCGACGCAGAACTATCCGTGGAAGAGTTGACTCACGGTCCAGGGTCTAGGACACAGGGGGCGCAAGGACCTGGACACACAGTTGACAGGAAGCAGAGGGGCCTAGTCACGAGGGTTCTTGGGCGTGAAGGAGTCTGGTGCAGGGGCACCTGGGCACGGGAGGGTCCTGGGTGCGCAGACCCGAGCACGAGCGCTAGGGCGTTGAGGCGCCTAGGCATGGAGAGCCTGGTTGCGAGGGCGTATGGGCGTGGAGCACGGGGTCCCCTGGAGCGCGGAGAGGGTCGCCTAGAGTGCGTGGGCGATGGGGCACGGCATCGCAACACGGAGCCTTAGAGCGCAAGCAGCGCGGAGGCCGCCCGACCCTAGAGCATGGGGTGGGCAGGGGCGTCGCGGGGGTGGAGGGGCAGATGTCGAGTAGGGAGGGGTTAGGGTTATGGACGTATACGGTAACTCCAGTGTAGGACCAACCCTTTGATACCATGTTAAGAAAACATATTGGGATATATTATGAGAGGCCCAAGGGTTCCCTTATATAAGAGAAGAACCATTGGGCAAATTACAAAAAGATGAAACAAAAAATAGAAAATTACATAAAGGAATATACTAAAAATAGTAACTATCTCGTATACCATAGCATTCGCTTACATATTCATAAGCAACTAAATCCCTCAAAGATCGGTAAGTCCTACAGTTGGGCCAATGTCCACTGCTTGCGGATATATTATACTCAAAATGACGTGTTGTTAGGAAGATTTAAAAATCAAAATTCCATTATTATTATGGTTCACTAACATTTGTATCTGATATAATCCGCAAGTATTCTGCAACGCTACCCCCTATTCGGATAATTCACATTTCATCTTAACATACATTCCAACATCTGTAAGTATCTGCATTTATATGTGGAAACAGAAAAAGGGATTTGGATATGATAAAGAGGGGCATAGATATTTGAAATTCATACCAGGAAAGGAATTGTATATTTGAAATTCGTACCAGGCAAGGGATTGTAGTAACCCAAGATATCAAGATGCTTGCCATCCCTAGGCGATCTACTGTCTGCAGCGATCACCCTGTAGAATGGCCTGTTCTTGCAGCCCCACCTTGACAGCCGAATCCTCACCACCATTTTCTGCACTCTGGTTTCAGGGCCCAATCACTAATTCAGTTCAGATGATGCAACCTACATACGATAAAAATGCAATATCACCTTAAAATGCTCTTGGAAAAATTGAATGATTCTGCTAGCGGGAAAATGCACAAATTATTTTTAGAAATAGAACGAAAAATTGCTTAGAGATCCTGTAAACAGAATTAGCAGAGGATGTCTAATTGATTCTGGAAATGAAATTAAAAAACGGGAGTCCATGTTCAAGAGATGAAGACAAATAAATAGGATGAACAGCATTCGTTACCCACAGCTGAACAGCGCTCGTTACCCACAATTCGAGGGAGGGAGTCGTGCAACGCTTCAACTTGTTCGGGCGGCGGTGGCAGATTCAGCACGTGTAGTTGTTCGTCGGCGTGGTGGCTTGGGTGGCGGTACTGCGGAGGAGTTGCACGTGTAGTTGTTCGTCGGCGTGGTGGCTTGACGGCGCCAGGAGAGGATGGAGTTGGTAGTGTGGCGGGTAAGAAGATGGGTGGTGGCTGGCGAAGGCGGCGGCGAGGGAAAGAGGAGAGAAGAGAGTGTAGCGGTGCCGGAGGAACAGAGGTGGGGTTAGGGCTTTTTACAAAGGGGGGAGAGAGAAGGGGTAGAACTAGAAAATCGATTCCTCCGCTCCATCCGGGGTGTAAACCAGCCCAAGTGTACATGAACAGTTCAGGTTAGGTTCGGCTCATTTAGCATACTTTAAATTCAGTTCGGTTCGACTCGATAAAATAAAAATTATAATCAGATTCGGTTCGGTTCAGGTAAGGTTCGTAAAGGTTTGGTTCGACTCGTCAAAGGTTTGTTTAAAAATAAATATCGTGCATGTGTTTCTGTTCAAAGGGAAAAACCACAGTTGCATGGAAGGGTTTTGTGGGGTTTCGGGAATAGGGAATAGGGACTTACGGAGTGGATGACTGGATGAGTTTAAAAAATAAGTGAATGTCCTTATGTTAATATGGAATGTATTTTTTCCTTGTATATATACAATATGTATGTATATATACTTTTATGTGTGTATGTGTGTATATAATCGAACTTTTAACAAACCGAACCTGAGCAAACTTATGTTTTTGAGGTTCGGTTCGTTTATTTAATCGAGCCCAAACTCGTGTTCAGGTTCGGTTCATTTATTTTCGAATCGAATCTGAATTGAACTTTTAGCGAGCCGAATCTGAGCGAATGCCAAACCTGAGAAATTTCTGACAGCCCTAAAGTCCACCCAGTTTAATATCTCAATACTGGAAAAAGATAGACATTTTTCAAAAAAAGTCTCCAGTGGAAAAAGAAATAAAAAAAGATTAGGTTCTTCTCTATTAGATTTTTTATTACCATAAATAAAAGATTTGACAACCTAAATTTAACCCATACAAGTCTTTGTTAGTTCATTTTCTTTGTTCCTTCTTGTTCTCCCAACCATTAAACTCATGATCATCATCAAGCTCATCCGAGACGGTAAGAAGGTCGTCAGAGTATTGCTATAGTTGGTCAATCATCACTAAATTTGTGTGGGAGCTTCTCAAAAACAAGAGAAAACTTGCCCATGGGATTTAAGAGGTTGCCCTTTTTAAGCTGATGAAAATGAGTGTTTACAAA
Source organism: Ottelia alismoides (assembly GCA_037367405.1). Lineage (NCBI taxonomy): Eukaryota > Viridiplantae > Streptophyta > Magnoliopsida > Alismatales > Hydrocharitaceae > Ottelia > Ottelia alismoides. The sequence continues at coordinate 482,875 of JAZKJV010000054.1, forward strand.
AATGATCTCCTCAAGAAAACAAACAAAAATCCATGATAATTAGCTAAAATGTCCTCAAACAACTCCATGGAAACTAAACATTGTTTACGGGACATCTAATTTTCAGGAATAAAGCTTCGAGAATCTCTGAGTACATCCCCAAATTTGAGCATTCGGGACAATTATATAAATTTGTAGAGAAAATATTCTTATTCAATATAACGAGGCTTTGACTAAGAAGTTGAGGTTCCATCCCCTCTCTATTGTGATCTTAAAGGGGTACTAATGTATAACCCAGCATATTTGTATAGTTATTCAGTATTTCTCGTAGTGAAAATTTTTGTTGGGGTTAGATTAACATATTTTCGGATGGCATTTTGGATTCTACAGGTTGGATGAGTAGCGGATCTCACATTTCTTATCGAAACAAATCTCATCAATACAAATGCGAATGTTTACACTAAAGAAAACAAAAAGAGTATAGAATGAGAAGAAAAGGAAAATAGAAGAAAGTCTATAGAGAGTGGTCCTAACCTAGAGGCCAAATTAATATTGTTTTCATCGATAAACACTAAAGTAGGGAGAAATAAGAATTGTATTGAGAAAATAAAAAATAAATATTTGTGTACATAAATTAACGCGCGCACCAATATTTTTTCAATGTACAACTTTATTGTGATAATTCAAAGAATTTGTACAAACATTTCTTCAAACTTTCTTATTAATCAAGAAATTTATTTATTTATCAAATTTCTACTAAAATAACTATATTAAAAGGAGGGGGTCTAAACACAAATCGTAATTCTCAAAATTTGGAACTTCCTCCATCAATAATTGTTAATAGAAGCTCCAATTTGATCGAACTCACCGTTGAATAATAATTTGTAAATTCTAAATGAAAGGTGTGTCAAAAATACTACAACAATATCGACGTGAAATGTGAGTTTCTTTAGTTGGGTCAGGGTTAATCTATTATAGATAAGTACCTTCTATAATGCAATCATCATCATTTTTTGCTAATGTGTGAAGAACATGTCTAAAAACTCGAACTTTCAATAGATCTCACCGGTCACCTTCTCTTCTAGTGACCCCCAACCATGTTTCACATGCTTTTCAAGAAGATCAACAATCCCAACTACATTCCTTGCTTCTCGGTATATCTCCCTCTTGATTTGTAACTAAACCAAGTTCCCTTCGTGAACATAGGTTCGTCGAAACCTAGAGCTTCCACTTGACTCCAGAGAGGGATATATATATATATAGAGAGAGAGAGAGAGAGAGAGAGAGAGAGAGTGTGTGTGTGTGTGTGAGAGAGAGAGAGAGAGAGTGAGCATGGGTGTGATAAACGGCGAGTTTTCTTCTCTGGTCGAGCTAGGGGTAGTTAAGGTGCGTGCATGATGTGGGGAAGCATCTTACCCATCACAAGCTCCAATGTGCATGCTCGAGCCCCTTGGATTCGTTATTAATCAAGGTTTTGACCCAAGTCACAATCATGTCTCCTTAAGGGAATACCTCACATACCTTTCATATATAGTTTAGAGTAATCCTTATACTCTTATCTTCTTTTAATCTTATATTGATTTTGTTCATGTTTTATTGATTCAGTTGTTTTTTCTCTATTCTTTTTCCTTCTTTCATTGTTATTGGATTTTAATCCGACTTAGATTTCCATCTGCATTTCTTTCTATGCTTATTTCTGTTATTGATCCCCTTCACTTAAGACTATTGGTTGAAGTCCGATCCTATAGTGAGAGAGAGAGTTTTAGTCACCTTCATTGAAAAGTTCCCCATCCACTGCATTTGCTTAAGTTTTGGGTTACAAAAAACTCTCTCATCAGCACATACATAATACACTAGATTATTCATTATTGTGTAATCCATTTTCTCGGAGATATATGTATTTGCACGACAAGAGTTGCAAGAAGTTATCATCAAAATTTTTGATGTCGATTAAAGAATCTTTCGTTGATCCGTACAAAGGACATGAGACTTGGAACTATGAAGAACAACACAAAAACAAGCTAAAAACAACTAAGGGACAAAATTGCATAGTGCATACTTATCACGATTGGAGAGTATAGATCGAAATTAAGGTACACTCAGAGCTGCATGTTATGGAATAGTGGACATGTGTAGTAGAATACCTAGCTCGTCTTCAATAATTTTACCATATACCCTGGGGCTTATGACACATCATCAACGTTGGGAATATTTACAAGGTATTATGGTAACCTTCGAAGGAATAAAATGATTCCAATAACTCTCTCCAATGAATACCTTATGAGTTAAGTTTAGAATAGTAAGGTTAGCAAGTAGTAATCACATTATCTTTATTATGTCAAAGATACGATCGAGTCATGATATATGTACGATGATTGTCAGCCTAAGCAGTTCAAAGTTTCTAAAGGCTGCTAGAATCGATTTTTTTTATCAAGAGTGATTATTATCATATGGGTGAGATTCCATGGTGATGGGGTAGATGGAGTAGGAACTTCAAGGGATTGGGAACATGCATCATTGGGTTCCCTGGTACAAACATAGATGTCATCAACCCAACCTTTGCATCGATTGGAGGACATGTTACTTAGCACACCGAGGTGCAAAATGTGACGGTGTTCTGCCTTAGAACTTGTGTGCCTTCACCCAGTACTTAGAGAGTGTGTCAAGTAGCCTTGGTTGGTGGTCTAGTGTTATGTTTTTTCACTTAGGGTTAACACTCATGTACTGGCTAGTGTAGGTCACATCAGTGAGTGTTCCGAGTGGGAGCACTTAGAAGGGATTTCTGAGAAATGTGGTTTAATGAAGTTGGTGATGAAGTAAAATTCTCCTATTCATAAGGAGGATTGGGTTAATTGTAGTGATTCAGACTATAGTAAGAATTATCTTAGTAATCTATGCCCTTACTCATGCCCTACATCATAGTGAACTCTTACACGTGAGTAGTAGACTTGGGTGATTTGTGATGATTCGTTGGTTGAGATTTGCAGTGGAAATCAGAACTACAGTTTGCTAAGTGAAGCTAGCGGACGTGTTGAGAACTTAGTTAGGATACATTGTACCTTGTTGCATGCCTACGGAGGTACTCAAACCCTAAGGCCTTCTTCTTGCCTTGGAGTTATAATGTCATTCTTACTTGGACAAAGACCACAAATTATCCATGAAGCATGGGTTATTCATATCTAATGAAAAAGATTAGAGTTGTATTTTCTTTGTGAGGACCTTTTACATAATTGTTTCTTTTGCATACTTCTTTAGTACATTACTTATTGTAATTTTTATATCATACTGGGCAACTTTGCTCATAGCGTACCTATGTGTGGATTCGTAGGTTCTTAGAAACAACCACTACAATAAGAGGCTTGGAGTTACTTCCTTTTGTGCAGCTACACAATGTACTTATGGTACAATACTTGTAGCTAATTTTTGTCTAAAGTTTTAATGCTTATTTAACTTATAGCATTTCGAGAGACATGATATATACAATGTACATATGGATAGTTTTTTAAAGCATATAGATGATATGTTTTGTGGATATGGATTGAATTGTAATGGGAAATGAACGGGATAGAAAGTGAATGGAAAGAACCAGCCTTTGTGATACTTTATCCTGCTTTATAATATTTTATGTATTTGAAGGTGGAATTGTATGTGCGTGGAATCGATTTGCCGAGTACCCGGATCCCAAAAAGGACGATTGCCATATATGAAGCGCATGATATTGTAAATTTTATAAACATAAGGGTTTAAAATTATTTATGTTTGAAATATTTCACCCACTTTAACAGCCATGTGAATTTGAAGTTAATCGTAGGGGTTGTGGTGTAAGAATTACAACATTTACAGGGAATAACTTATAGTTACAAAGAATATAAGGTCGAGAAGGTAATTTGAAGAGTTTTTAGTGTTCATGGTGTAAAAATAACTAAAAGTTTTAGTGTCAATTCCACATAGAAACCCATTTTCTAAACATGTTCAGTTTTAATTTTTAAAATTTAATTCTATTTATTTTATTTTAATTATATTCTTTTTTGATGAATATTCAAAAACATTTAAAAAATAAAAGAATATGAAATTCTTTGTTTGTCATTTATTATATTTATGTCCGATTTTTTAAATAAATATGATTTTTGTTTTATAACCATTATCGATATAGTATCACATTTCATTTCTGTTCTTTTCAAAATATTTAAAACCATATAGAAAATCCGAAAATTAAAAATATAATTGAAAATATAAAAAAAAGTAAAAATAAAAAAATAGTGTCATTGAGATTTATTTTAATTTGCAAATCATATATCACATTACATTGTTGTCAAATAATTTCACATTGCATTTTTAATACACTCGAATTTATCTAGCAGTAAATTGAATAACACCGAACTAAATCGAATCAGGCAACTAAACCAATCCGCTTTTCTGTGTTCGACCTTGGACTTACACGAAGCAAAAAATTTGACCACTTACTAAATTCGTATTTTTGAGATTTTTAATAATCATCTAATCCTCAACTTTACTATTGTTCAACCAAATTCAAAGAGGAGAAGAGTGCAAGTTCAAATAGCACATTTATTAGGAAAGTGACACAACTTTAGAATTTAGTTCATTCCATGTACTTGATTTTATTGAAATACATATTTTGCATGCCTTTAATTGATGTTTTTATTCAAATTAGCCTTTTTCCATTTGTTTCTCACTTCTAATATTATTTTCAGTTATTATCAATGGTGGACATTTTTTCATGTGAATATTATTTGATCCTCGCAGACTAACATGGTCTCAATTTCTTGGCAAGAACCATATTTTTTATCAGCTTTTTGGAAGCTAGCACAACTCGAAATAGCCCAAAGGCAAATGATTCTATGGACCATGCCCGTTGCAGAGAAACCATGAAATAATTGTTGTATTTTATTTGTAACGAGAGCGAGAGGGAAGTATAGGTTTTGGGTTTATTTCTACATTGCAATTTTAATACTTATACATTTATAGTGGACTCCGTTTGGAGTGTTGTGTGTGTAAAATTTTGGACTTGTACTTAGGTTGTCTCATCTTTAGTTGGGTGGTCTAAGTGCATTTATTTTGTGGTTTGTGACGTAGTTATAGGATGCATATGGCGACTACAGATTCTTGGATTTTTTTATTGTATTCATAAGACTTAGAAGCCAATTTAGTTCACTTAATAAGACATACTCTAGACCAATTACTGCTTAGCTCAAATAAACCGAATTTATCACACACTAAAAAGAGTTTATGTTAAGATGTAGTTTTTCATTGCATCCACTTAGATTGGCTTTAGTAAATTTTGATATGCATCCCCCATGAAAACTGCGGGGAATACTATAAGTATTTCTTATTATGCATACAACATTGTTTCCTGTATTGCACAACCTTTTCGATTCTCTCCCTATTTTTCTTAATGTAGGTTATCTTGAGAGGATTAAAACTATTAGATATGTTTTCAATTCCCTTAAATCAAAGTGGCATCCCTTAAAACTATTAGAATTGATTAAAACTATTAGATAAGTTTTCAATTCCCTTAAATCAAAGTGGCATCCATTATATGTGAGATAGTAACTGAAACCTTGTTTGTAGGTACATTCCAAACAGAGCGAGGTACAACCTCTAAGGAATAGAGTCCAAATCCTTATAGTGTGTATCCAGATCCTCTAGTTGCGTACAGTGAAGGCATTTGCTCCTCCAAATTAGACATCATAGGGACCTCGTCTGTTAGCTTGATAACAAAGATTGCTTAAAACTTGGCACTAAAACTGAAAAGATTTAAATAAGCTGATCTTTATGACCTGCACCATGTTGTGTGTGAAATTTATAGTTTGATATTGTGTATTGTTTTTGTGTGTTTTCTTTCCTGCACTTACACATTTTCTACCTTGACTCACTTTCATTCCTACCTTCATTATGAAGATGTTGGCACATTGTTTTCCATACCCATACATCATAAATTGAGATCACTGTGGATCATCCTAGACTTCTCTTCTATTCGTGTCTCATCATCGACCCGGAACTTCCATACTTCTCTTTCAAGTTCAGAACTCCAAGAAATATTTTGCCTCTATGCTCTACTCATCCATTCCATCTTCTTAAAACCTTCATTCCCCTTCTACAACCATGGCTAGGAGTTCGCATATAAAAAGATTAAGGAATATATGGATAAAGTTAAACAAGTTAACAATGAGATGGAAAGAGAAATAGCAGAGTTGGAGAGAAGAGAAACATAATCACTAGCTATACAGGAATACCGTGACCACATTCAACATATAAATCCGATCACGTTCCAATAATTCGAAATAGTCAAGGAGGACAACCCCAACCTATTTGGCTCAAGTTTCTTACTTGAGTAGAATTGCACATGATTTAAATGTTGGATTTTGTCGTCCATAAGGATTTCTAGAAATTCACATAGTGATTCTAGCTGGTTAGATTTGGTGTGATCAAGGGACCCACGTGCTCCTCAAGCTTGCTAATACATGTCTTTACACTTTCCATCTCTAGAACTCGAGTTGTGTAGATTCTCCTTTTTTAGTCTATGATAATTATTTTTCAATCTAGATAGATTATCTATGTAAATGATTTATTTATGTAGTGCTTCTCATGCTGGCATCAATATTATCAAAAACAAAGTAGCTTACAAAAAATTTTCTAATCTAACCCCCAAAGAGGATTTGTTGACATCTTGTTTCGCAGATCAAATAAGTCATATAACAACTTTTAAAACCTATATTCCTTGTGAGTTAATCCATCAAACATTTAATTAGCGATAAGCGAACCTTGTATCTTATCCATGATAACACATGAGGAAATCATAACTCATACATACATATTTTTTTTAATAAAAGGAACAATAATGTTTAAACATTTATTGCGGATTTTGACGGCTTATTAAGACATATAATGTCAATAGTAATTAGACTCAGAGACTTGTCAAATTTAATTTGATATCATCTTCATCAATGCATCCAAAAATGCTTAACAGCCAACACTTGTTGCAACAAGCTTAGTTCATATTATAGGCTAAAAAAACAATAGATTGGAAGTAGATGTTAAAATATTTGTATAAAATCCTAAAGGGCAAGTTCACCTCATAGGAGTTTGCCGCTTGTATTGAATTGGAGTTACCCAAAGTTGCAAAGCATATATTCCCTACATCCATCCTTTTGTCTTTTTCCTCCAACATCTTTAAAACCTACAGTGTTTAAAGCATTGCCTTTTGGGTAGCAAAGCCTGCAAAAACCTTGTGCACCTCTTTTCATTCTACAAGCCTTGATTTCAGCAAAGTTGTGGGGTGCCATGCATCATCGAAGCGATATACAAAGGAAAAACAAGTTTGCAATCACGTCTAGCATTTCACCTTTGGATGCCTTTCCCATATTTTATATCATGTCAAGAATACTTATCCAGATCCCGTCCGACAAGGAAGGAGCCGAATGCTTAGAACTGGCATAATTAGTGCTTTCGACGCAGTGATTGACCAGTGGTGAAGGATTTGATCATTTGGTAATTATGATGGAAGGTGTCCATTCCTAAAGTTTTCTTCATCATTCAGCTTGCTTGGAGGCCTGTATGGATAGGCATAAAATACAGTGCGTCAAAAAAGCATGCTTGCTTTCACGTCTAAATATGTTGACAATGTCTTCATATGCATCGGCTGTCCTAAAAGCATACAGTTGACTGTGAATTGGAATATAGTTTGTTTAACGAGAATTTGTAATTTGTTCCGACTATCTACTTATCTAAGTATATGGCATAAGATCCATATGGACGGCATAATATCCAGATGGAGTTGGAAGCTTGTTATTTGGATGTGGATCTGATTGATGGATACTGATAGACATATCCATTGTGATTTTAAAATCTATCTTCACTAAAATAAAATATATTTTGAATACTGTATTGTACAACTCACAATTTTCTAAGAAATTATATCTACCCATCCACCCGTTTTTCTGCCCATAATGTTTTTCCTTTTATATTTGAATAATTATTCCATGTAAAACATTTATCTTGTGTAGAATGTTTCTTTAATTTATTTCTTCACGAAGGTTGTTAACTCAATACATATTGAGAATTTTTTCAAACACAATACATTAGATCTGATCAGATATTTTTATTAAAATATTAAGTATCACATATGATAGATGACTATGACCATTAGCGATGTACTAAAGGTCTAGAATCAGAAATCATGCGCACGTGCACGCACACGCACACGCACATTTATTCTATCATTTAGGCCTTGAAACCCTAACTAAATGCATGTAAATAGCATTATTTTGTACAAATTAACATTCATTATTTGTTCCATTTATTGAATATAAAATGTAGTTTTAATGCTAAAATTATAGAATAAAGAAAATAAAAGAAAAAGAATAAAATACTAAAGGTATTTTATAGCCCTAAATTCCATACCTAGGCATCTTGATGATTGTGTCTACAAGGAATAAAGTAGAGGGAGATAAGGGTCAAAACACAATAAAAATCCCATTCATTTATTCATCAATAATGCATTTTTGGGACATATTTTATTCTTTATTATTCATACCTCAAATAATGAAATTTTCTACATAAAATATGTAGATAAAAATATAAAGAAATTACAAAATTGAGTTTAAACAAAAATAATATACATTGTACTTTTTATACTCTAAATAAAAACAAAAACCCAAACATCCCTGACCATATCTTCTCCATATGAACTCAAAATTTACTAATATCAGATTTTAATTGTATATAACTTGTAATAATCTACGTAATGAATGTGGTTTTTTTAGTTTGAAGATAAGGCATGAAAGTTAATTTTTTGGGCCCCTATTATATAGCATAGTAGAATAAAATATTCATTTTATTTATTCTTTATTATTTTTATAATTGAATATTTTTATAATTTTGTAAATATTATTTATAGTATATGTACATATTTAGAATAGAATAAAACTGTAAAGAGGACATAAAAATAGAATAGTCTATATAAATACAGACATGAATTATCCATACTTATAGCTTTATAATATATACCCTTATTTATTTAAGTGTACATACTATATCAGAAAAACATAATAAAAATATAATTATGTGTATAAAAATAAGTTATATATATAAATTATGAAAATAAAATAATAAAATCAAAATTGCAAAATAAAAATAAAATATACAAAACATAGGTAAATATACCAATAAATAAATCCAAAACATTAGCTTGTAATAAATTAAATCAAAAAAAGAAATAAAAATCATAATACAGTACTACAACAAATAATAAATATTTGTTATTTTATAATTATAATTTAATCAATTCATTTACTGATTAATATTGAATTTTTAAATAATTTTAGGCTACCTTTCTTCTAGTTGGTTCCTATGGACCAACCAGGGGGAGTCAAAGTTGACCCTGATTAACTCTTCTCCCCATGTATAGGTCTATCAAACCATGCGTTTAACCCGTCTTCTGCATTTTTTCCCGATCGATGTAAATATCGATTTGGGTTGCTTTCTTCTTCACTTTTTCTCCCCAATCTACCAGCTATAACGCACTCATGATGTCTCTCCAACCATTTGAGGTCAAACATTATTGCAGTTTCTATAAATTCTAGATTTAGTTTTTATTTCTTGTCATTAGATTATAATCTAATGCTTTAGCATAAAATCCCCATTTCATAGTTTGTCGGAGTTCTGCTCTAGCGAGCTGTCCACCATGCTTTGCTTGTTTTTTGACCTGCCAAACACCTCACTTCTCTTCCCTTCGCATTCTACATTGCCAGACACCTTCCATTGCTTCCTCCTGGAGCAAGCTATTGGATCTCCCCGTCCATCGCCTCGTTATAGATCTACCACCACGTCCCACCTTATGCCCATTCTACCGGATAATAGGTCGATGCAGTTTTCCCTCGACTCATGTTCTTCCTGTGCAGGTCTTGAAGCATTCACTCCAGCCGAGGGGTGATTTTGAAGCAAAGAAGGTATCTAGGCCACCTGGACTTCCTTGACCCATGTTGGTTAATCCGGCAAGCCTCAGAGCTTTTTGAGCCCTCTAGCAGATAAAGGACATCTCCAAGAAGACTTCGAGTCATTGTGTACTAAGGGAGGTGTGAAGTCGCCTTGTCTACCCTTGTTAATTCAATCAAATTATCGATCAGATTAAAAGTTCAGTTCGTTGCAGTCGGGTAATCGAGACTTCGTCACAAACCACTCAAATCTAATTGAATATCGAATTAAGCGGCAGATTTATTAAACTTGGGCAAGCCCAAGATAGAACTCAGGGAGGCAGCTGTCTCCTTAGGTAAAATTTTTAGTTAATTTAGAGATCAGATTTTCAGAAGAATATTTGATCTTTTTATAAATTTTTATGCAATAAAGGAAAAGAACAATGCACTTTCAAGCCAATTTTTCAAGATAATCCAGAAAGATGATCAATTCAAGTCCAAAAATTATGAAAATTGAAGAGAACACAGAATGCAATGAAATTAAGTATCTACACAATTTATTGGAATTTTTAGATTCTATATGAATTTAATATGAATTAAAGATGAATGCAGGTTGATTTTTGTAAGATGAATTTTAATAAATACCAAAACACATTATGTTTAGGTATAAAAATTATACTAGATGAATCTAAGTATGATGAATCCAGGAAACTTTAATAAACCCAAAATTCTATGTGAATTGGACCTACTAAAAATCAATGAAGCAAATCACTATTTGATTTATTCAGCCTCGTGATGCATGTCAATGCAATGATTTTTGGGCACAGTGTAGAATACTTTATCCTAAGTCTAATTTGATTTTATGGTGATTTTTGGAGCAACAAGGAATTTAATATGAATTAAAAGGCACACAATGGACAAAATGTAGAAAATTTCACCAATTTAATATTATTAAATTCCAGATGACTCACAAAAATAAAACACATGTCACATGAGATAAAGGATAAGTTAGGCTACAACATGCATTTTTTAGAATTTAAAAATGATGAAATATGGACACCTAAATATGCATGCAAAGACATGGACCAAAATGCAACAGAGAAAATAAAAGTTGCTAAAATAAACGTGCTGATAAGGACTTAAATGCAATTACCTATAATGCGGAGGGGAGTGGATGTGAAATTCCCACAAAGACACGTGCTCCTCGCATGATGCGCCTCGTAGGTACTGAAATGTAATTTCCAAAAGTTGTAGGGGCCTCTGTATAATTTACCTAGCCCTCATGTGAGAATTACGGGTAGGGATAGGCTCGGACGACGATCGAGGCTCGAGCGGAGGCTCGGATCAGCCTTGGGTCTGCTTCGGTTGCTCCGAGCCTAGGGTCGTGGAAGAGTTTCGGAGTCTCCACGTGACGAATGCTGAGCCACTAGACCTAGAGCGATCCAACGACTGTAGGGATGAAGCGACGTGGTTGACTATTGGCCATTGGATCGAGATGGATCCAATGGAGGCTGAAACTCGTGGCAGCTGCTATGTGGTGTGATGGGGTCCGTGAGATCTATCTCGATCCAACGGTGGCAGGCTCGGGGCGACGTGTCAAGACGAGAACCGTCCGATCGAGAGGATCGGACTGTAGCTGCGCTTCGTGCTCCTCCGGTCTGCCGCTTCCTGAGGTGGACTTGGCGGGGCTCCGACGATGGGCTCCTTGCTCTGCCTCCTTTGTCAGTGGTCGATGAAGCTCGCCGATATCTCCTGAGATGCTCGGATTGGTCGTGGAAGTGTCGGGAAGCTACCGGAGGTCCTAGAAGCAGTTGTGGAAGTCCTTAGGCCAGAGATGTCGAAGCTTGAGTAACGCTCTGGCGACGTTCCGATCAGTGAAGATAGGAGTAGCTGCAGGGTTATTATATGCCAAAAAGCAATTGCATCGTGTTCGTGGGTGGCGTACGAGTGTGGTGAGGCCTGAGGCGTGTAGTGGTGATGCCCGGAGGTGGTGTTCTGCCGTACGCGACGGAGCTGTGATCAGAGTGAAGTACGAGGTGCTTTCAGAGGAGATGGGCTAGCTCGCAAAGATGGGAGCTCCAAGGTGGATCTCAAGGGATGGTCAGGCGAGGATGGAATCGATCGGAGCAGCAGAATAAAATCTGAGAAAAACACGAAAAAGGAGATGGAGATCAGACAATATGATGGAGGGGTCTACTTGGGGTCAGAAGCTCGGAGAAGAGCTTCATGGTCTTCGCTCAAAGGTCGGTAGCGTCCCGAGCTCGTGCAGCCCTTAGAAGGAGCTGCGATACGGCGGAGTTTGCCGTGGATCTCACCGGAGATGGAACCTATCGTCGCTCGCTTCTAAGCCCAAATCACTGTCACTGATAGGTATAGGGGAGCTCTAAGTTCTCTCTTGCAAGGGCGGATGATCTGAAAGTTGGTCAGAGGCGGGGAATTCATAGGGATAAGGTGGAGGTACAGGCGATGGAAAGCGAGGTTCGAGTGGGGTTTGTGGAGCGAAGGAGTGGGGATCATGGTGGAAGTGGCCTCTGGAGAAGATGAAGGGAGTGTGGGCTTCATCGTGGAGCGGTCAATGAATGGAGATGGTGCTGTAGTGGCAGAGAAAATAGGAAGGGGCCATCGCGTAGGCGAAGTGGGCGACGTATGCGAGGGAGGCGGCCAGAGGAGGAAGACGATGTCCTGGCCGTTGGATCTCGTGATCCAGCGGTTAGGAGATGGGCACGTGGGAACGGGTAGGATTTGATCTGGGGGTCAAGACTGAAGAACATAGCGACACGTGGCAAGCAGATGAGTGGCGCTGATGAGAGTTAGAGATGAGATCTAGCGTAGGATCAGATGGTCAGGATTTAGAGTGGAATGAATGGCATGGATGGAAGTGATCAAGCGGCACATGGTGAACCACATGGCGCAAGGAGGTGGATGCGGAAATGAGTGGATGTGATGATATCTTGGATGATGATCCAAGGGTTGGGGTTCAGGCGAGATTGAATAGCCAAGATCCGAAGGAAGGGGCAGCCATCGGGTTGCTATGAGCGTGACACGTGGCACTAGGAGAGGGTAGTGCTAGAGAACGACCTAGATTTTATCTGGGCCCTGATCGGACGACTGCGAGGAGATGCAGTATGAAGGGCCCAGATCTAAAGGTGGTGAAGATGATCTGATGACCTAGAGACGAGGCGCGTAGCGGGCGAATGAGTGGTCCGCGTGGCGCAATTAGAGGGCGCCATGTGGCCCAATCTGGATGGCTGAAAAGAAAGTGAGATAAGGGGGAGAAGATGGCCGAATTTGGAAAAATTCAAAACATGAAAGTTGTAGATCTCGATGAGATCTACAAGTTTTAATTGACCAAAAACGGAAATGAGGTCAAATAAAGTACTAAAATACATGGGTACAAATATACATACATATAGTGTACAATGGGGTGCCAAAACCCAAGTTTTGCATACGAGCTCTGATTTAAATGAAATTGGTCTCATTTTAAAGATCTTTGAATGTGTATTAATTTAAAAGTGAGTAGACCTAGATCAGAGGTTGTATGAGAGAGATATGTGCATTCTAAGGTCTACGATCTCTAACTAGGTTTGGGGTTTTATTGGGTAATTATTCAAGTTATAAATCTTTTGTATTTTCCTTATATTATTTGTCAGTAATATATACAATATGGAGTTATTTTGTTTGTTTTGGAGTGAGTATAAAATATATACAACTAGGTGAAATAGAAGTGAATTGAGCTTCTTATTTAATGCAAATGTGAATGCTAAAATGCAGATATTACTTATGCATGCATAAATGCTAATTATGCAATATAAGTGGAAATATGTAGCCGATTACTCGGGAACAAGACTCTATTTTCAACTTTTAGAGTGATGAATCACAGATTCATCAACCCCCTATACTTAAACCTTGCTCGTTCCCGAGCAACTAAAATGAAATGCAAACGTGAAATGAGATTGGGTTCCATACCAAGGTCATGAACAAAAGTTGAAAATGGAGCTTGACTCTACCTTTGGATTAATTGTGTGGCGGAACCTTATTGGGACCTGAACTTAAGATCTAATAGATCTCAAGTTCCACAAGTCTTCTATTCAAGGATTGGCTCCTTAGGAGAATTTCTTGGACCAACATCTTGGGTGACGTTTTGACTCTACTCTCAGAAACGCAATCGACACTAAATGTCATACCCTTAGTCTATATGTACATTAGAGAAAGTCTGGATAATAAGAGGAATTGGGTACCTCTTGACGAAGGCTGGGTTGAGCTCTAAAATTTTGGACCTCTAAAGTGGAGTGGACTTGAACAGATCGGATCATGTACGCACATGCACAATGATGTAATTCAGTTCATTCATTCTCTTTGATGCTCGGGGACGGGCATAGTTTAAGTATAGGGGGGTGATGAAACTCGATTTCATCATCTTAATTTACCTATTTTAACCCCCTTTCTTAAAGGTGTGTCAATAAAAACCAGATAAAGTCTTATAATTATCAGAGTCATTGAATAAATTAAAAACAACAAAAAATGTCAAAATTAAAACCGTAGTGTTTTTACCCTTAAAAACACCCTCAAAAATATTTTCTATCCTTAAATGACCTCATCTCCATTTTTGGTCAACATGAAACTTGTAGATCTCATCAAGATCTACAACTTTCATGTTTTGAGTTTTTTCAAATTCGACCATTTGTCCCCTCAAAAGTCAATTTCTAACTTCTAATAATCTGATTGGGACACATGGCCCTTTCTGGTTGAGTCACGTGGCCCGGCGACTTTGACCTTGCCGCCCTCTCTTCCAGCCGTTGGATCGCTTCTTGATCCAACGACCCTACTTCACCACGTGCTTCTACCTCCAGCCATTAAATCTTGGCCTCATCTCCAGATCTATACCCTTCATTCCCGCCTATATTCTCCACCTTCCGATCATTCTTCTGAGTCCATCTCCACCGCCCATTGTCACCTTGATCTCCGCCCTCCACGTGGTGCTTCGGATGCCATTCGATCACGACCTCATCCCATCATCTCCACCGCTCCCTTCACCTATGTCATCTATCGTCTGATCATCCTCCATCTCAAATCTGGGCCGCCCGTTAGCGCTGAGTTCTCAACACGACACGTGGCATGCCAAACACCCTTCGATCGCGTCGCCCCAGATTTTATCCAAGCCGCTCCTCAGCGCAATCACCACAACCATTGGATCGCAAGATCTAATGGTTTACACATCTTCATCAACCTCCCGCTGGTTCTCTCTCCCACATTCGCCATCTCGCGAACCTTCTTCCCCCTTCCATTTTTCTCCGCGTCTCCATCCACTATCTCCATTACCCAAAGACCCCACGACCTTCCCCCATCATCCCTCATCCTCGCGGCCTGTCACGCACTCCAGGACATCCCTCCTTTCATTCCATATTGTCCACTTAAGTCATGACCACCATCTCCGAAACTGCCATCGACCCCCTTCAAATACTCCATCGTCGTCACCAATCCAGCCCGTCCACCTTTATGCGAGGGATCGCCTAGCACACCTCTGCCCCTCGGTGACAACGAGAGGGTGGCATGGAGCGTGAAGACAACCTTCTCCTTTGGTGTTGACCTGCCACCTTTCATGGCGGCGTCACAGAGCTTCGAGCCCGCTCGAGCTGCCCCAATTGGCTAAAGGGGTCCAACGATGACCCGGGGCTCGCATTGAACCCCAACCCAAGCCGCAACCTCCATCTCCGACCAGGTAAGCCTCCTCAAACTTTCTAGTATTTTTCATCTTTCTTCTCTAAATTAATTAGGTCGCTGCACCCCCCTTCGCCCCTCATTGATCACTCCTCGAGCTTCGCCTCACCGCCCCCGTTCACGCACTACCTTTCGATCACGCTCCCTACCCTCCATAACCTCAGACCATCTCCGACCCACCTCCTATGGGTTCGCTGGAGAAGGAAGCTGGCCACCGCCTTCTTCAGCCTCTCACGGCCAACCATCTCACTCGCACTCGCATCCACGTTGCTTTGGCCACGGGACTAACCATGCAGGTACTTGCATTCTCAATGGTCGGAGGTCTCGCCGGTGAGATCTTGAGCTGCTTCATCTCCTTCGACCAAACATGTTAGACCACCTCTGGATCTCTCGATGGATTCCCACAAGCTCCAGCTACCTCGCCCATCTTCAAAGGAGCTCCGAGGAGAAGCATCGTGGCCTGGAAAGGGAGGTGGAGCTCGGAGTCATTCGCCGGAGGCCAGAACCCACCGCCACTTAGCGGAGGAGGAAGAAGGAACAGATGCCGTTGGATGTTCTTCTCAGGCGCTCATCCAACGGCATAGAAGCGGTCGCGTCATTTCTCGAGGAGCGTACAACAGCCACCCGATCTCATTGATCAGATGGTCAACGATCGGCCACGTGTCAACGCCAGATCTACTCCGAGCCTCAGCTTCCAAACCTCCAGGCTCGAGCCTCCCGAGCCTACACCGAGCTTCATACGAGCCCAAGCCTGGAGGCTCGCGCCTTCCGAGCCGATCCGAAGCTATATCGAGCCTCCTCCGAGCCTAGAAGTCTACCGAGCCTGGAGAGCACGTGCCATGCACGTGCGACTTGGGCAAATTGAGAGAGGCCCACGAGATTCTTCAAAATTGCAAATAGGTCCTGCGACCATGTGTTGTCTATGCGCGCCTGGGGTATTTTGCAACCGACCCCCTTGCGGGATTTAATAATTACAAAAATGCCCCTACGCGTGTGGAATATTTACAGGGAAGGCCTTGGACTTTTTTTAATTGCATTTTAGTCCTTCCTAGGGACCTGTTTGCTATTTATCTTTCATATTTTCTTGCATTTATGCCCATGTCTTCACTCGTGTATATCTTGAGCATCCTAGCTCCGATTGAGTCGATTTCAGTGGCGTTTTGAAGCTCTTTTCATTGTCTTCCTTATGACATGCCTTTATTTCAGATTTGACACTTCGAAATTTGATGTGTTGTTTCATTGGCTAAGTGTCTCGATTTCATGTCTAATTTTTACATGAATGAAGATAGCTTTATTATTTATCCGTGATTTGATTTCTTATTAATTGGCTCAAGTATTGTTGATCTAGGGCATATTTTGCATTGCATTTCATCTCATATAGTTGCAAGATTAAAAATAAAAAAATGCATAGATTCATGTTTACTTGATGCATTATCTTGTATTCGTGCATTGTTTGACCTATGATTCTTTAACTCAACACTTAATAAAATGAACAAGAGTCTGAATATCACGAGAGAGGCTCGTGTCCCTGAGTTCAACCTTGGTTACTTACCAAGTAAAATAAATTTATGAGCATCTAATTTTATTGACATATCGCAATGAGATGGTCTTTGGTCGACCTAATTCAGCCCGACTGCGATTACATCATAGTGTTAAATCCGCACCCTTAAAGGGCTGAAATTACGGTTTATCAATCTCATGCCTGATTATGACTGTCTTCCGCCTTGTATAGATCCAAATGTCTATATCATTCCATTCTTTAGTCCCACATCCCATATTCATCCTACGATTATGCTATACTTAGGGTGTACTTTACCCTAAGTATGGGGGGTGTTGGACTCTTGAATATTCTTTTGATTCTTTTTACCTCTGTTTTGCTGCCTATACATAGGGACCTTTCGCCCCAAGTATAGGGGAGGTAAACCCTGTACATTCTATCACTCGGATTTCCATTCCTGTACAACTTGCTATACTTAGGATTACTTGATCCTAATTATAGGGGAAATACCGAGCACTCTTCACTCCATTCTCTGATTCCTCATTGTAGTAAACAATTCCTTTTTCAATTCCCTATACTAAGCACGAGTTATGTCTTCTTCATCACTCTCTCCACTCTGAGGACATTGTTCGAGCTAAGTATAGGGGGTGTCGTATATATTTCATATATACTTTAGCCATAACTCGTACTTTGTGTGAGTGTGTTAATAAATAAAATGGCTAAAATTCTTTTATCTAAAAACCATAAAATTTTAGAATTTTTTCATTGTACATAAAAATTCTTTATTTCACATACATAGCTATTTGTAAAAATTATTTTTGTACAAACGTTTGTAAAAATGTGTTGTGTAAAGAGTTTGTAAATATTTTGATATCAAAATTATGTATATAGTACAAAATTTTTGTAAAATGATTGAAAAACAAAAAGTTTGCAAAACCCTTGTGTAAATGTGTGTAAATATTTTGCAAAACTTCATGCATTAATGCATTAATTCACATTTTTTCAAAAATTTTGCACATCTTCCAAAAACATGCATAAATTTTTTTGTATATATTTGTACAGTTTTTCTGAATCATAGTTGACATTTAAACTAGCCGGGAATTAAATTGAAAATTTGGAGCTTGATGAAGACCTTAATCCACCTAATTCTAAGAGTAACCTTATAGGGCTTAGGGTAAAGACTTTTCAGGTACATGGGGACTTAATTCTTTGATTCCACTAGGCTATGATCATATGTCATCTTGATGAGCCTAAGTAGAACACTTAACAACACACACATGACTCTCACAGACAATGGCTTTACTTACACCACCACCTTACACACAGATCTCCACGGTTGAGGTGGTGAGGAGGCCGTTTCCTTTGGCTTGGGGTATCATATGAGGGTAGTACTTCTAGGCAGAACCTCTCTTCTTCTTTTAGTGAAGGAAGTGCGTCTCAACTTGGTCTGGTGGTGTTGAGGTCTAAAGACAGGAGTTGTGGGTTGCAATAAAGCTTAAAAAGAGGGATGGTCTACTTGCTCAAGAGGAAAAACTCCTTATATATATATATGTTGCACCATGTAGATATGTTGTACATATCACATCGAAAAAAAATGAGCAAAGAAAGAAAAAACTCCAAAAAAGTGGTGGGTCTGATTGAAAATAAAATACCCATAGGAGTGTATATAGTCAAATAAAGCAAAGCTTATGTTACACACTCTCATCTCATGAAGCTTGGAGCGGGAGACTTAGCTACACCGATTGGGCTCCCAAGGATACATGGCTACACTGGTCATGGTCCATTCTCTTCTTCCTCCTCTTCTTGAGACGGTTGAACTTGAACTTTGAAGGGAATACCCCTCTCCTCGAGGAAAGAGCTGCCATACTAGGGCATTAGAGTTACCTTGTTGAGGGGGGTTGTCATTTTGTCATTTCCGAGGTGGGGAGCTACATATCACTTACACAGTACAAGGAAAGATTCATGGTCATTAGAGTTTGTGTATGTAGACTTGTTCTGATCTGGCTTGTTGAGGAGTCTTGACTATAGATTGGTGGAACTTAGAGGTTGTTAAGTTTTCAACCTAAGTCCAAATAAGGTTCAGACAAACTAATAATCCAATGGCCGGACTGAGCTCCATACTTCAATTTAATGAAGGCAAGTTTAGTAATCAACCTTGATTTTCCCTTCTTTTTCTTTTTCTTTCTCTTCTCACTTCTTTTTCAAATAAGTGTTTGCTAAGGGACTAGCAAAAGTAAAGTATATGGGGTGATCAATCCCCATTCATCACTCTTTATTCTTTCATTGTAGCTACTTATCTTGCCAAAACATCATGCATATAGTTGTAAATACAATAAATTGTCAATAAGCATGCGGTTTTTAATAATTAATAATTAGCATGTATTTATGCAAAAATAAAAGAATAAAGAATAAAAGAAAAAGAAGGAAATATTTAGAATAAATATTGAGTGACCTGAGCCCAAGAGAGGGTCTAAAATGGACCTGATCGCCAAATAAAATAAGTAGAGAGAGATAGGGCCACTATACCTTGTACATACCCCTTCCTACGTATATATTTTATTTTTTTAATAAAAATAAAAATAAAATGTGTTTATATTTCTTTGCATGTATTTATAAATCAAACAAAAAATAGAAAAATAAAATAAAAACAAAATTATTTATTTCTCACCTTGTACATAGTGCATGTACATATGTATCATATACCTATTTATTATACACTTGTAAATAACTAACAAAAATAGAATAAATTTTTTTTACATCAAAATAATATGTTGTAAATAAATAAAATATAAAATTGGGGTATTTGTACAAAAATAAGGAAAAATATTATATAAAATACTTAGGTATTTTATACTTGTATATAATATAATATATTGTATATCGCTTTAAATTATTTTTCATAAAAATAAATAAAAACCATAGAAAAATAATTTGAAAAATAATAAACATTTTTTATATTGAACATTTTTTCATTTAAATCATTTTCTACTTTTTATTGATTTTACAAATCTTTTTGACTTCCTAATTTCTGATTGGTCCAGGAGGAATGTTGACCCCGGTCAACTATCCCTCCCGGTCCCTCTTGCACATGGATCCGACTCGCACCCAATACTCTCCCATTTTTATCGATCGGATCTTGATCCCTCATGCCCCGATTTCGATACCCGCGTCTCCCCAGTGGATCAGTGATCCTCGCAGATCCCTAGGGAGTCGCAGATCGTCCTTGGATTGTGCGCCCTTGCCCGATTGCTCCAGCTACCTGGGATATCCTATAAACCATTCATTCACCTCCCTGGTTCAAGAGCTCGCGTTGCACACTTCCCTGCTACCCTAGAACCCTTCCCCTTGGTGATAGCAATCAGATTGGGACCTTGGTGATAGGAGAAGACCGCTGCAGCCGACGCTCGAGACTCGTGGCCGGAGCATCGCTGCGGCGAGCCTCCCCCGCCTTCCGTAGAGAGGTTGAGGCAACGACCCCCTTCGACAGCACCCCTTGGAGCTGAGGATTGATTTAGGACCTTCAGGTATCGATCTCATAATCCGCCGCTCCCGTATCTTTTTAATCTTTAGTTCATGTGTCATTGCCGCTCTGCCAGCTTTGACCTGTCGGTCGGAGCCTCATTAGTCATTCCCATCCATTCCGATCGACACATATGCTCACCGCCATCCTTCTTATGCAGCCTGATCATCCGAACCTTGTCTATCCAAGCCAAGACTAGGCTTTAGGTTCCCTCTGTCGCATCGTCGGAACCCTCATTCCATTCGTCGCTACTTCCCTTTTGTCTTAGGTCAAATAACCTTGGCCGGAGCCTTGTTCCGAGTTAGAGCATTACTCTGCAGGACGTTGCGCGCGTGGATTCCCCCCAGATCGCTTTCGCCCCGCTTCGTCAGAGCTAGACCAGGTCCAGCCACCTTCCTGGAGATCCGACTAGTAGCGAGCTCATCGGAACCATTCACTCGACACGGAGGAGTCCCACGAGTCAGTTGGCACTGCCCGATCGTTCACCGGAGCCGTCGATCTCACTCGATGCTCCGGTGAACTTCGCCTAGGTGTTGTTCTTCTGGATCCTCTCTTCGTCTTCGGATCATCACCTTCGCCTAGATTCCATCACAACCGTCCAGAGCCTGCACCTGTCAGGTCGTTAGATCTGACATCTAACGGCCCCCGTACCGCCCACGTTCGCACCTCCTGTGAGCCATTGGATCTGTCAGCTGCACGCACCAGAGCTGCACATCTTCGTCCATTCAGAGTGCGTCACCTGTCCCCCCCTACGCGCAACTCATGCATTGTAAGGGTAATTTGCTCTACTATCTCTGCATTTATGTCTGTTTGTCTTTTAGTCTGTAAAATAAAAAGTATACATTAGGACTTTTTGCATGTCAGCCCTTGCAGTTTACTTTATTTGCATTTTAGTCCTTCCTGTGTGACTTCACGTGCTTCATCACGTGTACTTGTGGGTTATTTGCAGTCTGTACCTTGAACTTCTTTGTTATTATGGTTTGAATGCTTAGTTTTTATTATTTGCAGTTATACCCCTGTGAATGGTGTTTTCCAGCATGTGCAAAATTGATGTGAAAATTTCAATTGGGGCCCTATAGTTTCTCCGCGTGTTAATTTTTAGCCCCCGAAACATGTTTTCCTTGCATATTAGTCCACGTATGTTGTATGTTTAGTTTTTGATTCAATAAATAGCAAACATTGTCCAAAAATCACGAGATTTTGATACATGGTTCCTGCCATGGTGTAGGAATTTCTTTGAATTTTTGGTGTTGTTTTGTTTTCGTTTATTATTTTTAAAAATTCAAAAACCTCAAAAATAGGTCCTGTTTGTTTTGAAAAAATCAATTAAAAAATTAAAAAACTTAAAAAATTCTAAAAAAATTCCTATTTGTGTGTTTTTTTGTGTTTTCATTCCTGTCCAAGTTTCATCTTATTCCCATTTATAAAACCCAAAAAAATGAAAAAGACTAAAAATCTTAGAAAAACATTAAAATTCATAAAAAAATCAAAAAAATGTGTTTTCTTCTTCTAGTTAGATTTTTACTTGTAGTTTCACATAAATTTATTGCTAGAATTTTATAGGCATTTTAAGTATTTTTAACTTGCCTTTAGACTCTAGCTGTATATTGTTTGTCATTTTTAGGAAATCAATTAAAAATCAGAAAAATTTCATAAAATCCAAAAAAACATTTGCATATTTTAAAAACCCAAAAATATTTTTATTTGAATTTTCTAAGTGTTTTTATGCTTTAAATAATTGTTGAATTATGGATTTTTGGCTCCTTTTAGCCTTGTTCTTAATATTAAAAATTACAAAAAATTGAAAAATTAAAAACTACCATTTTTTATGTTTTTCGGATTCTCGACTACTTTGTAGCTTTAGCATCACGTGCTCCTTGTGTTCGACCTTGGTAGCTACTAGGTAAAATAAAATAGCGAGATCGTTGTTTGTGCTTGATTGATTATTTATTTATTTTGGTGCTCTTCTTTCTTCTTGATTAACTTAGCCTCGTATTCAGGACGCAACGACCGTGATTATTACTTACCCGAGTATCGAGGATTACAGGTTATCATTCATCTAGGGAGATTTCGGAGAGCCTAGACCTTCTCTCCAAACCCCAGTTTGACACCGCCATGTTCCCCCTCGACCATCCTTCTTCCAGTCCTGAGGTTCCAGATTAGAGGCCAGAACAGTTATTTGTACATTTGACGGCACCTGAGTTGAGGTCTTTTGCCTTTGTAAAGACCCGCGATATGGCCAGCTGTGAGGGACGCACCGATGAGCAGCCCTAGGGTTCGACTTATGTTCTTGATTAGGGCGCCATCAACAACACACTTCTATCCTCCTTGGAGATGATGCAGAGATAGATTAGAGATCAGGGAGCATTTACAGCAGAGGAGCGCCGAGAGTTAGCGCAGATGCGAGCCGACAGAGGAGAGCCACAACCGAGACCATCCGGTGGAGATATACTAGTAGCTGGAAAAGGAGCATATGGATGACTAAAGGATCCATAGGAGCCATCCAGACCTACTCAGACGATGAGGCAGTTGCGCAACCCTGGTACAACCCTTACCCACCGCTGGATCCAGCTTTCGAAGATTTTGGGCAACTTCGAGCTTCACCATCGGACGATTCAGCTTCTGCCCAAGTTCCATGGGCTATCCACCGAGGAGCCGCATCTGCACCAACATAAGTTTGAGATGATCTACAGCACGGTCCACGACAGATTCGTGGATGAGGACACCATCAAGATGATGTCCTTCCCTTTCTCCCTGGTCGATAAAGTAGCCTACTGGCTGAAACATTTGGGGAGATATGTTACCAACTGGGAGCATCTCCGGACTGAGTACTTGAACAAGTACTATCCACTCGGCCGGACCAATGCAGCTAGAGCTCTGATAAAAAACTTTACTATGATCCCCAACGAGCAGTTTCATGAGGCGTGGCATCGCTTTAGATAGCTTATTGACTGGTGTCCATACCATGATATTTCTAAGCCCAATCTAGTCCAGAGTTTCTTTTGTGGGCTGAAACCGAAGTTGCAGGGGCTTGTCAATGCCTCATGTGGGGGGTCTTATTTTGCCAAGGATGAGAACCAAGTCTGGGCCATCTATGAGGAGATCGCCGAAAACTACACGGTGATGTCCCAGACTGGGGTCTACATGCATGGGAAGCCCCTTCCACAGGTTGTGTCCTATCAATGGATAGTATATGTCGTTGCATGTCCTTCTCCTTTATTAGCAACAGCAACACAGGCAAAATCATCCGCAGCTGACATGGGGATTATCAGCGAGAAGCTGGACCGCATCGAGATCATAGAGAAGAAGCAGTGCCAAGGCCTCACACAGATAGATTAGTTGGCACTGAGGCTTAGTGACCTAAAGACCCATATCATGTGTCTCTAGGAGGCACAGATGGATTCTCAGCCCCATCTCATGTCACGGGCTGATCACAGTGGCGGAAGCTCTTCCTAGCCATCTGCCCAGTACCGTCATGTTCACCACATTCAGGCAGAGCCGGTTCAGCCATTGCAACACAACTCTCATCCACCATCATCTCAGGACACTTAGATGGTGGTGTATCAGTGGGATCAGCCTCTGACAGTTCTTCCTCCTTCCCCTTACGAGCAAGAGCCATTGATGGAATTCAATGGGATTTGGTATGATCGACAACAACCCATGATCTATCATCGTCATCTCAGATTCAGGTGGTCTACCGGAGGAATCTCATCTCAGCAGTAGCCTCCAGCTTCGGGTGGACAGAGCAGTCAACAGCAGCAGCAGTAGCCCTAGTACTCCCAGCCACCACAACATTACCAGTAGGGTCCCCGTCCCTACCATCAGGGATAGTAGTGGAGGCAGTAGCAGCCTCAGCAATTCACTCAGCCTCCCCCTCACCAGTACCAGCAGTACCCTCATTTCTAGTGAGGCAACACGTTCGGTTCTCATGGACCAATATATAAGAACCCAGCCCTTGACGATCTCGCCCGCCTACTCTTAGAGCAGAAGGCATCCTTTCGCTGGGAGATGGACGAGTTCCGGTAGGAGATGAGGGATATCATTAAGTGCAAGGTCTGTTGGACAGGCGAGCCCACGACGAGCCATTATGCAATAAATGTTATTGCGAATATCATTCCTTGATCTGAAATGAAGAATGAATAATTTGCATAATAGATACCTTAGTACAATTAGGGTTATGTACCATGGCAATCTTAATAATCATACAGCTGTTGATTCAACTATTGAATGATAGAGGCTGGTGCTTGGATGAATATTTAAAGGGTTAGATTGAGGACTCATCAAGCACCGTCAAATGATTGTTAAGAGATGATCTCCAGCCTGAGTAGGAGATGGCAATCCTTTCTCATTTAGGCTGATATCGGATCGACCTTTTGATGCAGGTCCTCTACATAGGAATAGAGATTCTGAGGTGTCAGATTAGTTAGGTCAAAGAGTTGACTTAATGAGATCAGATAACCAAAGTCCTATATCGTATTCTGTCACGACACAGGCATGCATCCTCTGACCGGAGATAGATGTGTTGCTATATGTTTGAGTATGTACATTTGGCAGACCAATAGGTTGATGACCTAACCAAGGTCTATACACCGGTACGCTGGTGTGCATATAAGGGCATATGAGTAATACAATCTCTCAAAGGGATCATACAGGTTCAGTTACTGAACCCGAAGACATGAGCTCACTCATGAGATATTGGGAAGAATCAAATTCCGTGCGCACGGTCGTCTCGCTTTGGAAGCTTGACTGAATTTGTAGGTTTGATATATACTTTTGGAAAGTATATAATCAAGACCTAGGTATGATATACGCTTTTGGAAAGTATATGATCGATACCGACTCCCAATAATCGAATGAGAAACTTACTGATAGAACCCTGAAGTAGACAGTGTAAAGTTGATCTAATACTTCGGGTTTATTCTGAGTCTTCCAGTATGCAGGATGTACATGTATTGGGAATACCTGAAGGTGATGTGATCATAAACGATTGTATAACCATGACGCTTCCATTCCTAGGGGAGTGATGAAACGGGTCTGGATTTTAGTGACTCCTCTCAGTAGAGAAGTAATCTGATCTTGGTCCAAATGTTGGACATTGATCTGAATGTGATTCAGATGCAATGAGAAGATTAGATTTGTGGTCTTGATTTAATCAAGCATCTATGGGAGACCTGCGATCTGGATTTGAGATACGATCTCAATATCCAAATCACTATACGCGGAACAATACAATCGCCCTGTCCTTATCTCCAAGTATTCGCGGAGAAAGCACATTATCCTTGTAAGAGTTCATGGATAATTCTATTGTTCATAAATGTATCCGAGCATTGAGAAAATAGATAATTAAATGTGATTTAATTATCATGATTAATTTCAATTCGATTCATATTATAAAGAGAGCTATCTTAGATAATTAAATGTGATTTGATTATCAAAGATAAAAATAATGTGAATGTGATTCACATTATTTGGGCACACGAGAATAGAGATCCAAGATGATTAAATGTGATTTAATTATCATGGATATGAATAATGTGGATAGAAATATCTATATTAGTCATATATATTATAAATGTGATTTATAATATATAAGAGAAAACTATTTGTAATTTATATTTGTTAATTAAATGTTAATGTGAATTGGATTTACATTGTACATTGAATTGAAAATGTAATTTACATTTTATTTTGGGTTGTGAATATGATTCACAAATTTTTAATGGCAAGATTGCAATGTCTACAAAATAATTGTGAATTATTTTTGTAGAATAATTTGCAACAAAAGTTGTTGCAAATCATGGAGATTACATGGAAGATAAAATTACCACCTTCCTAAAGGAGGAGGGTGGACGGCCACCACTCCTATTAGGAAAGGGTGACCGTCCCTCCTCTCCACATGGAAGGAGGTATTCTCTCTTCCATTATCTCCATGTATTGTTGATTTAATTTTGTGATTAAATTGTGTTGATTTATCAAACATATATTTAATCTAAATTAAATTAATTTTTGTTGGTTTTTACCAACACAAATCTTGACCATTAAAAGAAACACAATCAATGAGAGCCATTGGATTTGTGTTGTCCCATGGATTGAGATCCATGGATCCCAGAATGTTATAAAAGGAGAGGCATCCCTTTGGTCTTCTTTACACATAAGAGAACACAAGTCTCTCTCTCTTTCTCTCTACACGTCATCCCTCTCTCTTCCTCTCATGGCCGTCCACCATGGATGCCCTAAAGAGACTCTCCATCGCCGCAGCGCCGTCGTCATGTTTCCCGATCATTTGCTCGTGGATCTTCGTCTCCTTCAGCGTGCCTCGCTCGTGAAAAAGACGATGGATCTCGTGTGTCGAGATCAGGAGATCCACCGCTTGGATCATCAACATGGATTGCGAGAAGCACAGGTTCATCCCCGCTCTCGCAAGCGTCTCCTCCGTCAGGTCGGACTTGAGACAGGAGGTCTCTTCGTTTAGAGACTTGATCGCAACCACGCTTCAAGAGGTAATCCTATTACTTGTTTGTGGTTTAGAGGAAACGATCCAAGAAGTGTTCTTGGATCATGTGTTTTCGTCGAATGAAAAAAATTTAATTTCCGTTGCATAGAACAACTAGTTCGACTAGTCGTTCTTCGTCGTATTCAATACGACGCTCACGCTTCTGTGATGCGCTTGAGGATAATACTATATCCTTCAAGTGGTATCAGAGCCTTAGGTCGAAGGTTTCGGATACGATCCGCAAACCTAGGACGACTTGGGCTCGTTAAGGTCGCGAAAGTTTTTTTATCGCATTTGATTTTCACAGATCTATTTAATGAATAAATTCGTATGTTTAAAAACGAATTAACCACTTGTATTTTGTTCCCCATTAAATAAGGAAACCATAGGATCTGAGTTTATGTAATTTGGATTCCGTTTGCTCAAGATATGGTTGTTTTAATGAACATGTATTCACTGTTGCGGGAACTGCGAATCTTAACATGATTAATGAGTTAATTACTATTTTGATCCGCCTCGAAATGCGTGAAATATTACTTGAGATCTGTCCTAAATCAAGTTAGAAATCTTTGAAAATTGAGTTTGACTAATTTGGATTTAAATTGATTGAGATATGTTAATTTTAGTGAGTAGGGGTCACTGCTGAAATTACAGTCCTAATCAAGAACCATGTGATTGTCAATTAGTGAAATTAATTGTTAATTTCATGAAATAATTATGGAAAATATTTGTAAAATATTGGAAGATGATTATTTCCTTAATTGACTTGGCCTCAACCAATTAATTGATTAGATTTGATTTACATCATAATTGAAAACACAATCATCAAACTTGATGCATGAATAGGATTGGGAATTTGTGTAGCAAATTTCCTTATAATAAAAAAATGTTTTGATTATTACTATATGGTATAGATTCGGTTGAAGAACCGATGGTCATCTCAAGTACAAATTGATATATTTGACACTATCCTTTCCTGAGGTGGATATGGTGTCTAGTCGGAGAGCATTATGGTTGCGGGTTGCAACGTATGTGGTCCGTCCCACTCTCGTTGGTACTGGCCATGACAGCGGGTAGGGACTCGATAACGCTGGAGAAAATCAAGGTGTATTTTCTAATTATTAAAATTCGAATTAATACGTACTTTGAGATATTATCATATATATATTCAAGTAAAATAATCAAGTTTGTTGGTTGAATTGGATTGATAATTAATTTAATTTGATTAAATTGATTATGTCCAATTGAGACACTCTATTATGAATAGAGTTTTTATTTTCCTTGGAAGAATTAATTATATGAATATGATTCATGATAATTGATTAAAATTTGAGTATGAGGTGGAGGATCACGTAAGTGACATCCATGGTCTCCCGTCAAGGCGAAGAGTTCCGTCACCAGGAATTGCATGTGGGAGACGCCTGTCCGAAGTGACAGCTCCTGCATGTAAGCGCATCTGGATCGGGCTCTTTACTTCTTGACAGAGTAAGGACGTATACGTAGTTACCCCAATATTGAATCCTCGTATTATTGGGGCGATATTGGATTGCGTATAGCGAGTACTATTCCTGTTGACGATTGGTTCAATTAATGACGGGTCAACATCACCTTAGAGGTGGTGGGTCTAGGTGCTAAAGACCGAATTAGGAATGCAAGTTGGACTTGCAAGGCAGAATGTGTTCGTGCTTCTTTTTATCCGAGTTGCAGATTCTCATATTATTGGAATGTAACAAAGATAAGGAAGGAGATCCCAGATCTTGCTGAGATATGATGGTAAGTATATTTCCTACATTGAAAGATTAAGGAATGAACTTTCAATGTTGACAAGGCAAGACAACTTTGATATGAAAATTCCTAAATTAAAGTAAAAAATTATATATATATATATATATACATATTTATGCAATTTTCTTATTTCAGATAATCCTTCATTAAATCCACTCAATGTTATACTCAATAATAACCAGTAAAATATCATGGATTGGACTCATGATCCAGATATTGTACTTGCATTGGACACATAATGTATGTGGTTGCAATGTGCAGGTTTCCTCTTAATAATGACGAATGACAATTAAATAGATAATAGGACTACAACCCTAGGGTTTGTATGACTCTATAGTCTTGATATCATCAAATATACTTTGGAAGTAACACATCGATGATGATCGCAATTGTTAATTAATCCTTATAAAATCTAAGAAGATGTTCTGGCATACATATGTGCTCTTGACATTTAATCATGAATTATGTGGTTCTCTGCATCGTGCAGAATGGTGGCTCTATAAGAGATGATGTATTCAAATTGTTTGAATACCTACTTGAACCAATGTTTTAAGAGTCTAGATGGATGTAGACATGATGAGTGTCATCATTCTACTGTCTATACTCTAGTCATTCATGAAGCTTCATAATATTCATATTGTATGAATTTAATGAAGCATGTATAAATGTTGAAATGCTCTTACATTGAATTCTTTTGAATTTAACATAAGAGATCCTTAGTCTTAAGCAATGGTTGTTCATAGATAAAGGAAGCACAGTGGAAGCATGGGTTGGATCCAAGTAAGAAGTATAGTCGAAGAGTTGATTGTACTTCTGTGACTTCCATATGACATCCAAAGAGTTGGATGAATGCCAATACTGCAATAAGTTGATGTGTTGATAGTATGACTATCAAGTCTGTCTAGAATCCTTAGAGAAGGACTCGGATAGAGCATCAGAATAATATACATAAATCATTGATACTGACTTGCTTATTGAATAAGATAAGGTCTTGTGATTGTATCTCAATCTTCTACAACACTTGCAATGGGTTGCATATGTTTTAGAAGACTAGAAAATTTGATCTTAAGGCTTATAGTCATCCTCATAGATATTGATGTAATTGTTGCAACAATCTCTATTGGATCGAAAGGCTTCATAATTTCAGTGGGAGAGCCCTTAGTCTTAGAGAATTTCTCTATGACCTAGATATTAGAATACACTCATTGTTTATTTCTAAATGTTGGAAATAAACACAAATTCTGTAATAAATCTATCATAAAGAGTTACGATGGAGATATTTCAGATAGTAATCTAAAATCTAGTGGAATCCACTAAATTAGAAAATTGATGAATGGTTCATTAACATTTCTAAATACTGAAATTAAACCTCAAGATCAATAGGAGGATGAAGATTAATTGGCAATGATCGAGCATCAAGCCTTGGACATTTGTCTATTGATTTGATCAATAGACTAGTAAGAGATGAAACTTTAGAATGTCTAAAATTTCAAAACTTACATACTTATGAATATTGTATTCAAAGTAAAATGTCCAATACACCCTTCTTTGGGAGTGGTGTAAGATGTCAAGGTATTCAAGAACTCATGCATATTGATGTATGTGAATCATCTATATCAAAATAAACATTATGGACATGTGATATCGATTGATGATTATTTGTGATATGATATTTCTTCTCTTCATTTAGAAACCTTTGAAATGTTCAAAGATTTCACAAGTTTGGTTTAGAACCAAAGTTTGAAGGAAGATACCTATTAGATGAATTCATGGAATACCTTATGGAGAAAGGAATATCATTCCTATCTCAGTCCTCCTAATGAACCTAAACTCTATAGAGTTGTAGAGAGATACAATTGGATCATGTGTGACATGATTTGATCAATGATAGATTTTAGCATAATTTCCTCTTAGTATCCAGGTATATATGTAGTAGAGACTATAATATATATCCTTAATATGGTTCCATGCGTGCAAGCTGGAATCTATCACTTGAGAGTGCTGCTTCATTAGGAAAATAAAGGATGGTATTGGATACCTACTTTATGATCTTGAGATTCTTAGAATATCTCATCTCTGAGAATGTGATTTTTAGAGGTTGAGGCTCTTGAGAATCAAGATGAAAATGAAGTGTAGGAACTCATTTAATCTTGAGAAGATAATGAGGCTCCTAAAATTGGAAACTAAAAGGACAATTGAAGATGAAACACTAATACCTCTTCAAATGAGTTTGAGGATGGATTCCATGTGTCAGAGAAATCTGACAATGGTCGAACTTCATGTGATGAAGTTTCTGAAGATCATAGCATGGATAGATGGATGTTAGCAATAAAAGTCTAATGTAGACTTCATATACAAGTATCGTATATGGACCCTCGAGGATCCACCTATATGGGTAAGACTTGTATTGGTGTTAATAGATCTTCAGGAGAAGAAGGAACCTGCTGAGAAGGTAGAGACCTTCAAAGCACTGTTCGTAGCCATGAGCTACACACCTGAAGAGAAGACATTGCTTGCGATGAGACTTGCTCTTCGGTGACCATGCTTAAAATCATCAGAATATTGCTAACCTTAGCTACACAACTTGACTATTGCATCTTCAAGATATAAGTCAAGATTTCATTCCTCTATGAATACCTCTCGGAGGATATTCACATGAAGTAGCCCCATGGCTTCATGGTTAAGGAAAGCAAGGTGTGTAAGCTAAGGAATCCATCTATGGACTCAAATAAGCTTCTTGAAGTTGGACCATAAGATTTGATGAAATTATAAATGTTATGATTTCAGATAGAATCTTGATGAGCCATGTGAAGCTTAGTGGGAGTGCCTTTGTGTTCATCGTGCTAAATGTAGATGATATCCTAAATAATATAAGTATAATAATAAGTGTTTTATAATCTGATTATTCCATAACTTGAGATATGATCTCAAAGATACCTCTTGGATCTTAGTTCTGAAGGTGTTCAGAAGCAAAGAGAAGAGGGTATTGGGACTGTCACAATAGTAGTGCACCTTGGACATATTCCATTCTTGGAAATTCCAAGAAACACTTCCATCCCTTAAGATATGGTACTGACCTATCTAAAGGGATAGCACCTCAAAGAGCTGAGGAAGTGAATGCTAGAACCTCTTGCACTTGTGCATTAGTTACGAGAAGTTGGGTGTATGCTAGATGTGTACAAAAGCCAGATATCTGCCATGCAATGGGAGTAGTAAAGTGTTGCTAATCCTACTATGGAGATAAAAACACTTGATTGCAGTAATAACAAAATCTTCATAGATGACAAGATTTTTGAGATAGTGATCTCAAAGTCTTATCTTCAAAAACTTAAGATTTTATAGACAGAGATCTAAAAGGTCTTAATTGTGGATACCTTAAGAGATAATGATCTCTAGGAATAAGGGTATTCTGATAAGGATTATGGAAATAGCGGTTATGATAATAGTTAAGTTGTAGTGTCAAGGACACTGTAGCTAACAAGATTGAGTATTGTTTGCATAAGATGCAACATTCGCATTAGATGCGAGCACTGTTACTGGGGATATGCAAGTGCCGTAAAAGGACTTAGCGTAGTCACGTGGGAACAGAGTGACTGATCATCTTACCTAGCTATTTTCTTAATAGCCTATGATTGTCGCAAGAGTGCATGTTTAAATGATTAGTCCATTAATGGCTCTTTGGGATAGTGGGAGATTGTTGGACAGGCGAGCCCACGGCGAGCCATTATGCAATAAATGTTATTGTGAATATCATTCCCCGATCTGAAATGAAGAATGAATAATTTGCATAATAGGTCCCTTAGTACAATTAGGGTTATGTATCATGGCCATCTTAATAATCTTACAGCTGTTGATTCAACTATTGAATCATAGAGGCTGGTGCTTGGATGAATATCTGAAGGGTTAGATTGAGGACTCATCAAGCACCGTCAAATGATTGTTAAGAGATGATCTCCGGCCTGAGTAGGAGATGGCAATCCTTTCTCATTTAGGCTGATATCCGATCGACCTCTTGATGCAGGTCCTCTACATAGGAATAGAGATTCAGAGGTGTCGGATTAGTTAGGTCAAAGAGTTGACTTAATGATATCGAGATAACCATAGTCCTATCGTATGTTGTAACGATACAAGCATGCATCCTCTGACCGGAGACAGATGTGTTACTATATGTTTGAGTATGTACATTTGGCAGACCAATAAGTTGATGACCTAACCAAGGTCTATACACCGGCGCGCTGGTGTGCATATAAGGGTATATGAGTAATACGATCTCTCAAAGGGATCATACATGTTCAGTTACTGAACCGGAAGATATGAGCTCACTCAAGAGATATTGGGAAGAATCAAATTCCGTGAGCACGGTCGTCTCGCTTTGGAAGCCTGACTGATTTTTTAGGTTTGATATATACTTTTGGAAAATATGTGATCAAGACCTACGTATGATATACGCTTTTGGAAAGTATATGATCGATACCGACTCCCAATAATCAAATGAGAAACTTACTGATAGAATCCTGAAGTAGACAGTGTAAAGTTGATCTAATACTTTGGGTTTATTCTGAGTCTTCCAGTATGCAGGATGTACAGGTATTGGGAATACCTGAGGGTGATGTGATCATAAACGATTGTATAACCATGACGCTTCCAATCCTAAGGAGTGATGAAATGGGCCTGGATTTTAATGACTCCTCTCAGTAGAGAAGTAATCTGATCTTGAAAAATGTTGGACATTAATCTGAATGTGATTCAAATGCAATGAGAAGATTAGATTTGCGGTCTTGATTTATTCAAGCATCTATGGGAGGACCGCGATCTGGATTTGAGATACGATCTCAATATCCAAGTCACTAGACGTAGAACAATACAATCGCCCTGTCCTTATCTCCAAGTATTTGCGGAGAAAGCACATTATCCTTGAAAGAGTTCATGGATAGTTCTATTGTCGATAAACGTATCCGAGCATTGAGAAAATGGATAATTAAATGTGATTTAATTATCATGATTAATATGAATTCGATTCATATTATAAAGAGAGGTATCTTAGATAATTAAATGTGATTTGATTATCAAAGATAAAAATAATGTGAATGTGATTCATATTATTTGGGCAAATGAGAATAGAGATACAAGATGATTAAATGTGATTTAATTACCATGGATATGAATAATGTGGATAGCAATATCCATATTAGTCATATATATTATAAATGTG
Source organism: Ottelia alismoides (assembly GCA_037367405.1). Taxonomy (NCBI): domain Eukaryota; kingdom Viridiplantae; phylum Streptophyta; class Magnoliopsida; order Alismatales; family Hydrocharitaceae; genus Ottelia; species Ottelia alismoides. Next base: position 517,012 of record JAZKJV010000054.1, read on the forward strand.
ATTTATAATATATAAGAGAGAGCTATTTGTAATTTACATTTGTTAAATAAATGTTAATGTGAATTGGATTCACATTGTACATTGAATTGAAAATGTAATTTACATTTTATTTTGGGTTGTGAATATGATTCACAAATTTTTAATGGCAAGATTCCAATGTCTACAAAATAATTGTAAATTGTTTTTGTAGAATAATTTGCAACAAAAGTTGTTGCAAATCATGGAGATTACATGGAAGATAAAATTGCCACCTTCCTAAAGGAGGAGGGTGGACGGCCACCACTCATATTAGGAAAGGGTGGCCGTCCCTCCTCTCTACGTGGAAGGAGGCATTCTCTATTCCATTATCTCCATGTATTGTTGATTTAATTTTGTGATTAAAATGTGTTGATTTATCAAACATATATTTAATCTAAATTAAACTAATTTTTGTTGGTTTTTACCAACACAAATCTTGACCATTAAATGAAACACAATCAATGAGAACCACTGGATTTGTGTTTTCCCATGGATTGAGATCCATGGATACCAAAATATTATAAAAGAAGAGGCATTCCTTTGGTCTTCTTTACACATAAGAGAACACAAGTCTCTCTCTCTCTCTCTCTACATGTCAGCCCTCTCTCTTCCTCTCATGGCCGTCCACCATGGATGCCCTAGAGAGACTCCCCATCGCTACAGCGTCGTCGTCATGCTGCCCGATCATTTGCTCGTGGATCTTCATCTCCTTCGGTGCGCCTCGCTCATGAAGAAGACGATGGATCTCGTGTGTCGAGATCAGGAGATCCACCGCTTGGATCATCAACATGTATTGCGAGAAGCACGCGGTTCATCCCTGCGCTCGCAAGCGTCTCCTCCGTCGGATCGAACTTGAGACAGGAGGTCTCTTCGTTTAGAGACTTGATTGCAACCACGCTTCAAGAGGTAATCCTATTACTTGTTTGTGGTTTATACGAAACGATCGGAGAAGTGTTCTTGGATCATGTGGTTTCGGCGCATGAAAAATTTTTAATTTCCGCTACATAGAACAACTAGTTCGACTGGTCATTCTTCGTCGTATTTGATACGACGCTCACGCTTCCATGATGCGCTTGAGGATAATACCATATCCTTCAAGGTCACCATACCCGCTCAGATCGAGCCGAATCTGAATAATATAAAGAGGTCGTATGAGCATCTACAGTTCACAGAAACCACCACTCCTAGTGATTCTTTGGGTGATATTTCTTCCTACACATTTAATGCTGATTTTGTGACACTTAGAGCAGTAGGATGCCAACTGACAGCACCTCGTTTGAGCGACGATGACGTGGAGACTCAGGAGTACCAAACGTGGAGGATAGCGGTGCTGATGTTGCTAATGATGTTGATCACAGTAGTGTTGAAGCCACCAAGGGCGTCAATCCAGCCGACAGTACTAAGGTTGTTGTATCTCCAGATGCAGTTGATAGTACTAATGCCACCATTTCACTTGATGTTGAGCTAGAGCGTAGTGTTGATGCCGCGGAGACTGATGTTGTGGGTGGTGTTGATGCCACCATTTTTACTTCAGTTGTGTTTCCTTCTGATGATGTATCTGAGGAAAGTTTTGATACAAACCACAAAAATAGAAAAATAAAAAAGATGAAATATATGAATAAAGGAAAGGTTTCTTCATCTTCTTTGAGTCCATATGTATTGCATGATGATATTGGTATGGACTCCATTCCCTCACAGACGCATGACCTCTTCCTAGCCCTCCATCTAAGGAGATCCCAATTATCCCTTTTCCTTAAGCACTCCGCTTGATGAAGTGGAATAAAATAGAAAATCCAAAAAGAGCACAACAGTTAGAGTTCAGCCAGCAGATGATCGACAGATTCCATATTCATCTGTCTCTATAGGAGGCACTTGAGCACATCCCTCTTTTCCAGAAGAACTTGAGAGAGAAGACCACATCTGCAGGAAGAGAAGGAACCACAATGTACAGATCCATATGCCCACTCGTGCCACATGCTGCACCATCCAGAATCGTTTTCCAGCCAAGAGACCAGATGCAGGAGCTCCATATGTTAGATGTCATATTTATGAGAAGCAGATCGATCCGACTCTATTAGACAATGGTTCTTCTATCAACCTTCTTCCGGCAGCCCTACTCAACCAATTCGAGTTTGGTCTGCTTTGACAAAGCATGACAGTCCTTCAGTTTGCTAATAAATCTATCAAGAGGCTGAAGGGGTTGTTGAAGGACGTGGTCGTCACAATTCAGGACCTGAAATTCTGTGTGGACTTTATTGTATTGGACATGGAGATCCCTGAGTCTGTGACATATACCCCCATCATACTAGAGCGTCCATTCTTGTCCACAGCCAAGGAAGTGTCCAATCATGATAGTGAGAAGGTATACTTTTGCATCGAGGGCGAAAGTGTACAAATAGAGATGATTGATGAGACCAGAGCATGAGATTCAGCATGCTCCGAGCAGTTCGACAATGTAGAGCAGGTGAGAGATGCAGAGCGAGACGTCCACCTGGAGTGTGATTTTGTGATCACAAATGATGAATCAGTTGTCTGAACCCATTTCACGAGCTCTTATTGCACGTCAGACGCTTCAGGTTCAGTATTCCTGCTGATGAGAGTTCAGAGAGCACACTCTTGGCTAAGGACACATTCAAGGCTGACGAACATGCTATGGAGAGCGAAGCAGAGTATATCTCATGTGATTTTGATTCTGATCCCTCGAATTCATACGTAGGTTAGGATGATTTTGATGAGCTTTTACCTTGTCTGATTCCCACAGAGTCGACATCTAGGGTGGAGATCGAGCCAACATCGATTACAAACACACCAGTAGAGCCATCTCTGCCAGAGTTTCACATACAGTGAGAGTTCTCCCATGCAAGTTTGGTTGCTTTCACTCAGACATTTCAGAAGCCAGATTTGCCACCTCCCTGTTGCCCAGAGCTGAAGCCCTTGCTATAGTCACTGAAGTACAGATTCCTTACAGGTGAGCCATAAATGTAACCAGTCATTATCTCAACAGATTTGACTGGAGAGAAAGAATCATGTTTGATGGAGGTTATTGAAAAGAACTGCAAGGCAATTGGATGGAGCGTATCTGATATCTAGGGGATAAGTCTGGCCATGTGCTCGCAACATATTTATCTTGAAGAGGAGGCTAAGCCATCACACGAGTTCCATCGACGATCGAACCTGAATCTTCGAGATGTGGTCATGACGGATGCCCTTTGTTCTATGTAATGCCCCAAATACATTCCAAAGGTACATGTTGTCCATCTTCTCAGACATGGTAGATGATTGCTTAAAGGTCTTCATGGATGATTTCTCGGTCTACAACGACAAGTTTGATACTTGTCTTGACTGCCTAGACCACGTACATCAGCACTATATCGAGGTACATCTTGCTCTATCTTGGGAGAAGAGTCACTTCATGGTGACTCAGGGGACGGTACTTGGCCATATCATCTCTAACAGGGGCATGGAGGTCGATCTGGCTAAGGTGGATATCATTAGGAAACTCAATCCACCGTCTAATTTGCAGCAGTTGCGGTCTTTTCTGGGGCATGTCAGTTTATACTGATGATTCATTCAGGATTTCAGTCGGATTGTCCGACCGCTTACTGATCTACTGACGAAAGACACCGAGTTCATTTTAGATGATAAGTGTCTAACGTCTTTTGACACTCTCAAGGGATTAGTTCTTGAGGCTCATATCCTTCAACTGTCTAATTGATCTCTCCCATTCGAGATCGCGACTGATGCATTTGATTTTACCATAGGGTATGAGCTAGGACATAGGAGGGATGTAGTACCTTATTCTATTCACTATGCTAGTCGTACTTTGGATGCTGCCCGGATAATTATACTGTCACGGAGAAAGAGAAGCTAGCCTCTTTGCCTTGGATAAATTCAGATCTTATATTCTTGGATTCAGAGTGACGATTTTCACTGATCATACTGCCATCAAGTACCTCATGGCAAAGAAGGATGCCAAAGTGAGATTGACCAGATGGATCCTTCTACTCTAGGAGTTTGATATTGAGATTAGGGATAAGTCGGGACTCAATAATGTATTGGTGGATCATCTCTCCCGATTAGAGAACCTTGAGGAATTGAGGCAGATGGTACCTATTACAGAGCCCTTCCCAAATGAGGTGAGCCTTTCTATCGCCTTACTCTTGTGGTACGCTGACATTGTGAACTATCTTGTCGCCAATAAAGTTCTACAAGGTTGGCCCAGACAGTCACTTGAGACTTTCCTTGCGAAGGCCAAGTCCTACCATTGGAAGGATCCCATCCTTTATCATGAAGGAGGGGAATGTCTGGCGTTAGTGCATTCCTCAAGAGGAGCACTATAGCATCCTCACATACTGCCACAATCTTGAGGCGGGAGGACATCATTCTGGTAGGAGAACAACACAGAAGGTGCTCCAATCCGCTTTATGGTGTCCTACCCTATTCAAGGATTCTGATGAATTTGTGAAGAGGTGTATGATAACCGTCCGAATGACAGAGGTAAAAGGTCTAAAAATAGGTCGTTGCGACCTCAATCAATCAGACTAGGTATATCAAGAAAAATCAACCACTCGCAGGGATAAAATCAAGCCAGCACAAAATAGAGCGGTCTAGCTATAGGATTAACCTGGTATAGCTCCCAGGGTCGAACACAAGGAGCACAGATTGGCCTTGCGACCTACGATGTAGTCAGGAATCCAAGAGAGAATCTTTTTTTAGTGTTTTTATTTGTTTTTATAATTTTTAGATTTTTTTTAAAAGATGAGAAAATGAAAGAAGGCAAATACAAGGGAACTTCAACAATTTATTAAACACACAAGAAATGATGCAAAAATTCCAGAAAATTGGTTTTTAGGTTTTTTAAGTTTTTTACTATTTTTAGTGAATTTTTGGAATTTTTCTAATGGGTAAATTATTTATTAAAAATCAAACAATTCGAAGAACAAAGGGGACTGTCCAGCAAGGCTTAAGACCCAAAAATAAAATAATTTTGGATCTCAAAAAGCCCTGAAGGTAATTTTCCTATAATCTAGAAAGAATAAGGAAAATTTAGGCACCCTAATTATTGTTTTTGGATTTTTAATTTTTTTATTATAATTTTTGTGAGTTTTTAGGGGTTTTTCAATTTTTAGGGTTTTTAAGTGATGAAAAATAGCCAAAATTGGCTAGAAAATCAAACAACAAGCAAGAAACAGTACCTAATTTTTTTAGAATTTTTGGTGGAGTTTTTATATTTTTTTTGGTATTTTTAAAGTCAAACAGTGGCAAAAATAGGGGTTTTTGAATTTTTAAAAATAATAAATGAAATCAAAAATGTCCCCAAAAATCATAGAAATTCCTACACCATGGCAGGAGCCATGTGTCAAAATTTCATTGGATTTGGAGGTCGTTTGATATTTTATTCAAAAATAAAGGTGGGGTACTGTGCACAGGGACCTAAGTGCAAATACCCAAAAGTTCTGGGGGTCTGGTGCAAATTACCCAGCAAAACACGTGCCAAGCACGTGCCTGGGGCACTCAAGGACCCAAATGTAATAAAAATAAGTCCCAAGGACCTATTGATAACTCGTATCAAAAGTCCAGGGGGCCCATTTGCAATTTACCCAAAATAAAACGCACATGCGCATAATCAATGCTCACAGGGGCATATTTGCAAATAAACAAAACTTTTTATTCAATGAATAACATCCAGAACTACAAGGGGTCTTATGCAAATATCCCAAAGTAACACGTGACGAAGCACGTGGTTCACTACTGGCAGGGGTATAAATGCAAATAAGATAAATAGCAGGGTCCCACATGCAAATTATCTCAAAACTAAACAACTGACTCTACAACTTACAGGACTGAAACGAAATAAAGCAAAGATAAGGGCCTAAGGGTAAATTACCCTTTATTAAATGGAGTCGTTGGATGCGCGCCACGTGTAGATCGGACGGCTGCAGATGGTGGGCGCTCCAGATGGCGTCTCCTCGGATCGGACGGTGGAAGCTACTCCTCGATCGGACGGCCAAGATCTGATCTGGAGCGGTGAGGACGATCGGACGGCGATGGAGGGTCCTCGAAGAACTGATGGCCGGCGAACTTCGCCGGCCTCGTGAAGGTGTCTCCGCTCTCCTCTGCTGCGCCTGAAGGTCGGAGAAGATCCGGTGTGAAGTTGCGCAGCTGCTGCGGGTCTCCGATGCCCCGGCCGAGCCCTGGAAGGCTCCGGCGAGGTCGGCGGAGAAGAAGCTCCTGGCTTGAAGTTGGGAAGCCTCAGACGCCTCCCTTTGGACCTGCAAAGTAGACAAGAAGCTTCGCGGGTCGAGGGCAAATTGCCTCGACCCAATAAGGCGGGGTGAAGGTGGACGGTGCTGTGGGGCGGACGAGCTCCGGCGAGGCGGAGACGATGGAGCTCGACTCCCAGATCCTGTGTGATCTGGGTTGAGTGAAATGGCGTAGAAGGTGCGTGAGGAGGTTGCGAAGGTGATGATCGGGTCGGATGGTCGAGATGTAGCGCGAGATGGTCGGAATCGGAGAAATGCGTCGGAGATGCGAATTGGGCGAAATCGGAAATTGGAAGAAATTAGGAAGAACTAAGGTTACCTGATGGATGCTGGAGACTATGCTGGAGCTGCTCTTGCTCCTGGTCGTAGCCTCGAAGGGCGTCAAGGCCTGAGGCTCGATGCTCGACGCCGGTGGCGGAGCAAAGGCGGCGAAGTTCGCCGGATCAAAGGAATCGCCTCCTCGCCTCACTGCAACAAAGGCGAACGCTCGCTGTCACTCTTGCGGTGCCAATGGAGGTCACGGGGAAGAAGGAGATGGTCCAAAGATCGGGCGCGGAGGCGGCGGAGGGAAGAATATATAAAGTGACAGCGTCGATTAGGGTTGAGTGGAGACGGCGATGGAAAGCGTTGATTTGATGGCGAAGGATCCGGCGAGGGAGAGGGATGAACGACGAAGAATCCGGGCATGGGATATGCGTGGGAGACAGCCTGGAGACGCGTGGGAAAATCGGAGAAGGCGGGGCGGCGCGCGTGGTCCAGAATAGGAAGGAGTCCGCGGGGGAGTTGACCGGGGTCAACAGTCCCCCGTGGACCAATCAGGAGCGGCCACGTGTGCCCGATTTTTGTTTATTTATTTTAGGGTAGAAATAGGCCGAATTAAAGAAAACTCAAAACATGAAATATTTTTCTTTTATTTTTTTCTATTTTTTGGTGATTTTTAATTAATTTTTGGAAATAAAAATAGGGTGGCTATGTATATAGGTATATGTACACTATATGGATTTTTATTTTTGATTTTTTTATTTGTTATTTTTATGTGTTTTTATGCTCATTTTGTATTTTATTTATTTACAACATGAAATAAGGAATAAAAGAATATTTTTATTTTATTTTTATCACTTATATACAAGGGTGAAATAAATGGTTGAATACATTTATACACATGGTATTTACACAATGTATTTTTGTATTTTCAATTTTTGTAATTTTTATTTGATTTTTGTTTTGTTTCTTGTTATTTTATATATTTACAATATGTAACATAGAATATTTACAAAAAGTTTAGAAAATAATTGAATTTATGTATAGGGTTAATTAAATACAAGATGATGGTCTATACACATGGTGAAAGAAGGGTATTTTTGATCTTTTTGCTTTTTATCCTTTTATTTTGTTTTTAATAGTTTCTAAATATACACACAATATGGACAAACATATTTTTGGGTGAGGAAAATATAAAGTTTTATTTATTTGCAAATATATACATATGTGAGCCCCTATCTCCCTCTACTTGGCTTTTATGCGGTCAGGCCCATGCTGAGCCCTCCCTTGGGTTAGGTTGCTCAATATTTATTCTAAATATTTCCCTCTTTTTTCTTTTTGCTCTTTATTCTTTTATTTTGTGCACAAAAACATGCTAATTATAAGTTTTTACACAATGCATGCTTTTGGTAATTATTTGTATTTACACATATCTACATGTATTTGCAAAGGTTTTTGTAGCTAAAATAGAAGAATAAAGAGTGATGAATGGGTATTCATCACCCCCCTATGCTTAACTTTGCTAGTCCCTTAGCAAACACTTATTTGAAAAAGAAGTGAAAAAGAAAAAGAAAAAGAAAAAGAGGATGTACATGGATTAAGGTTGACTTATTAAATTTTCCTTCATTAACTTGAAATATGGAGCTCGATCAGATCTTTGGATTATTAATGTGTCGGAACCTTATTTGGACTTAAGCCTAAAACTCAACAGCCTCCAAGTTCCACCAATCTATGGGCATGACTCCTCAATAAACCAGATCAGAACAAGTCTACATACACAAACTCTAATGACCATGAATCTTTTCCTTGCGGTGTAAGTGATATGTGGCTCCCCACCTCAGAAGTAACAAAGAAACAACCTCCCTCAACCTGGTAACTCTAATGCCTCAGTCTAGCAACTCTTTCCTCGAGAAGCGGGGTATTCCCTTCTAAGTTCAAGTGCAACCGGCTCAAGGCGAGGGGGTAGAAGTATAGAGTTTTGGAAGCTTAGCCAGTGTAGCTAAGTCTCCCGCTGCAAGCTTCATGAGATGTAACATGGATACCATAAGCTTTTGCTTTATACTCCGGTGGGGTTATTAAATTTTCAATCCGACCCACCACTTTTTTGGAGTTCTTTTTGCATTTTTGCATTTTTTTTTTCAAGAACTTCTGTACAACATATCTACATGGTGCAGCATATAAGAAATTTCCCCTTGAGCCAGTAGACTATCCCTCTTTTGAAGCTTTATTGCAACCCACAGCTTCTGTCTTTAGCTTTCAACACCACTAGACCAAGTTGAGGTGCACTTCCTTCACTATAAGAAGAAAAGAGGTTCCGCCTAGAAGTACTACCCTCATATGCTACCCCAAGCTAAAGGAAACTGCCTCCTCACCACCTCATCCATGGAGAGCCATGTGTAAAGTGCAGGTGCAAGTGAAGCCATTGTCTCTGAGAGTCATGCGTGTGTTGTTAAGTGCTCTACTTAGGCTCATCAAGATGACATATGCTCATAGCCTAGTGGACTCAAAGAATTAAGTCCTTATGGACCTGAAAAGCCTCAACCCTAAGTCCTACAAGGTTCCTCTTAAAGTTAAGTGGATTAAGATCTTATTCAAGCTCCATTTCTCAATTTAATTCCAGGTTTAGTTTAAATGTCAACTCTCATCCAGGAAAAACTATATACATATATGTACACAAGATGCTATTTACAAATATTTTACAATCATGCAAAAATTTTTGAAAAATGTTTTGAAATCATGAATGAATGATGCATGAGGTGCAAGTTTTGCAAAAAGATATTTACACACATTTACACAAGATTTTTGCAAACTTTTGATTTTCAAAACATTTTGGAAAAATTTTGTACTATATACATAATTTTGATACAAAATATTTACACAAGCTTTACACAAAAGATTTTTGAAATCATTTTTACAAAAATACTTTGTACACTAGCTATGTCTGTGCAGGAATAAAAGAGGTTTATGTACATGAAAAATTTTTTAAAAATTTTTTGTGATTTTTGTGATTTTTAGCCATTTTATTTATTAACACACTCACACAAAGTACGAGTTATGGCTAAAGTATATATGAAATATATACACACCCCCCCTATACTTAGCTCGAACGATGTCCTCAGAGTGATCAAGAGCGATGAAGAAGACATAACTCGTGCTTAGTAAAAGGGGCGTGAAAAGGAATGGCTAAGTACAGGAATGAATAGAATGAGAGGAACTCGGTGGTCTCCCCCTATACTTAGGATTAACTAATCCTAAGTATAGAAAGCTGTACATGAAGGGAAAGCCGAGTGAAGAATATACAGAATCTGCCCCCCCTATACTTAGGGTAAAATATCCCTAAGTATAGGCAGCAAAAACAAGAGCAGAAAGAATGAAAAGAATACTCACAGGTCCGACATCCCCCCTATACTTAGGGTAAAGTACACCCTAAGTATAGCATAATCATAAGATGAGAGATGGGATGCGGGACTAAAGAATAGAATGATATGGACAACTGGATCTATACAGGCGGAGGAACAGTGAACATCAGGCGTGAGATGCAAAAGATGTGAGTCAAAAGACCACATCTCACGCAAAATGAATAGCGGCAATAATAACGTCCCGCGGCTCATGATCTAGAAATGGTTTGAGCCGCTGGCCGTTCACTCGGAAGGTACTCTCAGAAGATAACTCAGATATATCAATGCTACCGTTATCGTGTACCTTTCTGACCAAATAGGGTCCTTTCCATTTGCTCTGTAGCTTCCCTGGAAATAATCTAAGCCTCGCATCAAACAGCCATACTTTCTGTCCAATCTCAAAATGCTTGTGGCTGATATGAGAATCGTGCCACTCTTTGACTTTCTCCTTATAATGTAGGCTGTTCGAGAAAGCTGCATCTCTAAGCTCTTCCAAGGCGGCTAACTCTGCCCTCCTCTGGTCTCCTATACCATCTGGATCCATAAGAATATCTGTGACTGCCCAGAGTGACTTGTGCCTCAGCTCAACTGGTAGGTGACAGGGCTTGCCATACACAAGGCGAAAGGGAGATGTACCCAATGGAGTCTTGAAAGACGTCCTATATGCCCACAAGACCGAGTCCAAAAGCTGTGACCAATTCTTTCGGTCAGGGCGGACGACTTTCTGCAAAATGTTCTTGATCTCCCTATTCGACACCTCAGCTAGACCATTCGTCTGTGGATGGTAAGGTGTGGCAACACGATGATCTATGCCGAACTCGGTAGCAAGTGCCTTCACCTGGTCGTTGATGAAATGAGATCCCCCATCAGAAATCAGAACTCGTGGAACCCCGAACCGCATGATGATGTTCTTCTTCAAAAATTTGCAAACTGTCTTTGCATCTGCGGCTCGGGCGGGGATAGCCTCTACCCAACGACTAACATAATCTACGGCCAACAGAATGTACTCAAATCCCTGACTCTTAGGGAATGGACCCATGAAATCGATGCCCCATGCGTCAAAAACCTCACAGAAGTGAATGGGCTGCATCGGCATCATATCACGTTGTCCACAAGTGCCCATCCTCTGACAGTCCGTACACCTCTTCACGAACTCATCTGAGTCCTTGAAGAGGGTAGGCCACCACAAACCGGACTGGAGCACTTTCTGTGCCGTTCTCCTCCCCGAATGATGTCCTCCTGCCTCAAGCTTGTGGCAGTAAGTGAGGACACTATGATGCTCCTCCTGAGGTATACACCGACGCCAGATGCTATCCCCTCCTTCGTGGTAAAGGATGGGATCCTCCCAGTGGTAGGACTTGGCCTTCGCAAGGAAGGTCTCAAGCCTCTGCCTGGGCCAATCTTGTGGGACTTTCCCAGCAACGAGAAAGTTCACAATATCGGCATACCACGGGAGTGAGGCGATAGCAAGGATCGCCTCGTCTGGGAAGGTATCACAAATGGGATCAATCTGCTCAGAATCCTCAGGCTGCTCTAATCGGGATAAATGATCCGCCACCACATTCTTGACTCCAGGCTTATCCTTGATCTCAATGTCGAACTCCTGGAGTAGAAGGATCCATCTAGTCAGTCTAGCCTTGGCATCCTTCTTTGCCATGAGGTACCTGATGGCGGTGTGATCTGTGTACAAGGTCACTCGGGATCCAATGATATATGATCTGAATTTATCTAGGGCAAACACTACTGCTAGCATCTCCTTCTCTGTGACTGTATAATTCCGCTGAGCGGAATCCAATGTGCGGCTAGCATAGTGTATGGCAAACGGAACTCCATCCCTCCTCTGTCCTAGCACGGCCCCTACGGCAAAATCAGAGGCGTCCGTCATGATCTCGAATGGGAGAGACCAATCGGGTGGCTGAAGGACAGGAGCCTCAATAACACACTGCTGGAGAGTCTCAAAGGACGAAAGACACTTGTCATCGACAAGGAACTCGGTGTCTTTCGTCAAGAGGTCAGTCAACGGTCGGGCAATCTTGCTGAAATCATGAATGAATCTCCTATAAAAACCAACGTGCCCCAGAAATGACCGTAACTGCTTCAGATTGGACGGCGGTGTGAGTTTCCTAATGACATCGACCTTGGCCGGATCAACCTCCATGCCTCTGTTGGAGATGATGTGGCCAAGCACCGTCCCTTGAGTCACCATGAAGTGACTCTTCTCCCAAGACAGAACCAAGCGGGTATCAATGCATCGCTGGAGCACTCGGTCTAGGCAGTCAAGACAGGAATCGAATCCATCGCCGTAAACCGAGAAGTCGTCCATGAAGACCTCTAAACATTCCCCTACCATGTCCGAAAATATAGACAGCATGCATCTCTGAAAAGTCGCAGGGGCGTTGCATAGCCCGAATGGCATGCGTCGAAAGGCGTAAGTACCGAAGGGACAGGTAAAGGTGGTCTTCTCCTGATCCTCAGGAGCGACTGCTACCTGGTTGTAGCCCGAGTACCCATCCAGGAAGCAATAATGGCTCTTCCCTGCCAGTCTCTCTATGATCTGATCAATAAAAGGCAGGGGGAAATGGTCCTTCTTGGTGGCCTGGTTGAGTCTCCTGTAGTCAACACAGACCCTCCAAGAGGTGGGTACTCGTGTAGCAATCTCCTCTCCCGACTCACTGATCACAGTCGTGATGCCCGTCTTCTTGGGCACCACATGCAAGGGGCTAACCCACTTGGAGTCGGAAATGGGATAAATAAAATCTGCACTCCACCATTTTGATATTTCCTTCATAACAACCTCTCGTAGGTTAGGGTTCAGTCGCCGCTGGAACTCACGCGACGGCTTCGCCCCTTCCTCGAGATAGATATGGTGGGAACACAACGAGGGACTAATCCCATGGAGATCTGCTACGCTCCATCCGATTGCCTTGCGGTTCTTTTCAAGAACCTCCATCAGACGGGATTCTTGCTCTCCAGTCAGATCGGCAGAGATGATGACTGGGTACATCTCAGACTCTCCCGCAAGGAATCTATACTTCAACGAAGTAGGGAGCGGCTTTAGCTCTAGACAGCTGGGTGCTGGCAAATCTGGTTTCTGAAGGAGATGTGTGTATGCGGACAATTCTGCCAAATTTGCCTGGGAAAATGATAAAGAACTCTCACAAACTGGATCTGGAGAAGGCGGGTCCTCTTCATTGTCTCTGTTCTGCTCTGCCTCTACCTTCTCCTCATCTATAGGCTCAGGTGGATCCAGATCTGGCATCTGATCATCACAATCTGCCCAATCAGACTCTGAATCCGAGGGATCTGTATCATCCGCGGTGGCATCAGTACCACCGTCACTGAAAATCGTGTCGCGATCAAGGTCCGACTCTGCTGACTCAATAGTATCCTGAACCAGGGTTGTGCTCTCCAGACTATCCTCTGCTATCATATCTGCATCAGCTGTATCTGAATATGAGAGGATGGTCTGTGCTGCAGGATCTGCCCAAGCTGCCTCATCATCTGTGATCACAAAATCACAGTCCTGGTGGATGTCTGGCTCTGCGTCTGTCAGCTGCTCTGAATCTGTACTGCCATGTGAGCGGGATCTATCTCTGGCTCTGTGGTCCTTAACCGTCTCTATTTGTATACTCTCGCCCTGGACGCGAAAGAATACCTTCCCACTGTCATGGTCAGTCACTGCCTTGGCTGTGGCCAAGAACGGGCAACCGAGGATGATGGGGGAATCGGTCAACGAGTCAGGGGTCTCCATGTCTAGTACGACAAAATCCACGGGGAATTGCAAACCCTGAATCGTGACGACAACGTCTCGCAACAACCCCTTTGGCCTCTTGACAGACCGATCAGCAAACTGAAGGTATGTCCTGCTCTGTCTAAGAGTGCCCAACTCTAAGTGGTCGAGAAGGGCTGCCGGAAGAAGGTTGATCGACGATCCGCTATCTAATAGAGTGTGGTCGAACCTCTGCTCACTAATCTGACATCTGACATACGGGGCCCCTAAATCTGGCCTCTTAGTCGGCAGATGGTTCTGGATCGCGTAACACGTGGCTTTTGTTAGCACATGAATTTCTGCGGTTTTACTCCTCTTCTTCCTTCTGACTGTGGTCCTGTCTCTTAGGGATCGCTGAAGAAGAGGAATGTGCTGCAAAGCCTCATTGAGGGTCAGCTGAATGTGAAATCGGTCTATCATGCCCTGGCTGAACTCCTCCTGCTCTCTCTTTTTTGGATCTTTTTCTTTTTTCTTCCCCTTCCCCAACTCAAGGGCTCTAGGAAAGGGGATCACAGGGTCCTTCTCAGATGAAGGACTAGGAATAGGTCTAGACGGTTCGATGACCGGATCCTCACAAACATCATTCACCACAGTGGGATCAGAAGAAACTAAACCTTTTCCTTTATTCAAATCAGAGTTCTGAGATACATTCATGCGAGGAAAGACAACATTTCTATCAGAATAAATGTTGGTGGCCTCAGTACCACCTCTAGTTGGCTCTACAACTAGACGTCTTGCGGCCTCAGTACCGCGGGCTGGCTCGGCTCTGCTGGTGGCGTCAGTACCACCTCCTCGATGTGGTGAAATGGCGGCCTCAGTACCGCCGGGTGAATCAGCATCTCGGGTGGCATCAGTACCACCCTCATCATGATGTGCGGCGTCAGTACCGCTCTCCTCTTCCTCATCTGGCGCTCTAGATGGATCCTCGTCTTGTCGCTCAGATGAGGCGCCTCCTGCTGGTCTTCTACCGCTCCTAAGTGTGACAAAATCAGCATCAAATAAATCCGACGAGATTACATCAAATGAGTCACTAGAAGTGGTAGGCTCAGTGTGAACTACCTGCTCAGATTTCCTCTTCAAGTTATTCGGATTAGGCTCGATCTGTGCAGGGATGGCGGCCTTCCCTCTCATCAGGTCCCGCATCTCCTGGCGGAACTCGTCCATCTCCCGTCTAAATGTAGCCTGCTGCTCTGTGAAGAGGCGGGCTAGATCATCCATGGCGGGGCTCTCATGAGAGCCCGACGGGTTGCCTCTCTGATAATTAGGCTGCTGGACCTGGTGCTGCTGCGGCTGAGAGGGGTAAGAGGACGGATGCTGCTGCTGGTGAGCCTGCTGCTCACGTCTCCAATTCTGTCCCTGCTGCTGGTAGGGACGAGGTACGAAGGATGATGGCTGGTATGCTGGGGGCTGCTGGTGATCTCTCTGCTGGGAGTACTGCCCTCCCTGACCGGCTGGCTGCTGTTGGGACTGGTTACCCCCATTCCCCCACCTGAATCCGGGATGGTCTCGTCGGATTCCAGGTTGAGGACGGTCATACCAAATCCCGTTGACATCCATCAACGGCTCAGCATCGAAAGGGGCTGGTGGGAGTACATCCAGAGGCTGATCCGGCTGATATACCACCATCTGTAAGTCCGGAGATGGTGGTGACTGGTAAGAGGGCTGCTGCTGCTGGTACGGCTCCGCCTGTACAAGGTGAACTTGTCTAGGCTGCTGCAAGGAGCTGGAGCGCTGGGACGAGCTGCGGCTGCCGCCGGAATCACCTCGCGACAGAAGACGGGGCTGAGGAGCCGTCTGTGCCTCCTGAAGACACAAGAGCTGGGTCTTCATGTCGCTCAGAGTTTGTGCCATTTGCTCCATCTGAGTTATGCCCTGGCACTGCTTCTTCTCTATGATTTCCATGCGGTCCAACTTCTCGCTGATAATCCCCATGTCCGCAGCGGCCGACTCTGCCTGTGCGGCTGCAACTGTGGACGAACTGGATGGATCTGCATCAACCCGTGCTATCCGCTGATACTGCACGGGTCCTGGCGGCTGCTGAGATCTCTGTGTGTACAACCGAGTCTGGGACATCACCATGTAATTTTCGGACATCTCCTCATAGATTGCCCAGACTTGGTTGTGGTCCTTGGCAAAGTAGGACCCGTCGCAAGAAGCATTCACCAGACCCTGAAGCTCTGGTGTCAGCCCACTAAAGAAGCTCTGAACTAGGTTCGGCTTCGAAATGTCGTGGTGTGGGCATCTATCCAGAAGCTCTCTGAACCTCTCCCATGCCTCGTGAAATTGCTCGTTAGGGAGCATGGAGAAGTTGTTGATCAGGGCCCTTGCTGCATTCGTCCGCCCGAGTGGATAGTACTTGTTCAAGTACTCGGTGCGGAGTTGCTCCCAGGTGTAGACAAACTTCCCTAGATGTTTCAGCCAGGCGGCTGCTCTATCTGCCAGTGAAAAAGGGAAGGCCATCATCCGAATCGTATCTTGGTCCACACGACGGTCGTGGACAGTGCTACAGATCATCAGAAACTCCTGGAGATGGAGGTGGGGTTCCTCGGTGGCGAGTCCGTGAAAATGAGGAAGCATCTGCAGGGTGTTCGGAGGGAACTTGAAATCCCCCACGATAGCAGGTATCACCACCCATTGGTGCATCAGTGTAGATCCGGGGTTGTGAAGCTCCCGCATCGGTCTTGCTGCGGCGGCGGCTGCCGCTGCTGCGGCAGCTGCTGCTGCGGCTGCTGCCTCTGCATCAGCGTCAGGAATGTCCTCCGGCTCGCTCGGCTCGTCTCGCTCTCTTCGAAGTCGCTCCAACTCCCTCCTCATCTCTATCATGAAAGCCCCTTGATCGCGTAACTGTTGCTGAACTGTCTCTAATGACGCGATCAGGGTGGAGTTAATCGCTCCCTGGTCTAAGACAAAATGTTCGGGCTGGCGATCGTCTGAACTGCCGGCTCCAGCCATAGGGATGTCTGCAAAATCAGATGAGCCCAACTCAGGTTCTGTCAAATCAATTCGTCTTTCCTCGGGCTCATGTCTCTCAGTAGCAGAAGAAAGGGGGTCGAGGGGGAACAGGGTGGAATCGAACTCGGGCCCGGAGAGCGGGTCTCGACTCTCACGGGCCAACCTAAATGATGGAGTAGACGCGCCTGAAAGCGGTGCAGCCAGAGGCTGCCTAAGAGATCGTCTACCCATCATCTTGATCTTGGCGAGTTGGGCGGATGGGATCTGGAGAAAATATGATCGCAAAGCAAACCCCCGGTTCACCAACGCAACACAATCTGAAGACCGTGAAAGATCGGTCAATTTATCTTGTCAATTTTATTTGGTGAACATGCAAGATATCAGAGCGCTTACGTGACCTGTTAGGATACTCGATGCTACTCCAACCGACTGGCCCGCACGGAAGAGTCGGTAGTCAGCTAGAAATAACACCGGAGGGCTCTACCTAGGGTGCGGGTCACTCTCTCGCGCATCCAAACCATACAATGAGGGGGTTGCTCTCCCCAAGACAAATTTTTAGTGTGAGTGTCTTTTAGGGTCAATAATGTTATCCAGTCCCAATTTTTTTGTTTTTCTTTTTAATTTTTTTTTTCAAACTAAATACAAGCGGCCTAACGGTTTTTCCGATTCTCCTGATGATTAAGCCAAAAACAGAGGGAGAAGACGAAAAAGCCGATGCGCGAAGAAATCAATGATGCATGCAGAGAAAGAAATGCGTACCTTGTCTCCAGCACTCTACATGCAAGTGATCCGCGCAGAATTTAAAGACAGAACTAAAACTACCTAAATGATGCAGCGGGAAAAACCGAGTCCTAGATGAGCAACTTCTATTGATCGTGAAGAACAATAGTTAGCTAACCGAATCGAGTCCGGAGTCCGATCTTGGGAGTCACTCGGTGCCCGCCACAACGGGTCCTGCCAGCGCTGTATGTGACTCCTCACGGCACGTGGTCTCAAATCCAATTAAACTAACTTTTTCAATTAATTTTAGTAAGGTCCAATTACGTTCTATAGGAACAAATATTCTATTAGGTGTTGGGCCTTAGAAATTTACGTCACAATCAACAAAAATTCCTAAATCTAGGGGCTCGAGAAAAACCGCGTAAACACCGGAAAAGGCAGCTAGCTATAAAAACCACGATAAAAGCCGCGAAAATCCAAATGGGTCCCCGAGCACACCGGTGCTCGGCGAAACAGACCCGCTAAGTTACAAGTGTCCACAGTTCAAAGTCCAAGTCCTAAATTATTTACAAAAAATTGTTCTCTCTCTCTCTCTAAGTAGAAAATTCTCTTCTCCTCTCTCTCTCTTCCTGCTCTTCTTCCCGTGCGGGTCCTCAAAAAGTGTACTCGAAGTTCTCCACGCAGTACCTCGCACAAAAATTAGAAAAAGAGAGTGTCAGAAAACAGTTATAATTAAGAGAGACAATATGGAAAAATGACTACAAAGCCGTGCTCCCCGGCAACGGCGCCATTCTGATAACCGTCCGAATGACAGAGATAAAAGGTCTAAAAATAGGTCGTTGCGACCTCAATCAATCAGACTAGGTATATCAAGAAAAATCAACCACTCGCAGGGATAAAATCAAGCCAGCACAAAATAGAGCGGTCTAGCTATAGGATTAACCTGGTATAGCTCCCAGGGTCGAACACAAGGAGCACAGATTGGCCTTGCGACCTACGATGTAGTCAGGAATCCAAGAGAGAATCTTTTTTTAGTGTTTTTATTTGTTTTTATAATTTTTAGATTTTTTTTAAAAGATGAGAAAATGAAAGAAGGCAAATACAAGGGAACTTCAACAATTTATTAAACACACAAGAAATGATGCAAAAATTCCAGAAAATTGGTTTTTAGGTTTTTTAAGTTTTTTACTGTTTTTAGTGAATTTTTGGAATTTTTCTAATGGGTAAATTATTTATTAAAAATCAAACAATTCGAAGAACAAAGGGGACTGTCCAGCAAGGCTTAAGACCCAAAAATAAAATAATTTTGGATCTCAAAAAGCCCTGAAGGTAATTTTCCTATAATCTAGAAAGAATAAGGAAAATTTAGGCACCCTAATTATTGTTTTTGGATTTTTAATTTTTTTTATTATAATTTTTGTGAGTTTTTAGGGGTTTTTCAATTTTTAGGGTTTTTAAGTGATGAAAAATAGCCAAAATTGGCTAGAAAATCAAACAACAAGCAAGAAACAGTACCTAATTTTTTTAGAATTTTTGGTGGAGTTTTTATATTTTTTTTGGTATTTTTAAAGTCAAACAGTGGCAAAATAGGGGTTTTTGAATTTTTAAAAATAATAAATGAAATCAAAAATGTCCCCAAAAATCATAGAAATTCCTACACCATGGCAGGAGCCATGTGTCAAAATTTCATTGGATTTGGAGGTCGTTTGATATTTTATTCAAAAATAAAGGTGGGGTACTGTGCACAGGGACCTAAGTGCAAATACCCAAAAGTTCTGGGGGTCTGGTGCAAATTACCCAGCAAAACACGTGCCAAGCACGTGCCTGGGGCACTCAAGGACCCAAATGTAATAAAAATAAGTCCCAAGGACCTATTGATAACTCGTATCAAAAGTCCAGGGGGCCCATTTGCAATTTACCCAAAATAAAACGCACATGCGCATAATCAATGCTCACAGGGGCATATTTGCAAATAAACAAAACTTTTTATTCAATGAATAACATCCAGAACTACAAGGGGTCTTATGCAAATATCCCAAAGTAACACGTGACGAAGCACGTGGTTCACTACTGGCAGGGGTATAAATGCAAATAAGATAAATAGCAGGGTCCCACATGCAAATTATCTCAAAACTAAACAACTGACTCTACAACTTACAGGACTGAAACGAAATAAAGCAAAGATAAGGGCCTAAGGGTAAATTACCCTTTATTAAATGGAGTCGTTGGATGCGCGCCACGTGTAGATCGGACGGCTGCAGATGGTGGGCGCTCCAGATGGCGTCTCCTCGGATCGGACGGTGGAAGCTACTCCTCGATCGGACGACCAAGATCTGATCTGGAGCGGTGAGGACGATCGGACGGCGATGGAGGGTCCTCGAAGAACTGATGGCCGGCGAACTTCGCCGGCCTCGTGAAGGTGTCTCCGCTCTCCTCTGCTGCGCCTGAAGGTCGGAGAAGATCCGGCGTGAAGTTGCGCAGCTGCTGCGGGTCTCCGATGCCCCGGCCGAGCCCTGGAAGGCTCCGGCGAGGTCGGCGGAGAAGAAGCTCCTGGCTTGAAGTTGGGAAGCCTCAGACGCCTCCCTTTGGACCTGCAAAGTAGACAAGAAGCTTCGCGGGTCGAGGGCAAATTGCCTCGACCCAATAAGGCGGGGTGAAGGTGGACGGTGCTGTGGGGCGGACGAGCTCCGGCGAGGCGGAGACGATGGAGCTCGACTCCCAGATCCTGTGCGATCTGGGTTGAGTGAAATGGCGTAGAAGGTGCGTGAGGAGGTTGCGAAGGTGATGATCGGGTCGGATGGTCGAGATGTAGCGCGAGATGGTCGGAATCGGAGAAATGCGTCGGAGATGCGAATTGGGCGAAATCGGAAATTGGAAGAAATTAGGAAGAACTAAGGTTACCTGATGGATGCTGGAGACTATGCTGGAGCTGCTCTTGCTCCTGGTCGTAGCCTCGAAGGGCGTCAAGGCCTGAGGCTCGATGCTCGACGCCGGTGGCGGAGCAAAGGCGGCGAAGTTCGCCGGATCAAAGGAATCGCCTCCTCGCCTCACTGCAACAAAGGCGAACGCTCGCTGTCACTCTTGCGGTGCCAATGGAGGTCACGGGGAAGAAGGAGATGGTCCAAAGATCGGGCGCGGAGGCGGCGGAGGGAAGAATATATAAAGTGACAGCGTCGATTAGGGTTGAGTGGAGACGGCGATGGAAAGCGTTGATTTGATGGCGAAGGATCCGGCGAGGGAGAGGGATGAACGGCGAAGAATCCGGGCATGGGATATGCGTGGGAGACAGCCTGGAGACGCGTGGGAAAATCGGAGAAGGCGGGGCGGCGCGCGTGGTCCAGAATAGGAAGGAGTCCGCGGGGGAGTTGACCGGGGTCAACAGTCCCCCGTGGACCAATCAGGAGCGGCCACGTGTGCCCGATTTTTGTTTATTTATTTTAGGGTAGAAATAGGCCGAATTAAAGAAAACTCAAAACATGAAATATTTTTCTTTTATTTTTTTCTATTTTTTGGTGATTTTTAATTAATTTTTGGAAATAAAAATAGGGTGGCTATGTATATAGGTATATGTACACTATATGGATTTTTATTTTTGATTTTTTTATTTGTTATTTTTATGTGTTTTTATGCTCATTTTGTATTTTATTTATTTACAACATGAAATAAGGAATAAAAGAATATTTTTATTTTATTTTTATCACTTATATACAAGGGTGAAATAAATGGTTGAATACATTTATACACATGGTATTTACACAATGTATTTTTGTATTTTCAATTTTTGTAATTTTTATTTGATTTTTGTTTTATTTCTTGTTATTTTATATATTTACAATATGTAACATAGAATATTTACAAAAAGTTTAGAAAATAATTGAATTTATGTATAGGGTTAATTAAATACAAGATGATGGTCTATACACATGGTGAAAGAAGGGTATTTTTGATCTTTTTGCTTTTTATCCTTTTATTTTGTTTTTAATAGTTTCTAAATATACACACAATATGGACAAACATATTTTTGGGTGAGGAAAATATAAAGTTTTATTTATTTGCAAATATATACATATGTGAGCCCCTATCTCCCTCTACTTGGCTTTTATGCGGTCAGGCCCATGCTGAGCCCTCCCTTGGGTTAGGTTGCTCAATATTTATTCTAAATATTTCCCTCTTTTTTCTTTTTGCTCTTTATTCTTTTATTTTGTGCACAAAAACATGCTAATTATAAGTTTTTACACAATGCATGCTTTTGGTAATTATTTGTATTTACACATATCTACATGTATTTGCAAAGGTTTTTGTAGCTAAAATAGAAGAATAAAGAGTGATGAATGGGTATTCATCAGTGTACTGACTGTCAGAGGATGGGCACTTGTGGACATCGTGATATGATGCCAATGCAGCCCATTCATTTCTTTGAGGTTTTTGATGCATGGGGCATTGATTTCATGGGTTCATTCCCTAAGAGTCAGGGATTCAAGTATATTCTGCTTGTTGTTGATTATGTGAGTCGTTGGGTTGAGGCCATTCCCGCTCGAACCGCATATTCTAAGACTGTTTTCCGATTTTTGAGGAAAAATATCATTTCACGGTTCGGGGTGACTAGAGTTTTGATATATGACGGGGGGTCTCATTTAATCAACGATAAGGTAAAGGCCCTTGTTAATGAGTTTAGCATAGATCATCGAGTTGCCACTCCATATCACCCTCAGACCAATGGTCTTGCTGAAGTATCGAACAGGGAGATCAAGACTATATTGCATAAGGTCATCCGCCCAGACCGAAAGGATTGGTCACAGCTTTTGAACTCGGTCTTGTGAGCATTCAGACTTCCTTCAAGACATCTTTGGGTGTGTCTCCCTTTCGTCTCGTTTATGGAAAGACATTCCATTTACCTATGGAGATAAAGCATAAGTCAATATGGGTTGTTTATGAGTTATTATTGGATCTAGAGAGCACAAGAGATCAGAGGAAGATAGAATTGGTAGCCCTGGAGGATCTTAGAGATACAAACTTTTCGAGTAGCCTATAATACAAGGAGAGAGTGAAGATACAACATGATTCTCACATCATCCATAAACAGTTTGAGTTGAACCAGAGAGTATGGTTATTCAATGCCAGGTTGAGATTATTTCAAGGGAAGTTTCACAACAAGTGGAAGGGACAATACTTGGTCCGAAAGGTGCACAACAATGGTAGTATTGATATATCTGAGATGTCGTTTGATTCCACCTTCCAAGTTAACGGTCAGCGCCTGAAGCCATTTATAGATCATGATCCATCGATCGTTGATGTTTCCCCTATTCATTTTGCATGAGATGTAGTCTTTGACTCACATCATTTGAATCTCATGCCTGATTATCACTTCCTTTCGCAATTGTATAGATCCAGCTGTCCATATCACACATTCTTTGGTCTAACACCATCTACATATTATAATTATGTTATACTTAGGGTGTACCTAACCCTAAGTATTGGGGGGTGTCAGATTGTTGATTATTCTTTTGATTCTTTTTACCTTTGTTTTGTTGCCTTAGGGATAATTCACGCTAAGTATAGGTGAGGTAGACCTTGTACATCATATTCCTCGATTTTCCTCTTCTGTACAATCTTCTATACTTAGGATTACTTGATCTTAAGTATAGGGGGATCACTGACATATACTCATTATATTCTTTTATTCATCATTGTAGTATAACCCTTCTTATCACTTCCCAATACTAAGCACGAGTTATGTCTTCTTCATCGCCCTTTGATCACCCTGAGGACATCATTCGAGCTAAGTATAGGGGGTGTCGTATATAGTATATATAATTTATCCATAACTTGTACTTTGTGTGAGTGTGTTAATAAATAAAATGGCTAAAAACCGCAAGCAAAAAAATCATCATCACAGAAATTTTAAAATTATTCTTACATATAAAATTCTTTCTTGCACATACATGTATGTAAATACCTTATTGTAAAAACTATTTTTGTACAAATATTTGTAAAAAAATGTTTTAATTGTAAAATGCTTGTAAATATTTTGGAATCAAAATTATGTATATAGTACACATTTTTTAAAAATGTTTGAAAAAATAAAAGTTTACAAAAAATTGTATGTAAATGTTTGTAAATAGTTTGCAAAACTTTCCTCTCCCTTGCATTCTTTCAAAAATTTTGCATGTCTTAAAAATTGCATAAAAAGATTTTTGTACATATTCTTGTATCTTCTTCTGAATCACAGTTGACATTGAAACTAGTCTAAAAAATGGAGCTTGGTTAAGACCTTAATCCTCTTAACTCTCTGAGGAACCTTATAGGATTTGGGGTTAAGACTTTTCAAGTCCAATAGTGACTTAATTCTTCGAGTTCACTAGGTTATGTTCACATGTCATCTTGATGAACCTAAGTAGAACACTTAACAACGCACGACTGATTCTCTCAAACAATGGCTTTACTTGGACTAGCACCTTATACATAGCTCCACATGGATGAGGTGGTGAGGAGGCAGAATCCTTTGGCTTGGGGTAGCATACGAGGGTAGTACTTCTAGGCGGAACCTCTCATCTTCCTTTAGGGAGGGATGTGCACCTCAACTTGGTCTGGCGGTGTTGAGGTCTAAAGACAGGAGTTGTGGGTTGCAATAATTCTTCAAAAGAGGGATAGTCTACTGTCTCAAGAAGAAAAAGTCCTTATGTATATGTTGCACCATGTAGATATGTTGTACATATGCACATCAAAAAAATGTGTCAAGAAAAACTCCAAAAAAGTGGATAGGCCTGATTGAAAACAAAATTCATGTCGGGGTGTATATAGCCAAATCAAGTAAAGCTTATGTAATGCACCTTCTCATCTCATGAATCTTGCAGCGGGAGACTTAGCTACACTGGTTAGGCTCTCAGGGATACGTGACTACACTGGACATGGTCCATTCTCTTCTTTCCCCCTCTTCTTGAGCCGGTTGCACTTGAACTTAGAAGGGAATACCCTGCTCCTCGAGGAAAGAGCTGCTAGACTGAGGAATTAGAGTTACCTTGTTGAGGGAGGTTGTTTCTTTGCCATTTTTGAGGTGGGGAGCTACATATCACTTACACAGTACAAGGAAAATGCATATTCATTAGAGCCATATCTCAATAAGGTTCCGACAAACTAATAATCCAAAGGTCTGACTGAGCTCCATACTTCAATTTAATGAATAAAAGTTTAATAATCAACCTTGATTCTTTTTCTTTTCTTTTTGTTCACTTCATTTTCAAATTAAGTATTTGCTAAGGGACTAGCAAAGGTAAAGTATAGGGGTGATGAATCCCTGATCCACACTCTTCATCATTTTAGCTCTTTTTCTTGGAAAAACATCATGCAAATCCTTGTAAATGCAATAACTTAACAAATTGCATGTATATGTTAATATTGCATATTTAGCATGCATTTTTGGAAAAAATAAAAGAATAAAGGAAAAGAAAAAGAATGATGTATTTAGAATAAATACAAAGTGACCCAAACCCCAAGTGAAGGTCAAGCCTTCACCTGATCGCAAAATAAAATAAGTAGAGAGAGATTGAGTCCACTATGTAGTATGTATATATCACCTATACTTGTATATAATTAAAACAAAATTATTTATCTTGTACATGGTGTTAATGATAATATAAAAACTAAATAAAATATCAGAAAAATAAAATAAAAATAAAATCCCCTACTTCATATACAAAATACTCTTGTGCAAATATCACATCCTCTATTTATTATGTACCTCTAAATAATTTATAAAAATAAAATAAAATTTTATTTATACTCTTAAAAATATGTTGTAAATAAATAAATATAAAATAAGGGAAATTATGTAAAAATAAAATAACAAAAATAATTGTACATAATACATAGGTATATTATACATGTATATAATACTATATATTATATATAAATTAATTTATTTTCATAAAAATAATAAAAATCACAGGAAAAATACTTTAAAAAATAAAAAAACATTTATCATTTTATACACTTTTTAATTTAAATTTATATATTATTTTTAATGTAATTATCTTGATTTTCTTTTCTATTTTGTCTTTTAGCCTATCTTGTCTTTTTCCCTGCCACTTCTGATTGGCCCATGTCAGCTCTATTGACTCTGGTCAACTGGTCCCCTCCCCCTCCTTTTTCGCCAGAATCGGGTTTGCCCCCATTTTCTCCCAATTTTCCTGACCCGATCATGGCACCATCCCCTCCGATTTCAAGCCTCGACTAAGGAGCGCGGATCCCTAATCAACGCTCGATCTTCTCTCTGCTGATCCACGCCTCGGTTCATGGGCTACATCCCTATCTTTTCAGATCTAGAACCATGTATAACCTTTGCATCCCCTCCCCTTTTCCATTACCTTCGGCTGCTCCACCACCTCCGTTGTACATGCCTTTTCCTTTTCAGAGTGACAACACGAGAGGGAGAGGCAGGGGGCGGCATTTGGAACGTTGCATCCTCAAGTCCAACGAGATTTGTCTCCGTTCCACTGTGAGGATCTTCAGCCTCTAGAAGCACCGGCCATCGAGGCTATCACCGTCGTGGACTTCGTCCAACACCCCCCAAGCAACCTCCTTCACCCGTAGGTACTTCATTTACCGTTCCTTTCCGGCTTGAATCGATCATTCACTCACATCCCATCCGTACTCCGATGACCATATCGATTCCCCGAGACCCCTATATACCTACGGTCGTACGCCCTCACCTGACCTTCCTCTATTTCTACATAGAGCTCCACAACCTCCCCTTGATTCCCCGAGGATGTGGATCACTTATTTTTTAGGTGCAGAAGTTAGATGGATGCTTGGGAGCTTTTTGGAAACCCAATGATAACAGTGGATGGGGATACTAGTTTTTGGGAATCCATTGGTGCAAATTAGAATGGGTCAGAGAAGGAGAGGGTGAGTTGAACTACAATGATATGAGCAATCTAAGTGGCTAGAAATTGGGCGATCTTTATTTAGGCGGGAATGATGTTATGGTGATAGTATTGTGGTGCACACAAAGTCGCTAGTTGAGAGTTGGTCCCTATATAATAGTTTTGTTGTTTGCATGACATTTGTACAATATTTTGGATAATAAAAGGGAGTTTTTTTAGTACGCACCTATACGATGGATGCCATGTTTTTTCAAAAAAAATTATAGTCCATTTTTAATAATGATGTAATCAACGTAAGATTCATGGATAATAATCTGTCGACGGACATGCACAGTCCTTGCTAGATTTCAAGTTTCAACATATAATACCAAATAAAATTCATCATTATACATTCCAGAATAGATAACCTAGCTATATACTAGTTTCGATGTCATCACTTAAGGAGGTCGCATACCATGTTACTTTTTGTATTACCAGAAGTCAAAACAAAATCTCTCTCCGAAGAAAGGGAAGAAGGAACATATCCTCTTTTTGCGGAGGCCTTGGGGTCGAAGGGACAGTAGAGAGGCTCCGAATTGAGAGGCTCTGCTTGTACAGAAAAGGATTCTCTCTCTAAAATTTAGACACCCACTATGATAGTACGTGGAAATCTGTGTAATTAGTCATCATCATCCTCTAATTGCAAACGATTCGAGAGGACGTCCTCCTCTTGGTCGATGTTAATTTATTATACAGTAGGGGGAGAGATAGAGATAGAGATAGAGACGGGGGAACAATAATAACCTTGAGGTTAAGTCTACGAAAAGATCACACTGAAAAGATAAAACATAGGAAAGGGAGTGAAAGCAGCCTGCGATCGAAATCTTGGTCCCTAAAGTACACCCTAGATTCAGACCTATATATCACGAGAATAATCAGATTTCAACTATTGTTATTCACAAATTTTGGTGTAGTACATCATTTAGAATGAAATTGAAAAATACATTTACTACAATAGAATGACGCTATAATAACAAATAAGTTGTAACATACTGAAGTTAAATATGGAATGACTAAAAATATATTCAGCGCAAAAAAATGGACATACCTGTATAAAAATAAAATGTTTGCCGGAGTGTACATATTTGTGTAGTTAATAAGCAAGCTTGAGCTTCAAAGTTAAATTATGTGAGCATGTGGCTGGATGACTTGACTACACTGGTCTTGCATAGGATAGGTAGCTGCAATGGCTACCGTCCATTCTTCTCTTCACCCCTCCTCTTGAGTTGGTTGTCACTTGAACTTAGAAGGGAATACCCCGCTTCTCGAGGAAGGAGTTATTGGCTTGGGGAATCATTGGATTGTTGTACGGGAGAAGTCAGTCTCTTTATCGTTTTAGTTGGGGAGAGCCACCATCACTTACATTGTACAAGTCAGATTCATAGTCATAAGGGTTTGCATATGCGTTGAAGTATTATGACCTGGCTATTGTGGGTACATGAGCAGAGTTTTGGGATTCTCAAAGGCTATTGGATTTCAAATCTGGTTCTCATTAAGGTTCCCCAACACTAAAATTTTGAAGGTCCGACTTAAGCTCCAAACTCTGATTTTGTGAAGACAAGTTTGATAATTGAATTTAATACATCTTTCTTCTTTTTCTTTTCTTTGTTTTTCTTTTTCTGCACTTATTACATAAGTGTTTGCTAGGGACTAGCAAAGGCAAGTATAGGGGGATGATGAATCTTCGTTTCATCATCTTTATTCTATCATTTTGGCCTTAAAAACCCTAATAAATGCGTGTGAATAGGCTTGATTCATGCATTTTATCATTCATGCATTGTTGTGTAAATAGTGTATAAAATACGATATTCAAAGCCAAAATTATAGAATAAAGAACAGAAAAGAAAAAAATAAAATATTGAAAATATTTTATGACCCAAAACCCTGAGACCTAGGCATCTCAATGGCTAGGTCGACCAGGAATAAATAGGGGGAGATAAGGGCCAAAATACAATAAAAATCCCTTTTATTTAATTCATTTTTATTCATTTTGGGACCTATTTTTATTTCTACTTTTTATACTTCAAATAAAAAAACTTTGTACACAAAAGTTGTAGACAATTAAACATAGAAAAACACAAAATTGATTAATTCATACAAAAATATTATACAGATAAAAAGATATGGTCTGAATAAGTTTCCAAAATCCCAACTTCCCAGACCCATATCTTTCAAATAAAAACTCAAAATATATCAAATCACCTTTAATTGTATATAACTTTTAATAAGCTATTTAATGAAGGTAGTTTATATTTTTTGAAATTACGGTTTGAAAGTCAGGTTTTGGACCCCTATTGTATAGTTATAGTGATTAAAATATTCATTTTATTCATTATTCATTATTTTTATAATTTTTTAAATATTATTTATAACATATGAACATATTAAAACAAGAATAAAAACATAAAGAAAACCTTAAAATAAAATACTTGTATAAAATACATAGGTAAAATACATATACCTATACCTATATTAGTAATACAACTATTTATTCAATTATATGTATTATTTTTAAAAATAAAAAAAAATATATTTAAGAGTATAAAAGTAAGTCATAAATATATAAAATAATAAACCTAATTAATAAAATTAAAAATATAAAATAAAAATAAAAGATTAAAATATATAGACAAATATACCTATATAAAGCCCACCAAAGGAAATTGTATTCATAGACCTCAAAAAATAAATAAAAATCATGATAAAATAATTCAGAAAATAATTAATATTTTTTATTTTATAACCTAAAATTAGTAAAATCATTTATTATTTTTAAATGTATTTCAAAATCATTTTTCCATGATTTTTCCTGGTTGGTCCACGTGAACCAACCGGGAGGGTCTGAGAGTTGACCGTGGGTCAACTCTTTGACTCTCCTCCTGGTGCGTGTTAGACCTTGGTTTTCACCCTTCTTCTCAGATTTTTCGAGGCTTGACCTTTCATCATCTCGTGGCGATGCCTTGATGACTTTTTCTCCTAAACAATCGATGATCCACGCCCATGCTTAACATCGATCTTTGGATCAACGATTCGTCTGTTATTCCTTGTTCTTCTCACCCGCTCACCTCTCTTGTTCAAAAACCCATCCAAACTTCCCTCTTCCCTTTGAACCACTTTTGACCCATCTCTCTCGCTCCCGATGCGCTAGATGGCTAGAGGATGGTGACAGGATCTTCGCCCACACTTTGGGTTGTCGAAGAGTAAGTCTTAGGGCAGTCTCCACCCTATCTTCGGTGAGCTCTGTCGTGAGGTTCGCTTCCCTGCCTTCTGACTGGTAAGGTCCATTTTTTTCACTTTTTATTTACTTCGTATCTTAGAGAAACCCTAGGTACACTTGTTGATATTTATTTTTAGCATTTCACGCTTCGAATCACCCACATCCGTAGCTTACCGGAGTTCGCTCCGGCGAACCTCCCCCACCACTTCTGCCGTCTTTTTCGCTATTGTAGGGTCACGTAAACTTGCCTGTGACCCTCTTAACCTCTCTTGCAGGCATCCAGAGCAGAGAACACGCCTGGAGGCAGTTTTTGTATTCACAAGAGCAACATGGAGCTTCGCCTCGACTTCGTTGTCGTGGGAGAGATTATGTGAGAGGACTCTTTTGTCGCCATCAACGCCTAGAGGATCGCTGCAGGAGTCCACTCGGCCATTTTGGAGCACAAAGCAACACAAGAGGGTGGAGATTTGGATCAGAGAACGTTGTCGCGCCGACAGTTCTTCCCTGTTCTTCCATCGCCGCTCCCAGCCATTCGATCAAGGCCACAACCTAGATCGCACCGCAACCGTCAGATCTCGCCATGCGTCAACCGTCTGATTCTACCAAGATCTTCTAATCAGGGCCATCTAGAGTGAACCGGCATCGTGCGTCCATGTTCTGCCATGTGGATAAGCGTGGGCATTTTGCACTCATGCCCTCGTGAAATTTTGTATTTAATATTAGGATATAAGATCTCCTCTGTCATTTTATAAGTTTAGTAAATTTTACATTAAGGCCCCCAACCTTTCTGGAAATCACTTTTTGGTCCTGGCCACGTCACCTCACGTGACGCTTCACGTGAGGTGGAATTTTTGCGGCCGGACCCTTTGGCTTTTGGCTATTTAGGTTTAGTATTGAAATTATTAAATCAAGTTAAAACTTTTTTGGATAATTTGCAAGTCGGCCCCTAATATTCTTGGAAATTATGTTTTGGTCCTTGCTAGGCTCACGTGTTTGTACACGTGAGCTTAGGTGATTTTTGCAGGAAAGGGCCTTCAGCTTTGGTTATTTTGTATTGATCCTGTAACTTTCTAAATCAGTTATATATTTTGGTGTAATTTACACTTTAGTCCATGAGCTTCCTCTTCTTTACAAATATGCCCTTAAGTAGTATAGTTTCTCTTTGTTGTTTCTAATACTTATTTCATGCATCTATATTCCTCTAAAAAATCCCAAAAAATAGTTATAGCTTCCTCTTACACTCTATTTTCATGCCATCTACTTGCATTTTATTTTTGGAAAATTTTATTATTTATAAAAATGAAAAACGTGTCTTTTTTTCCCTGTTTGAAAAAGAAAATCCATAAAAAATTATAAAACCTTTTTAAAAAATTCCAAAAAAATACAATTCATATTTATTTAAGTATTTAGCATCTCCAAACCAAATATCACTAAAAAATATATAAAAAACATAAAAGTTAAAAAACCCCCAAAACCTTTATAAAAATATAAAAAAATCTTTAAAAATCCAAAAATTGTATTTTATGTTGCATATTTTTTCTATATTATTACCTATACATTAAAATTAATTTGGAGAATTTTTGACTTTGTTTACTATTTTTATCTCTAATCTAATTGCTTGTATATATGCTATTCCCTATTTTGATTATTTTTGGACTATAAAAATACCAAAAATTAACAAAAATACAAAAAATCACAAACTATTAGAAAAATAGCACAAGTATAAAAACACTTGGTTTTCTGTATTTCTACTAGTTTTACCTAGTTATATATATATTATCTCTCTCTTACCTCTCTTTTATATATATTCTATATATTACTTTATATATTTTAAAAGAAAAAAGAAAATATAAAATATAAAATATAAAAAGAAAATATAAAATCAGAAAATTAATAAATTAAAAGATAAAAATATAAAAATAAAAAAATATGAAATTAAAAACCCATAAAAATAACACATATAGGCAAATACATCACATTCATTTTTTAGCATTCATTGCCCCGATCTACCTGCTTGTTCCATGTGTTTGACCTCTATATTACTTGAATTATATACATCTTTGTATAGTTATAATAAATTTTAACTCCACATCTTGCTTTTCATTGTTTGATCATTTTTGTGGGTTAATTGTTGTTTGAATCAGGTTTTCTCGCGGGTCATCACATTGGTGCATCTTCGTCCTGTGTGAGATGTATTTTAGACCTGTGAAAAATCCCGTTCAACAATACCTTAAGGCCCCATGACTTTTGACCAAGGGGGATTGCATGGCGGACTGCAAAAGGTTATGGAAATGGAAAATTCTTGTTCGTAAAAAGGTCTTCATGTGGTTGTTTAGAAGGGGGAGATTGTTAATTAGAGCCAGATTTTTGCGCTTCATGCAGATGGTGGATCCTGCTTGTCATCGATGTAAGGTGGATACCAAGGATGCATATCACTTATTTTTTTAGGTGTGGAAGTTCGATGGATGCTTGGGAACTTTTCGGAAAACCAACGGTAGCAATGGATGGGTTTATTGGTTTCTGGGAATCCATTGGTGCAAATTGGAACGGGTTAGAGAAGGAGAGGGCGAGCCGAACTGCAATGATATGGGCAATCTAGGTGGCTAGAAATGAGGTGATCTTTATTTAGGCAAGAACCATGTTATGGTGAGAGTATTGTGGTGCTCACAAAGTCGCTAGTTGAGAGTTGGTCCCTGTAGAATAGTTCTTGTTGTCCCTTGCATGACATTTGTACAACATTTTGGTGAATAAAAGGAAGTTTTTGGGCACGCACCTATACGGTGGATGCCCAATTTTCTTGAAAAAAACAATTATAATCCATTTTTAATAATGATGTAATCAACATAAGATTCATTGACAATAATCTGTCGACGGACATGTACAGTAATTGCGAGATTTCAAGTTTCAACACATAATACCAAATAAAATCCATCATTATACATTCCAGAATAGATAACCTAGCTATATACTAATTTCGATGTCATCACTTAAGGAGATCACATATGATGTAATTTGTATTATCAGAAGTCAAAAAAATCTCTCCGACGAAAGGGAAGAAGGAACAGATCCTCTTTCTGCGAGGGAGGCCTTGGGGTCGAAGGTACACTAGAGTGGCTCCTCTGCTTGTACAAGCAGAGCCGCTCGATCTTGATCGAGCGACTTGTACAGCAAAGTATCCTCTTAAATCACAGACACCCACTATGATAATACGTGGAAATCTGTGTAATTAGTCATCAACCTCCTGTAATTGCAAACGATTCGAGAGGACCTCCTCCTCTTGGTCGACGTTAATTTATTATACAGTAAGGGGGGGGGGGACAGAGATAGAGATGTGGGAACAATAATAACCTTGAGGTTAAGGCTACGAAAAGATCACACTGAAAAGATAAAGCATAGGAAAGGGAGTGAAAGCAGCCTCCGATCGAAATCTCGGTCCCTAAAGTACACCCCAGATTCAGACCTATATACGAGAATAATCAGATTTCAACGATTGTTATTCACAAATTTTGGTGTAGTACATCATTTAGAATGAAATTGACAAATACATTTACTACAGCAGAATGACGCTATAATAACAAATATTGTAACATACTGAAGTTAAATGTGGAATGATGAAAAATATATCCACCGCAAAAATCAATGATATATTTATGTAGTTTACAATAGTTAGTATATACGTTGCTATATCACTACCGATAAATCAGATTATAAAATGTAATTGCCTTTATCAAGATTTTTTCTTCTGCTAAAGTTAGCAGAATGATATATGGATGCGAATGGTCAAGAAATAAAGAAGATTTTAGAGTGGATAATATTTGTTATTATATACCCAACAGTAGGTGGTATAATAAGGATTTCAAAATATTCATAACAAGTGTTATAGCTCGATTTTAATTTTGGTATTATATGGGGTAAGACTTGACATTAGCTATAACAAAATTGGCATATACAATATATAATATGAATATTCATAATCATATATTATTTGGGTGTTAAATACAAAACAATGAATATTATTTTTTTCAAAAATTTCCTTTTGTAAGTCGCTACGAATGTTATATTGGTTGCTGTGATTTTATATGGCAGTGATTTTTATTACAAATTTGTAAAAGTCCTTGTTAATTTAAAGAAAAAACTACAAGAAAAGGTCAACAATTAGCCATTTTTGTTTTATTTGATGCAATCAGTATAAGGAGTATGATATTCATTGAGAATTTTAATAATATTCAAGCAACAAATACTTTTCGTTGTTATACATTTAACTACTGAATATATGACAATGAATAATAATTTTTCAGGTGTCGTAGATCAACTTCGTTTCCCAAGCCCAAAATCATGTCAGTCGCTTGGCTCGATTAACCTTCTCGGGAAGGGTCAATAAAATCACAATCCATCCAACCAACTATTTACAATCAAACAAACTTTTGATAAAGAAGAACTATCTTTAGGATGGATGGCCTCAAAGAGGAACAGAGCATGAGTCACCCATATTCTTTTTCCCTTCCCTCACCTTCCCCAGGTATATATACTTTAAAGCAAAGAGACATGGGAAAGGATTGATGGACTGTGAACTATGAAGGGGGTAAGAGAGAAAAGTAAGCATAGAGGAAAGGGAGAGTAAAGGAGAGAGCAAGAAAGCTTGAGTGAGATGCTGCCAAAGGCATAGTCATTTTCAAGGGGTCACTGCACCCATCCCTTTCATTTCCCCTTCCCCCTTAAATATTTCTCATATATCTATATTATCTCTTCCTGTTGCAACATCTTCGTGTTGCAATGCATCCTTGTTTCGTGGTTGTTCCCGAAGCTTGTAAAAGGACCATGATAAAGGAGCCTTCAAATCTTGGTCACAGTCACGAGAATTCAAGTGCTCGTCATGTGCCTGCACCTGTTAGTGCTCTTGCATGGAACCTCACTGGAGCACTCATGATGTGAGTTTCCCAGCAGCTTCTTCCAGCTATCAGTTTTTATTTGATATATATATTTAAGCTTTTTGGGGGGCACATGTGAGTTCCGTATTAGGTCATGAGCTTTACTGCAAATTTATTCCTTTGTTTTGATTTCACTTCTTTGTCTTCTAAATCCTAACTTTAGGGTTTGAGATTTTCCACCAATCTTCACAAAAAACTGGTGGATTTTGTTTTCTTCTTCTTTGCTGTTTGTTGCACTTCAACTCCTGTCCTTAACTGTGAATATAGGTACCGGCAGTAGGGTTTAGGGTTTGATATAAATTTTTTTTGGTTTTGCAGTGGTGATCAACCAAATCCCTATATAAACGAAGTCGTTCCACACTCGAGAGATCTCATTAACCAAACAAATGAGATCATCTCCCAAGATCAGTGGCCACAGAATGTGCAGAACTATCCACTGCAAGAGCAATCAATGGTAAGGAGGATGAAAGAAGAGAACTGTGATGGTGCATCCCTGCAGCTCCTGTTGAGGACATTGTCGCACGGTGGCTTCCATCTTCCGGTCAGTAACCAGTTCTGCGATGCTAGCGAGAGCGTGGCACGCGACGATCCGGTGCGTGGAATGAGGGGGATCTACAGCTTGGTTCTTCCAAGCGAGACCGTCTCTGTATCTACTAGCATGGCCTTGCAATCGCCGTTGCTCGTAGGAGTAGATCCTGCCCTCGCTTGTGCGAAGAGCAATGAGGAGTTAGACAGGTTGAGAATGGGAAGTGGAGCATTCAGGACGACTGTGGAAGCTAATATACACGATATTAAGGTATGTTTTCTTTTTACCTCCTCGTCGACCTCAACTTTTTTCTCATCATCATCTTCGTCTCGTGGTTATTTTCTTATGGTGGCCGGAGGATGTTTTCAATTTTTCCAAGGTTGGCGATCAAAATTCTCGTAAAATAAGCAAGCATAAGTTTTGTAGGTTTATATTTCTCTTGGAGCAAATGTAATGCAATACAGAAAAGAAAATATATATAATACGTGCATAACAAAATACTGTAAATTAGTGATCACTGTTCCAACAGTATCTTTTTAATAACGATCTTGTTAATAAGAAGTCGAGCAGTGTTTTTCGAGAATGATGACCTTCTATGTTTACATGCACATTTTTTTCATACTAAAATATGCCCACAAAAAGTGAAGTATTTAGAAGAAACAAATGCATAGAATTATTAACCAATTAATTGAAAGTTCTGTGTGTAAATCGCACTTCGGGGCAGTGTTTTGAAAATTGGACCGGCGTTCCTGGAGGGGAGCAGCTCCTCTGCTGGCTAGCAGAGTCTGTTGTACCACGTGAGCCGCTCGATCAAGATCGAGCGGTTCACACGAATTCAGGGTTAAAGTGGCCCTTTGCGTGTGAACCGCTCGATCATGATCGAGCGGCCCACGCGGTACAGCAGGCCTCTGCTGTCCAGCAGAGGATCCCTGCTCTTCCTAGAGGGCTCCGTTCGAATGTTCGATTTTAAATTCAATCACCGATTTAATTGATTTTTTCGAACTCTATTTAATCTTGTTCACACGAAATTGAACCACAATTAATTTTGGCTTTATTCTAAATAAATATCATTGTTGAAAGTTGAACTCGTGACCTTTAAAACCCCACAAAAAATTCTAACCAACTACTTTTTTATAAGCTTTTATTTTAAATAGAATTTAAATATAACTTTAACTATTGACCTTGAACATATTATTTAAACAATATATATATCATTTAGTGATGCATATTAAAAATAGGGAAAAGGGATCGAGCCTACACCCATGTGTAGGTAACTTTCCTACATCCACATCTTATTCTCTCAAATTTTTTTATTTTTCTGAGATAATTCCTTGGGGAATTTAGATCATAATATATCACCATGTCGTCATTCAAATTTCAACATATTTCGAGACTTCTAACTTATCTATCATGACAGTCGAATTTTAACGGTTTGAGATTTGCTGAAATCGGCCCCTTCCGATGGAGCTGTTAGAAATGTCTGTTTTACATGAAATTTGAAACATATATTTTATTTAATATTCTAAGTAAATTCCCTAAATATCTATTTCAAAAAAAATCAAAAAAAATTAGAGAACAAGAGGTGGGTGTAGGAAAGTTACCTACACATGGGTGTAGGTTCCCCAATTACTTAAAAATATATTTTACATATACTATAAGATATATACATTAGTTGTGTAATTTATATCTATTTTAACTATATTTAAGTGTGTCTTTAATACATATTTTAATTCATTCTTGATCGATTAGCTAGTTCAGCCGCTCATTTCCTACCGATTCGGTTCATTTGATTTTTAAAGATGAGGACGTCATCATCATGTTTCAACCCTATCTAACAAAAAAACATTGCTTCTACGATATATTATTATTTAAATACCTATATGTACATATATGAACTTTAAAAAGGGGGAATTATTTCTCCTACTTTATGGATGATGACACATTTTGTATCATCTTTTCCAAAACCCAAAGGTAACAGTAATCAATAAAAAACATAGGTAGCATGCATGTCAATTCTTTTCTATCACTTTTAAGTAAAAGTGTTGGCTTTCTCTAGGATTCTATTCACATCAATGTGGTAAAAAGAAATTGATTTCTTATGCATGTTTGCCTCTCTTGAATATTATTATTATTTATTATTATTATTTTGAGGGAAGAAGATGGTGCATGAAGTTAGGGAGGCAAAAAGAGGAAACAGTGATTTGGAAGGCAACAAAGCTAACTCTTCTTTGGGACACAAGAGGCCTCGAGTAGAGGGTCGTTCTTCCATCTCTCCTTTCAAGGTATGAGACTGAACTGGATGGGACCTTATTAATATATGTATTAATATTGTCTTTTTTTCTTCTTCAATCAATCTGTAAATTAGTGCTTAATTGGGCAACCTTCAATTAAAATATGATACTTGCATCAAAAAATTGAAATGATATTTATACAAGTTTCTTGATTATATTAATGAGTTTTAGATGGCAAAATTTTGGATTTTTCTACTCGATTGCACAGTACAATCTCATGTAAGGTAAAAATAAATAAATTGCCATAAATCTTCATTCAAAAGATCGATTATTAAATATTTAAGGAAGGTGCGGTATTGAACCTTTATCATAACATAAAGTGAGTTTTTCTTTTATAAAATTTCTGGCATCTATATTAAACACAATATTTTACTTTTATCATCAAAATTTCGTATTTTGCTGTTTGCTATCATATATTAAATTCCACTGTCCACTCGCCTTCTTCTTCTTTTTCCTAACGGTCCAACCTAATTAGATATAGTCCTTATTGCTTAGAATGAAATATCTCAAGCATTTGCCTTTAATTTAAAAAAAAAACGTCCAAAGCACTGTTTTGTCTCCAACTAAAATTTGAAGGTTTTGAAATATCATAATAGAAAGTCGTAATACGTACTCTTATAGTGTATGAACATTTCCCAAACTCTTTGTAGGCACGTGGACCTTTTTGTAAAGTTAAATCCTACCTTATTGTATATGGAAGTCCCTGTAGACAGGCTTTGTAGCAACCATTGTAAATACAGGGTTGACACATATATTTTTCTATTAATATGAATTTTAAGGAGCTCGGAGTTCGATGTACCCTTGAATTACGATCTCACAAAAAGATCTGTTCATTCTTTATTTAACTCAAATTCCTAGAAGTACGGCGGATCGAGTTATTTCTAAGAATGGGTATTTTAGGGAAAGTATTTCTCAAAATGGGTACGTATAGACAATTTTTCTCGAAATGGAGATGTACGGGCAAATTGTTTGCCGCTTGCCAACGTAGCATGGCAAACGATTTGCCGTGGTGACATGGCATCGGCGACAAATCATTTGTCGTGCCTTGTGTCCGAAATGCTCCATGCTGCAGGTGTCGAAGACCGCGTCGCCTCGTCGATCGAGCCACAAGGTACAACAAACGATTTACCGATGACGTCATGTCACCACTGCAAATCGTTTACCGTGCTACGTTGGCAAACGACCGATACATCTCCATTCTGGGAAAAATTTTCGGTCTGTGCCTACTTTGGGAAATACTTTCCCAAGGGTATCTATTCTGGGAAAAAACTCTAGTGGGCATGTTACTAAAAAGGTTATTAATTAATTATTGTCAATATTTTTTTCTTAAAAAAATGCAAGTTTATCTATCTTTTTATTATCAATAACAAATAAAATTTAAGCTCTTACTTTAATTTTAAAATTTAGTTTTTACATAAAAATGAACATTTAATATTATGTAACACCCAAAAAAATAGCCTACAGCAAAGAATATTAATATGAGTATTCGTTGTTGTATCTTCTAATGTTTACTAACAAGTATTATTTGTAGCAAAATTATCTTGTATTGTTTCGATTCACAACGAATGGCTGAAAATTAATATTATGTGAGTAAAATTTGCGATTTTGTTTTAGCAACGATGACATAAAAAGTTAATGGATTATCGTTGTTATAAAATTCTTTCAAACATATCAATGAATATATTGCAAATGTAAAGAATAAAACATAGAATAATATTCAGTGTTTATATTTAACAACGACAATGGATACTTGATTATCCATTGGCATATATGTTAATTTTGTTGTAGTGTGATTTTTATTTTATGTAATTAGACATATCCCTAATAGAGATTGATTTATTACGTTTAAGCATTATTTGTTGATACGAATATTTTGTTTACATGTGAGATTACACAGGTAACAAAATAAAATGTGTATAGGTGCAACTAGGCTAAGTGTCGAATACTATGAGCAGACGTGATAGTACTAATTATTAATATTATTCTAACTAATAATAATTTACTTATGCATTTTTCATGTTTTTTGGGTTTGTAATTATATTAAATTTTATATATTTTTAATTTATTTAGAATTTTATGTTTTGAATTTTTAATTATATATTTTGTTTTTAATTTCACAAAATTTTAATTTCTTTTTATTTTTAAAATAAGATATATAATAATATATAATATATTAGATATTAAAGCTTAAATAAGTAATATATAATTTATATGTATATGATATCTTAATATATTTTTAAGTAAGTTAAAATATAGTATAAATACACGAAATAAATTATTTTTGTTTTTTTTATATTTTTTATATGTTTTTGGTAATTTTATATATTTTTTATTTTTATAAATTTTTAAAGTAATTAATAAATCTAAATAGTGTATAAGTTAAATAACTGAACTAGTGGGGAAACTGTGCTTTACACGGGAAATTATGTTTCATGTACAAATTCTTTATTTTCCCAACAATTAAATTGTCTATGATTGAGTCTACACCATAATGTGTGTTTTTTATTTTCATTCTTTTGTTTCCTTGAATTCTGAGAGGCCGTTCCAAAATACTCCCTCTCTCTCTAATGCAAGTCCCACACTTCTCTTTTAAAAAATAAATAAATCAATTTCCATCATCAATTTTATCAAAAAATAATATATTATATTATCATATCATATAAAAATTATAAACTACTCTACTTCTACTCACTTTTCCAAACTTCAATGCAATCAAATCACAATAACTATTCAGTTTTTCAAACTTCGATACAATCATATCACAACAAATACACTTCTAACTCATCTCCCGTTTAACCCTCTATCCAAACACCAAAACACAAAAACTGGTTATCCTCTACCATTTTAACCCACTCTAACCCGCATACCAAACGCACTTTGAATGTATTTGAATGAAATGCTGACTTTATATATAACTAGTTGGACGCTAGTTCCTAAGGTTTTGTACAAAGGAAAAGAAAGTTAGGTACAGGACGGCTCATTAAAGGGAAAAATATGATTTTTTTAACCAAAAATTAATAGACGGGGGAAGCACCCCCTACTTACTATATAGTAATAGACTGGATATAATAGAAGATGACAATATCAACTCTTCCCAGCAATCAACGATTAACAAGGTTTGTATTTTCGAAAGATATATATGTGCTTGATATGAAGTATTGAAAATATTAAGAAATGAAAAAACAACTTTTGTTCATTACAACTTGTAGAGGTTTAATTTATGTCATGATGTACTGTTACATATTTCTTATTTAGTTCATGTACATCTATGTAATTTACCCAAGGGTTTTCTCTCTATATAAGAGACCCGAGGGCTCTATGGAATAACATAACAAAGAGTCTTTGACTCTGACATGGTATCGGAGCCAAAACCCTAGTCTAGGGTTTTCTCTCCACCCGCCCCCTTCTTCGGCAGCCGCCTCCAGGCCCCAGGCCTCCCACCCTCCCGCCAGCCGCCTTCAGGCCCCAGGCCTCGCCGCCTCCAGCACCCAGGCCCCGCCGCCAGCCCCGTTCCAGACCTCCGCAGCCCCAGTCCCTAGCGCCTTTGCTAGGTCCCGCCGTCGCCAGCCTCTTGCCGAGGCTTCCATCTTCGATCGAAGCTCCAGCCAGCCCCGTTACAGCCCTCAACAGGGGCTCCTTTGCAGCGTTACTTCTACATTCGGAGTCACGACAACAATGGATTCAAGTGCATAACATCTACATATGCACTTGAATCCAACCGGGTCTTTGTAGACGCCACTTTCTTTGCCTATCATCCCTAAGTCTTCCTCCTCGGCGATATGTCAGAACAGAAGGTTGATATGCCCGCCATAGGTGCATTTAAAGGCTCGGCACGAATCATCAAAATGGATGGGATGAACTACGAACTCTGGGCTATGCAGTTCCAGAATCTTATGCAATCGTGCGGTAAGAAACATATTCTTACCGAAGATGAACCGCTGGAGAAGACAGGGATCTATGCCTCATGGGAGGCAGACAATGCGCATGCCAAAGTCTGG
The DNA here is from genome assembly GCA_037367405.1 of Ottelia alismoides. Classification (NCBI taxonomy): domain Eukaryota; kingdom Viridiplantae; phylum Streptophyta; class Magnoliopsida; order Alismatales; family Hydrocharitaceae; genus Ottelia; species Ottelia alismoides. The sequence goes on from JAZKJV010000054.1 coordinate 558,274, forward strand.
TTGTCCGGCACGCTCACGATGGAAATCGTCAATGATGTCCTTCATCAACCCACCGCCAAGGCAATGTGGGATATTCTGGCTACTACATACTCTCATGTGCGGAACGAGACAAAGATGTTGCAGCTGCAGCATGATATTTTTACCACGAAGCAAAAAATGGGCGGACTCTTCATTTTCTGTACACCTCCCTCCGCGGAATGTTTGAGAAGTTATATAGCACCATACCGCTCACAGCCACCCTCGAACAACAAAAGACGTTCCGCAACACCACTATGGTAGGCGTTTTACTTACTGCCCTGGATCCAGAGTACGAGGCAGCTCGCTCTTAGATCCTCGCCGATGCCACTATTCCTCCAATGGAGGAAGTCTACATGAGGCTCAGTCGTATCTCAGTTCCCTCCAGTGCGGCGACTCCACCTCCCTCGGCAATGGCGGTCTCCAGAGGCCGAGGTAGTTCGTCATCTTTTCCTGGTAGAGGAAGTAGTGGACGTGGCCGTGGAGGTCGTGTGCGTTTAGCTTGCTCATTTTGTTGTCGTACTGGACATTCGGAGGATACTTGCTATTCCAAGCATGGCTTTCCTCCTTCTGCACGTGTTGCTGATCATGTTCAGGCTCCGCCAGCATCTACTCCCGATCACAAGTTCGAGGAGCTCGTGGCACGGCTTCGTGATATTATGCCACAGTCATCATCAGAGGGTGCTGATACATCCGACGTCACAGCTTCTGCATCTGCTAGTACATCCGCTACTGCCACTACCTCAGGTAGTACTTCTGCCAACTATCATATCCATGATCTCTCAGGTTGGATTGTTGACTCTAGAGCCACCCATCATCTCTGCCGTGATAGAGATAACCTGCAGTCCTACAGAGCCATTCAGTCTGGTCTCTCCGTACTCATAGAGGATGGCACTCATTCCCCTATTGTTGGTCAGGGGGAGACTGTTTTGTTGCCCTCCATGCACTTACAGAATGCCCTACATGCACCAGAGTTCTCCTTGAACTTATTATCTATTAGTCAGATTACAAAAGATTTACACTGTCGTGCTATATTTGACCCATCTTCTGTCATTTTTCAGGACATACTCACGGGCAGGGTGATTGGTTGTGGTTCTGAGCACAATGGCCTCTATCGTCTAGTACAGAACTCCTATGCTGGCGTATCTCTGCACTCTCAAGGGTTCGTTTCTCCATATACATGGCATCTTCGCTTTGATCACCTGCCACTTCAGAAAATGCGTCACCTTCTGCCGCAGATCTCTCCGAATGCGTCATTTCGTTGTGAAGCGTGTCAGTTAGGGAAGCATCATCGGTCTAGCTTCCCTAGTCGTCAGGGTCGGAGCAGTCGCTCCACATTTGAGTTATTTCATATAGATATTTGGGGTCTGAGTCGTGTCCCAGATCATCAGGGGCACATGTTTTATCTTGTTGTGGTTGATGATTTCTCTCGAGTATCTTGGACTTTCTTCTTAAATATAAATCTGAAGCAGGAAGTGTTATCCAAAATCTTATCAATGAACGTGCAAAATATTTTTTCCTCTATGGTTAAGTATGTTCGTACTGATAATGCATTAGAGTTCTGCACTCGTTCACTTGCTCGATTCCTTTCATCTAAGGGCATTATCCACCAAACTACATGTGCATACACCTCTCAACAAAATGGAGTTGTGGAACGGAAGCATCGACACTTTCTTGATATTGCTCGCACATTACTTATTCAGAGTTGTGCACCCTTAGCGTTTTGGGGGGATGCTGTACTTACAGCATGCTATCTGGTCAATCACATGCCCTCTACTGTTCTTGGAGAAAAGGCCCCTATCTCTGTTCTTTTTCTTGACAAAGACTTGTTTTCACTTACACCTCGTGTCTTTGGGACAGTCGCCTTTGTTCACCGCTTGTCTCCAGGACTTGACAAGCTCTCTCCTAAAGCTGTTAAGTGCGTTTTTGTGGGCTACTCGAGGACGCAAAAAGGATATCGTTGCTATGACCCCATTCATAACAAGTACTATGTGAGTGCGTATGTTACATTCTTTGAACCAGTTATGTACTTCTCTCCTACAGGTGACAGACTGGGTTCCTCCACATCCACAAATACTAATGTCTATGTGCCCCTACCGCCGAGTCTGAGTCAGTCAGAGTCCACACCACCACCACCACCACCTACCATTCCACCATTCCCTAAGTTCTACACAAGGCGGTCAGGGCCTGCTCAAGCTACACGTCAACCATCCAGCACGCCTCAGGTATGTTCTGATGATATCACTAATGATGGGTTAGATAATGCACCGGTGCAGGAACATTTACTACAGGAGGAGGATCTGCCAGTCAGCACCGTGATTGATGATCTTGATCGTCCTATTTCTCATAGGAAGCTGAAAAGACAATGTACCTCATATCCTCTTGCATCTCACGTTTCATTTCATCGTCTTACCGGGGATTTCCAGAGGTTTGCAGCGGCTGTCTCGTCAGTTGACATACCACAGACTTATCAAGAAGCCATGAAGATTGATTGTTGGCGTCTAGCTATGGAGGAGGAGATGCGTGCCTTACAGTCTCGAGGGACTTGGTCTCTTGTTCCCATTCCTCTAGGTGCTTCTGTGGTGAGTAGCAAGTGGGTGTTTACGGTTAAGTATCACGCAGATGGGCATCTCGACAGATACAAGGCTAGACTTGTCGCACGTGGCTTTACCCAGACCTATGGGGTCGATTATTTGGATACATTTTCACCAGTGGCTCGACACTCCACTCTTCGCATTCTCCTATCTGTTGTTGTGGTACGTGACTGGACAATTTTTCAACTTGATGTCAAGAATGCATTCTTGTATGGTGACTTACAGGAGGAAGTCTACATGCAGCAGCCACCGGGGTTTGCTGCTGAGGGGGAGACTCAGATGGTGTGCAGACTTCATAAGGCTATCTATGGCCTTAAACAAAGTCCACGGGCATGGTTCCAAAAGATGTCCCAGCTGATTGAACGACAGGGGTTCAAGAGATCAAATGCGGATCACTCATTGTTTATCCAGAAGACTCCTAGAGGTACGGTTGTCGTCATGGTATATGTTGATGACATTCTGGTTACAGGAGATGATGCTCATGGAATTGAGATGACCAAATCTCTTTTGGGAAGTCAGTTTATTACGAAGGATCTAGGCATGATCTGATATTTTCTGGGGATAGAATTTGCAAGAAATGCACAAGGAATGGTGATGACTCAAAGAAAATACGTCACAGACTTGCTAGTTGAAACTGAAATGGATGGATGCAGACCGTCAAGCACGCCTATGGACCCAAGCATGAAGCTGTATGACAATGATACCGAAGAGGTGGACAAAAGAAGATACAGAGAAATGGTGGATAAGCTTCTATACATCACCATAACTCGACCGGATATTGCTTTTGCAGTAAACAGGGTGAGTCAATTTATGGAGCAGCCTAGGCAAGTTCATATGGAAGCCGTGTATATGATATTGAGATATCTGAAGTCTTCCCCAAGCACATGTCTGCTATTTAGAAAAGATACGGATCTGTCTATTTCAGCTTGTGCAGATGCAGACTATGCAGGATGTCCAAAGGATCGTAAATCTACTTCCGGATTTGCTATCTTCATAGGAAGCTCTTTGGTTTCTTGGAAAAGCAAGAAACAGACTGTTGTGGCGAGATCCAGTGCTGAATCCGAATACAGAGCCATGACACAAGCAAGCGCAGAAATGATGTGGGTTCGAGCGATCTTAGAAGATTTGAATGTAAATGTCTCCTTGCCCATGAATCTTCAATGTGACAACCAGACAACATTGTTCATTGCCAATAATCCAGCTTTTCATGAAAGAACAAAGCACATCGAGGTAGATTATCACTATACTAGAGACATGATCCAGAAGGGCTTGATTTCCACTTCACACGTCAGTTCAGAGGACCAGACTGCAGATATATTTACCAAGTCATTGCTCAGAGGACCTTTCCAGAGACGTTCTTCCAAGCTAAGCATGACTGATATCTATGCTCCATCTTGAGGGGGAGTGTAGAGGTTTAACTTATGCCATGATGTACTGTTATGTATTTCTTATTTAGTTCATGTACGTCTATGTAATTTACCCAAGGATTTTCTCTCTATATAAGAGACCCGAGGGCTCTACGGAATAACATAACAAAGAGTTTTTGACTCTGACACAACTAAATGAATTTATAACAATGAATAATTTGAAGAATCATTTCTATATTTTTTGATGTTAGACATATATGTGCAACAATAAATTATGTTCAAAAGGCAATAATATATTTTGAAATTTCCAGGGAATAATATTTGTTCTGCTATGTGTCAACTGATGAATCGATTAGCGATGATTGTTTGATAGTTTTCTTGTTATACTTTTCTTGTAAATCTGGCTAAACTTATTAATGATTAGTACAAAAAATTAAAGAGGAAGACAACGAAAGTCATTGTTATATTAAGGAATGTTGCATTTATTGTGAATTTTGAAAGTTAGATATAATTTTGCATGAATAATATCTCTTCGTATACACATCAGTGCTTTTGAAATCGGACTGGACCGGTCGGTTCTACCGATCCGACCGGTGAACCGAGCCTTGACCGGTCCGGTTAATCGGTTTATGCCGGTTCGGTTCGATTATTCAAATTTTAATTAACCCGTCCGGTTCAACCTATTTTTTTAACCGATTTAATCAGCTTCAACCAAAGTTGAACCCATGACCTTTGGTTACCTATTTTGCACTTCTAACCAACTACACTAACAGAACTTTTTGCATGTATTGGATTTTAAATAAAATTAAACTATTATCATATTATAGAGCATCGAATCCAAATAATATGTATATATATATGATATGTATGATATTTGAAAGTGTATGAGAAAAATACTTTATGTATAATGTGAAATATATACATTATCTATGTATTATATATATATATATATTTCAAGTATATTAAGTGTATATTATATAAATATTATTTCATTTCGATTTGATTAGCCGGTTCAATCACTTTTTTTCACTGGGTCGGTTTAATCCGCTTTTAAATAATGATGATGTCACCATCCAGTTGAATCGGTTTGATTCTATGGTTCAACCCGATCCGACTATTTCAGCAAGGTTTCTGGTTCAATGTCCGGTTCAATTTCAAAAACATCGATACACATAATCTCGGATGATATAATAATGATTTTTATTTGTTATTATATGTCAATTTTGATCTTGTGTGTACGAAATATAAACGCATCATGATGAACAATAAATCAATTCATAATAATGTCATATTATTGAAAACATGATTAATCAGTAAATCAATAATTGATTAAGGGCGTTAACTCTTCCATAAATCTTGTGAAATGTAATGTGATGAGAGATAACGATGATGAATCTTCCTTGTTTTTTTCTTTTCACTTAACAAACAACCATGAAGACACTCTCATATGGTAAAGTGTTGGAAGAATGACTCTCTTTTTCTCAATTCGATAGGTGGCATAATAAGTCACTATGTCTCTTTTTAGAGGAAGGGTTAGAGATGTTTAACAAATTAACGAAGCCATCATAACCAAGTCCTAATGACCAATTAACCATTAACTTGAGTTACTTGGATTCAGTTAGGCTTTATCCATTGACTTAGTCAAAATCAACTTTTATCATTTAATCAACGTATCATATGAAACCCGTACGGACTTTATTCCAATACGTGTTTCGTCGTATTTTCCCTTACAAAGCACGAGATCAACTTGTATATTATGTTTCAACACAACTACAGATATTGTGGCTACAAGTGCAGGAAAGGTTTAGTTTTTGTTAGTTTGTCAGATCATGGTAAAAATGTCAATGACGGAGGACGAGGAATTTTGGTTTTGTACCCAACTACCTTGTTTCTATATTTGTTCTACTTGAGATTACTGACACATATTAACACTCATGACAATGTAATTTAGTGATGAATATATAAAAGGTTTGCAGCATGTGTTATGACTTGGACAGGTAAGGAAGGAGAAGCTGGGAGATAGAATTGCAGCTCTGCAACAGTTGGTAGCTCCTTTCGGTAAGGTGATGCCATCTTTATTCCCTTGCCTTTAAGAAGAGAAAATCAAGTTCTAATCGATAAATTATTCGAGCTTTTAGAAATCCTCCATTGTTACAGCACAAGCTGTCGCGGCTTCCCCGATCATTGGATTTTGATCCCTTCAGTCATCACAGACTCCAATGGTCCCGATCCTGCAACAACATGTGTCAGCAATAAGATCTGTTTTAAACACTGAAGATAGAAACTTCGAAAACTAACAATTAAATGATCAATAATAAATGACTGAATTTATCGATAATATAATCACACGATATGATAACTTTTTTCTACGAAAGGATATTAATATGAGTGATTTGACTAGTATGATTTTTTCTCAAAACATCAAGTAAATGTTTGGAATTAGCTACAGGTGAAGAAACTTCAAACCTTAAACCCCCAAATGGAGTTAAATTCATTAGCGATGTCATTCTCCAGCTGATAGCTTGGAGATTTATAATAGTATAAATGCCTAAACAATATAAGCATGTGAAAATCTTCTATATCTAAAGGGTGATATTTTTAATATTGCTAGTTATCTTTGCTTACTACTTTTTATTTGCTTGATTAATCATCAAGAAGAAATGTATTTCATGTTTGCTGCTTGCAGACTGATACAGCTTCTGTTTTGATGGAAGCTATTGGATACATAAAATTTCTGCAAGAACAAGTCGAGGTAATGTCATTATCCTTATCCGATATGAATATTTTTTTCCTTTTATATATGAATCTTGTAAGTAAGAATACGTGGATATTATTTTTCTTTCACTTATGATGATAAACATTCGTAAAATTGTGTTAAAGGTGCATCGACATATATACGAGGACACAATGTACAAGTGCTTGTTCGTCATTTTTTAATATTGTACCCCTTTCACTCTAGAAACTTAGGTGCACATGTAGAGACTGGACCCTCTGTTGTAAGGAAATTTACAGCAAAGGTGTTGTAATGGACTTTTTTTTGTGAATTTCATTCCAAAATCCATCCTTATAGATTTAATCATCGGTTAATGTTCTACATATCCTTCGGATTTCGTGAAAATATTATATAATTTGCTATTTTATCTTAATGGTCAAAGATCTGATCAATATTAATCCCATTAAAAAGGAACCAGACCTTTGACCATTAAGATAAAAAGAAAATTATATCAAATGTTAGCGAAATTTAAAGGATGTGTAGAACATTAACCAAGGAATAAATCTATAAGGATGGATTTTGAAATGAGAATAAAAAAACTAGACAATCTTTTTTTAACGATAACATGTTTTTTTAAATCAACACCATCTCGATGGAGGGCGTAGGAGCCTCTGTTTCTGACGAAATTCGAATGGCATATAGGAGGGATATAGGGATGAATATACATGGCGATATTTTTCAAAAAAAAAATAAAAAAAACGTCGAAAACGACGCGGGGGAAGCCATTGTTGGCTGCCCCAAGAGGGAAGCCCCATTGAACTCTATATTTTTATAATGTTTTTGTGATTTTTTTTATTTTTGCTAATTTTTTTGGTATTTTTAAAGTTCAAAAATACTCAAAATAATTAATAGAATAAATACCTAAAATTCAAATGGAGATCAAAAATACAATACAGTATCAAAGTTGCTCCAAATTAATTTTAAAATAATAAAATAGTATAACAAATTCAAGAACAGAAAATAGATTTTTAGGACTTTTTAAGGATTTTGTTATATTTTTATAAAGGTTTTAGAGGTTTTGCAATTTGTATGAGTTTTCTTTTATATTGTTTAGTGCTTTTTGATATGGAGTTGTAAAATACTTAAATAAATATAAAATATATTTTTTTGGAATTTTTCAAATTTTTTTGTAAGTTTTATGTATTTTATAATGCAAACAGGGACAAAAATGCATGTTTTTTATTCTTTTTATAATTAATAAAATGACTCAAACATGTAGAATAAAACTATAGTGTGAAAGTGCAATGCAACATGAACTTATGCTTATTTTTTTGAGGATTTTTCGAATTTTATAGCTGCATGAAATAAATAAAATCTACAAAGAGAAATTACACTACTAGAAGGGCATTTTTATAAATAGATTAATAGGGGACAAAGTAAATTTCACAAAACTTTATAACGTACTCAAAAAGTTATAGGACAAATCATAAATATGCAAAGACACGAGGATATCTCTGCAAAAATGTCACAGATCACATGTAGACATGTGAGCTACTAGCGGGGGCAGAAATGTATTTTTCCAAAGATCCAATGGTCTACTTGCAAAATGTCCAAAAATTTATAACTTCAGTAAATAGTTTGTGGACTGAATCGAAATAACGGAAACCCCAAGGGTCCAGGATGCAAAATGTCAACCTCACGTGGTCGCCCACGTGAGGTGACGTGGTTAGGACGTACGTACATACGAGAATTTAAGGGGGGTATGTTGCAAATTTTACACAAAAATATAAAGGCTAAGGAAAATTTATGCACTGAATATACAATAAAAAACGCCTGGGTTAGAATGCAAAATACCTAGACAAAGGGTGATCGGACGGTTGCAGATAATCCAGTTGGACATGTGTCAGCACAAGGACAGACGATGACGCTTCGGCTACCGACGGCCTAGATTAGATCTTTAAAGGATGATCCTACGATGGAGATGCTCAGGATCTAATGGTAGCTGCTCCCCTGAAAGATCGAGACCTCATCCAACGGCAGAGGAGGCGGGTGGATGATCCGGGAAGAACTTCACCGAGGCGAAGTTCTACCGGCGAGATCTCCCTCCTTCATCACCTTCTACTGCTTCAAAATGGCTCGAACGATTCTGGAGGTGGTCCCTTATCAGCTGGAGGCTCCAAAAATCTCTGGCTGACGCCAGAGGGTGCGTACAAGGCTGGTAGACATGGCGAGCTACAGGTACCTCGGCGGCGCTCCAAAATGAACCCAGGTACCTCGTGCGTGCTTGGACCTGCAAAATAGAGTGATAGAGTCGAGGGCAAAATGCCTCGACCCTCCAAACGGTGAAAGAGGGCGGAAATGGCGGCGGGGGTGATGAAGCTACGTTTCATCATCTTTATTCTATCATTTTCGCCTTAAAACCCTAGTAAATGCGTGCATGCATTTTATCATCCATGCATTATTGTGTAAATATTGTATAAAATGCGATTTTTAAAGCCAAAATTATAGAATAAAGAAAATAAAAGAAAAGGAATAAAATATTGCAAATATTTTATGACCCAAAACCCCGAGACCTAGGCATCTCGATGACTAGGTCAACAAGGAATAAAGTAGGAGGAGATAAGGGCCAAAATTACAATAAAAACACCTTTTATTTTAACCCATTCTTTATTCATTTTGGGGCCTATTTTTGGTTCCACTTTTTATACATCAAATAAAGAAACTTTGTACATGAAAGTTGTAGATAATTAAATAAAGAAAAATACAAAATTGATTTCACACAAAAATAATGTACAGATAAAAAGTTATGATCTGAATATGATTCCAGAATCCCAACTTCCCAGACATGTATCTCTCAAATAAAAATTCGAAATGCATCAAACTCACTTTAATTGTATATAATTTCAAATAAGCTATTTAATGAAGGTGGTCTCGTAATTTTCGGAGTTACGTTTTGAAAGTAGAGTTTTGGACCCTACTTGTTTACTTGTACAGATTAAAATATTCATTTCATTATTTATTCATTATTTTTATAATTTTATATTTTTATAATTTCGTAAATAATATTTATAATAATATGCATATTAAAACTGGAATAAAAGCATAAGGAAAATACACAATAAAATACTTGTAACGTACCTAGGTATAATACCTGTACATATACCTATATAATTACTATTTCTATTTTATTAAATGTATAAAATACATCAGAAAAATAAAAATATATTTAAGTGTATAAAAATATTTTATAAATTTATGAAATAATAAACACAATAAATAAAATTAAATGTACAAAATAAAAATAAAATGTTAATATATATATATATGTATACCTATATAGCCTATAAATTGTAACTTGTAATTTTATACCTCATAAAAATAATTAAAAATCACCATAAAATAATTTATAAAATAACAAACTTTTTTTATTTAATAATCTAAAATTAATAAAATCATTTAATATTTTTTATCTAATTTACAAAACTTTTTTAGAGGTTTTTCCTGGTTGGTCCACGTGGACCAACCAGGTGAGTCTGACAGTTGACCGCGGGTCAACTGTCTGACTCTTCCTCTGCAGCTGTGTCAGATATGCTTTTGTCCCCTTCTTTGCTATTTTTTCTAGGCGAGACCTTTCACCATCTCGTATTAGTTTCTTCACGACTTTTCATCCTCTCTTATCGAGGATACACGCCCATGGTTCATATTGGGGCGTGGATCATCGATGCGACCGCCATGCCTCAATCTTTGAGCCGCTCCGTTAACCCTTCAAAACACCACCTTCCCCTTCATTTGAATTTTGAACCCCATTTTGACCTCGTTTGCCCCCTTTTCTTTGCGCCCTGGACCGGAGAAGGTGACAGCTTCTCCTCCGGCCTAGTTAGGTGTGGCGGCGAGGCCTTGAGGGCTGATTCCACCATCTCAGACGGCGAGCCACCGTGAGGTCTATTTCTCGATTTTCTCAATCGGTCGAGGTCGTTTTTTTCCTTGTTTTTCTTTGCTTATTAATTCGATGTAATCCTAGCTTCTATTTCATGCATTTATCTTGGCATTTCATCAAGTATCTAGTTTAGATCCCATCATCGAGCACCTCGCCGGAGCTCTTGAGCTCCGGCAACCACTTTTTCCACTCCACGCCGCCATCCTTTCAACCATAAGAGCTGGGTTGTGCATTTTTTTGCTGCTGCATTTTTGTGTCACTTGTAGGACCTAAGAGAGGCATCTGCGCCTCGTCCTTTTGCCCAAGAATAGTCCCAGGTCCGCCGGAGCTTCCTCGACCCGCTGAAGGCCATCCGCTGGTCTTCGGCTCAATCCAAGCCACCTGGGCATTGGGGAGGAGTTACAGGAGTAGAACGCGCCCTTTGGCTGTGGGAATGGTGGTCGGAGGCGAGCCCAGCAGTTGAACAAAACTCGGCACCGTCGAGTTCTTCTTTGGTTCCTCCATCCGCACCCTACACCGTCGGATCAAGAACGCTTCTTCCCAGTGAGCAGATATCGTTGGATTTCGCCCGCCGTCGGCCGTAGATCTTCGCCCTGGGATTTAAGCCCAGCCATTCAGCCGAAGCGGTATCGTTTGACGAGATTGTGACACATGTTTAAGTGGGATCCCATCGGTTGTCCAATCGCACAGCACTGGGTATTTTGCATTTCCACCCTTGCGCATTTTTGTATTTATATACTAAGGATAAAACTTTCATTTGCTGTGTTATTTATTTTGTATATTTTGCATTGCACCCCAAGGTTTGTTTAATTGCAGAAAGGTCCCTGTCCACGTCACCTTACGCGACTCGCACGTGTGAGGTGCGTGGACATTTTGCTCTGGAAACCTTGGCTATTTTATATTTATCTTTAGTCCAGGAATGTTCACTTTAGATATAAAATTTTGGTAGAAATTGCATTTTTGCCCCCCAGATTTTGGCGAATTACATTTACACCCAAGCCTGGCGCGCGTGCCTACATACGTGGGCTTGGGATTTTGCAGGAACATCCCTGGGTTTTTGTCTATTTATATTTGGTCCAATAAGTTTTTAATTGCGTTATAAAATTTTAGGAAAATTTTGTTGATACCCCTGGCTTTTTCCATATTTACAAAAATACCCCTGCCAATGTGTAGTTCTTTATGTTTCTAGTATTTATTTCATGCATCTCTAAATTGTTAAAAAAATCCACAAAAATCATTATAAGCTCATGTTGCATTGTAGATTCATGTCATATTTTTATTTTTTGCATTTTTATTGCATATTCATATTTATAAAAATCTAAAAACACGTCTTTTCAACACTGTTTGCATTAGAAAATACATAAAAATTATAAAACGTTTTTGAAAAATTGCAAAAAAATTATATTTTGTGTGTTTACATGTCTTCTGACTTCAGTCCAAAAATCACTAAAAATATCAAAAGAAAACTCCTCAAAATTACAAAACCCCTAAAATCTTTATAAAAATCTTAAAAATTCTACAAAATTAATAAAAATAAAATTTCAGTTTCTGTATTTTCCTTGTTTTATTGCCTTTATTTTAAAATTAATTTGTGGAATTTTGGACATTATTTGATATTTTTCATCCTCATTTTACTTTCAGCCAGCAAGTTGTTTGACTGTTTATTAGTATTTTTGACTTTAAAAATACCAAAAAAATAGGAAAAATATAGAAAAATCATAAAAACATTAGAAAAATATAAAAAACACAAAAAATATTTTGTTTCCTTTATTTTGACTATTTTTTCCCTATTTTTATCTCCCTCTTATCTCTCTTGTATTATATATTCTATATAATTTTATATCTTATTCTAAAAAGAAAATAAAAAATATATAAAATTGAAAAATAAGATATAAAATCAGTAAATTAAAAATCAAAATACAAAAATATAAAATCAAAAATTAAATAAAACATATATAAAATTAAAAACCCACAAAAAATAGCATAGATAGACAAGTCAATCACATTCACATTTTTTTGTGCATTATTCCCCCGCTCTACCTGTCTGCTCCCTATGTTCGACCTCTACATACTTGCACCTATACACATCTTGTTGTAGAGTTATAATAAATTTTAACTCCGCACTGCTTTTCATTTCTTGATTTCTGTTGTGGGTTAATTGTTGATTGATTGAGGTTTCGTGAGCGGTCGCCTCAGCGACATTGTGGTACCGCCTTGTGTGGACTACTCTAGACCCTCGCCAAATCACGATCAACAGGGGGTGAAAAGCGACGTTCGTCAGAGCAAGCTCCGGCGATTGGTAGATGAAGATAAACGGGTGTGCAAAAGGAGAAATAAAAGGGTGCTAACAAAACTAGGGTTAACACTACACTAGAAGTACAAAAAATGGACCTCAAGCGACGCACGACCATGAGATTGGACCTCACGGCTAGTGGCCGGAGATGGAGGTGGAGCTGCCCTTCGGCCATCTCCTCGATCAACCAAACGGCAGGACGAAAGAGTTGTCACCTCCCTCAGTCGATTGAGTGTGAGAGAAGGAGAGGAAAGTGGTCAAAGAGGGTTCAAAACTCAAATGAATGATGGAGGTGGTTTTTGTACAGGATGGTCAAGGCAGCACAAATATTGATGGAAATCAGGCGATGTCGCGATGCAATCCTTGAGGGGAGCCATGAGCATGTAAGCTCATCCCACAAGTAGAAAAAGTCATGAAGAAAGTGAAGAGAAAGGATGAAAGGAGGAGCCTCAAAAAAATCGACAAAATCGACAAAACGAGGTTCTGACATGGCTACAGGACGTAGGACAGTCAGTTGACCGAGGTTAACTAACCGAGGCTCCTGGTTGGTCCAAGTGGACCAACCAAGAAAAAGCGTCCTGGAAAATATTAAAAATCCATAAAAATATTAGATTATTTTATTATTTTAGGGTTATAAAATGAAAATTATGTATTATTTTATGGAGTATTTTATGATGATTTTTATTTATTTTTAGAGCTTTATATTTAAAAGTTAATTTTGAGTGCCATATACATGTATATTCATCTATATATTTTAATATTTTTTATTTTGTATATTTAATTTTGTTAATTAAATTTATTAATTTATATATTGATAACTTAATTTTATACACTTAAATATATTTTTATTTTATTTTTCTGATTTATTATGTGCAATTAAATAAATTGTAGTACTATTTATATAGGTATAAGTATATGCAATACATCTATGTATTTTATATATATATTTTACATTTTCTTTATATTTTTATTAATGTTTAAATATACACATATTTATATATTTACAAAATTATAAAAATATAAAATTATGAAAATAATGAATGTTGAATAAAATGAATATTATAATAGGTATAAGTATAAATAGGGGTCCAAAACCTAACTTTCAAACATTAACTCCAAAAAATATGAAACCACTTCATTAAATAGATTATTAAAAGTTATATACAATTAAAAGTGATTTTGATATGTTTTGATTTTTTATTTGAGAGATATGATCTGGGAAGTTCAGAGTTTGGAATTTTATTTAGACTGTATTTTGTACATTGTATATTATTTTTGTGTGAAATCAATTTTGTATTTTTTTATACTTAATTATCTACAACTTTCATGTTCAAAGTTTCTTTATTTGAAGTATAAAAATTAGAACTAAAAATAGGTCTCAAAATGAATAAAAATGATATAAATGAATAAGGATTTTTATTGTATTTTGGCCCTTATCTCCCCTACTTTATTCCTTGTCGACCTAGTCATCAAGATGCCTAGGTTTCGGGGTTTGGGTCATAAAATATTTGCAATATTTTATTTTTTTCTTTTATTTTCTTTATTCTATAATTTTGGCTTTAAAAATCTCATTTTATACAGTATTTATACAACAATGCATGAATGATAAAATGCATGAATTAAAGCTATTTACACGCATTTACTAGGGTTTTTAAGGCCAAAATGATAGAATAAAGATGATGGAAACGGAGATTCATCATTCCCCTATACTTGTCTTTTCTACTTCCTAGCAAACACTTATGCAATATGTGCAGAAAAGAAAAACAAAGAAAAGGAAAAGAAAGAAATTAGATCTAGTTTAATTATCAAACTTGTCTTCACAGAATCAAAGTTTGGAGCTTAAGTCGGACCCATTGAAATTTTAGTGCGGGCGGAATCCTAATGAGAATCAAATTTGAAATCCAACAACTTTTGAGAATCCCAAAACTCTGCTCAAATCCCGTCAATAGCCAGGTCAGAATACTTCAACTCATACACAAACCCTTATGACTATGAGTCTAACTCGTACAGTGTAAATGATGGTGGCTCTCCCCAACTGAAATGACAAAGAGACTGACTTCTCCAACATGACAACCCAATGATTTCCCAATCCAATAACTCATTCCTCGAGGATCAGGGTATTCCCTTCTAAGTTCAAGTGACAACCAGATCAAGAGGAGGGGTGAAGAGAAGAATGGATAGTAAACAGTATAGCTACCTAACTTAGGATGCAAGACCAGTGTAGCTCCTCAGCAACAACGTCATTTGTTGAACATAGATTTTGCGGAGGTCGTGTCAATTCACAAGGCGAATCAACAATCGTTGAGTTGACCTCGCACGAAACCCCAAATTCAAACAATAATTAACCCACAACAATGATTAAACAATGAAAAGGAACGCGTAGTAAAAATTTATTATATTTCTACAAAATATGTGTATAGTGCAAATAATGTAGATTGCCGAACACAAGAAGCAAGCAGGTAGATCAGGGCAAAGAATGCTAAAAATGACTGTGATATATTTGTCTATAAGTGCAATTTTTTGGGGGGGTCAATTTTATATTTTTATTTGATTTTTTATTTTTATATTTTTATATTTTGATTTTTAATTTTCTGATTTTACATTTTCTTTTTATATTTTATAATTTTGTATTTTCTTTTTCTTTTAAGATATGTATATAACTGTGTAAAGAGTATATATATAAGATATGTAAGAGAGAGAAATAGTGTATGTATAAAAATATAAAAATAGCCAAAATGCAGGAAATAAAATCTTTTTGTAGTTTTTAAATTTTTATAATATTTTTATCTTTTTTCTATATTTTTGCTAATTTTTTTGGTATTTTTAAAGTTAAAAAATATTCAAAACAGTGAATAGAATAAAGGGTAAATTACAATTTGGGTCCCCATCTGTGGGTCCGATCCCAGAATAGGTCCCGATCTTTAAATTGTAACAATTCGGGTCCCAGGACCATTTAGGAAATGGAAATATTGGGGTTCATGATGAATATTCCCTTGTTAGGAAGGGAATGGGGGTTGGGTTCCAACTTTTAAACAAGGACATACTCATCATTAGCCCTAAAAAGTTCGTTACATTAATGACCCTGGGACCTGAATCGTTACAATTTAAAGATCGGGACCCATTCTGGGATCGGACCCATAGATGGGGGCCCAAATTATAATTTACTCTAGAATAAATACTCGAAATTCAAATGGAGACTAAAAATACGAAATAGTATCAAAGTTGCTCAAAATTAATTTTAAAATAATAATAATAGTATAAAGAAAATTCAGGAACAAAAAATTGATTTTAGGACTTTAAAGTATTTTTTATATTTTTATAAAGGTTTTAGGGGTTTTGCATTTTTTATGAGTATTCTTATATATTTTTTAGTGCTTTTTGTTCTGGAGTTGTAAAATACTTAAATAAAAACAAAATATATTTTTTTGGAATTTTTCAAAAAGGTTTTATAATTTTTATGTATTTTCTAATGCAAACCGGGGAAAATGATGTTTTTGATTTTTATAAATAATAAAATGACTCAAACATGTAAAATAAAAATATGACGTGAAAGTGCAATGCAACAAGAACTTATGCATATTTTTGAGGATTTTTTCTAATTTTATAGATGCATGGAATAAATAAAATCAATAAAGAGAAATCACACGACTAGCAAGGCGTTTTTATAAACATATTAAAGTTCGGGAGCCAAAGTGTAAATTTCACAAAACTTTATAACATGCTCAAAAAGTTATAGGATCAATAATAAACATGCAAAGCCATGATGATATCTCTGCAAAAACGCCACAGATCACATGTAGACATGAGAGCTTTTAGCGGGGGCAGAACTGTAATTTTCTAAAGATCTAAGGGTCTACATGTAAAATGTCCAAAAAGTTATAACTTCAATAAATGGTCTATGGACCGAATCGAAATAATAGAAACCCCAAGGGTCCAGGCTGCAAAATGTCAACCTCACGTGGTCGCCCACGTGAGGTGATGTGGCTAGGACGTACGTGTAAATACGAGAATTTAAGGGGGGTATGTTGCAAATTTTACACAAATAATGTAAAAGACGGGGAAGTTTTATGCAATGAATATATAATACAAAAAAATGTCTGGCTTAGAATGCAAAATACCTAGACAAAGGGAGATCGAACGGCTGCAGATAATCCACTTGGATACATGTCAGCACAAGGACGGTCGATGACGCTTCAGCTATCAATGGCCTGGATTAGATCTTCAAAGGATGATCCGACAGTGGAGATGTTCAGGATCCGATTGTAGATACTCCCATAGAAGATCGAGACCTCATCCAACGACGGAGGAGGCGGGTGGATGATCTGGGAAGAACTCCGACGAGGCGATGTTCTACCAGCGAGATCTCCCTGACTTTTGCTGCTCCAAAATGGCTTGAACGATTCTCGAGGTGGTCCCCTATTAGTTGGAGGCTACAAAAATCTCCGACGGACGTCGGAGGGTGCATGCGAGGCTGGCAGGAAAGGGTGTGCAAAAGGAGAAATGAAAGGGTGCTAACTAAACCTAGGGTTAACACTACACTAGAAATACAAAAAATGGACCTCAAGAGGTGCACGAACGCGAGATTGGACCTCACAGCCAGTGGTCGGAGATGGAGGTGGAACCGTCCTTCGGCCACCTCCTTGATCAACCTAACGGCAGGACGAAGGAGTTGTCACCTCCCTCAGTCGATTGAGTGCGAGAGGAGGAGAGGAAAGTGGTCAAAGAGGTTTCAAAACTCAAATGAAGGACGGAGGTGGTTTTTGTACAGGATGGTCAAGGCGGCACAAAGAATGATGGAAATTAGGCGATGCAGCGATGCAATCCTGGAGGGGAGTCATGTGCGTGTAAGATCATCCCACAAGGAGAAAAAGTCGTGAAGAAAGTGAAGCGAAAGGATGAAAGAAGGAGCCTAAAAAAAATCGACAAAATCGACAAAAACGAGGTTCTGGCATAGGTACATGATGTAGGACAGTCAGTTGACCAAGGTCAATTGACCGAGGCTCTTGGTTCGTCCACTTGGACCAACCAGGAAAAAGCGTCCTGGAAAATATTAAAAATCCATAAAAATATTATATTATCTTATTAATTTTAGATTATAAAATAAAAAATATTTATTATTTTCTAAAGTATTTTATGATGATTTTTTTATTTATTAGAGATTTATAATTGCAAGTTACCTTTTAAATGTTATATACAGGTATATTCATCTATATATTTTAATATTTTATTTTTTATTTTGTATATTTAATTTTATTAATTACATTTATTATTTTATATATTTATAACTTAATTTTATACACTTAAATATATTTTTATTTTATTTGTCTGATGTATTGTGTACAATTAAATAAATAGTAGTATTATTATATAGGTATAAGTATAAGCAATTCATCTATGTATTTTCTATATATATATTATTTTTGCATTTTCTTTATATTTTTATTCCTGTTTTAATATACACATATATTATAAATAATATTTAAAAATTATAAAGATATAAATTATGAAAATAATGAATAATAAATAAAATTAATACTATAATCGGTATAAGTATACAATTGGGGTCCAAAACCTAACTTTCAAACTGTAACTCCAAAAAATACAAAACCACCTTCATTAAATAGCTTATTAAAAATTATATACAATTAAAGTGATTTTGATATGTTTTTAGTTTTTATTTGAGAGATATGGATCTGGGAAGTTCGGATTTTGGAATCTTATTTAGATTGTATTTTGTACACTATATATTGTTTTGGATCAAATTTGTTTTTTTTCAATATTTAATTATCTAGAACTTTCATGTTCAAAGTTTCTTTATTTGAAGTATAAAAAGTGGAACTAAAAATGGGTCACAAAAATGAATAAAAATGAATTAAATGAGTAAGGACTTTTATTGTGTTTTGGCCCTCTTCTCCCCCTTCTTTATTCCTTGTCCACCTAGTCATCGAGATGCCTAGGTCTCGGGGTTTCGGATTATAAAATATTGGAAATATTTTATTCTTTTTCTTTTCTTTTTTTATTCTATAATTTTGGCTTTAAAAATCGTATTTTATACAGTATTTACACAACAATTCATGGATGATAAAATGCATGAATTAAGGCTATTTATACGCATTTACTAGGGTTTTTAAGGCCAAAATGATAGAATAAAGATGATGAGACTGAGATTCATCAGTATGCTAAATGGAATTTAATCAGGTATCAAACAAGGTCAAGCTAAATTTCCATCGACAGAGTGGAATGCTAGAAGAAGCTCAACTAAGATGATTAGACAATCATCCATTACATGACCAACACTCTTCTTTCTTATGCAACATACTAGTGGATTGGGGATATAATACATGTTGCTCTGTGTCTTTACAATTGTGTTAATTCTAAATAAATTACTGATCATTGTAGTACAATGAAAAATTCAACGAAAATATAAAAGTATTTAAGCAAGTGTAGTGGATATATTTATTTTACTTGAATAAGCACCAAGGTCAAACTCAAAGAGATGAATTGAAAAGAGCTATATTGTGGATGTTAGACTAAAAGCTAAGTGACCTAGTTGTGTGGTGCAAAGTGAATGTCAAATTTATTTTTGTGTTTTCCCCAAAGATCTATAAATTTATCAAAACCTAGAATTTGAATATTTCGGGTTTTCGATTTATAGAATTTCATGTTTTTATTTTTAATTATATTTTACATATTCTTTTTTTAATTTTGAAAAGATTATAGGTTTTTATAGAGGAGTTTTGTTTCTATGGTTTTACGTGTTTTAGATTGTATAAAAGTAAAGAAATATAGGGAAGTTGGAATATAATATTTTTGGCATTATGTTTTTTTAAGTATTATTCAAAGGATTTAATAATTTTTAGACTTTTAGATTTTTTTATTTAAAACAAAAAATGTGATAACTCATTAGAGTGAAAGAAACATGTGAAAAATAGAAAATGACTTCAGGAAAACATAAGGGTACTTTAAAAGATAAAGATAGGTTAGTAAGAAAAGCTAGGGTTGTTTTTGTTATTTGAATTATATATTTCTAGTGCTTTTTATGATATTATTGATGTTTTAGATTTTTGTAAATAGGAAGAGGACTTTTGTAAATAGTTTAAAGGGCTTGATCTCCTGAAATAAACGGTCGATCATGGAGTTTTGAGATTTTTTAAAAAATAATCGGTTTTGACTTATGATTTTTTAGGTTTGTTTGTTTTAAAAAGTTAATAAGAGAAATAATTTTGTAGACCAAAATTATGGGTGATATTTTATAAGTATTGTATTGCAATGCGCCTATCACCTAAAAGAACATAGTTAAAATCCCTCCTCCTGAGGGTTGCCTTAGGTAGCCGATAACCAGTGTAACAAATAGTCGGATCTTTCAATATGGATTTTAGCAAGTATTCATGTATCCGACCATACTTAAAGTGGGATAAGGATTTACCATTTTTTATTGTATATGTAGTGGAATTTGGGTGAAAGGGTCTGCAAAATGCTAGGTTAAGATTTTTAATGATTTTTCTATAAAAAAAACCGAAAGGTTTTTTTAATGAACTTAAAATAAAATTTGATAAAAAGGGATAAGATTTTGTTATATACTTAAAGAATCTGTTCTAAATTTCCCTATACCATTTTAACCAAAATAATCCTAATTATATTTGGATCGAAATACTTTGAATTTCACAAAAAAACTAGATAAACTTTGCAATGTCAAAAAATGTAAGAACATCATGCAAAATTAGTTATTTAATGCATGTCTCCAATATAAAATTGACTGAAAAATGAGAGATGAGCTGGAATAAAAATATTCAAGTTTCATGGACTAAAATGTAAGAAAAACTAGATTTTTAATTCAAAGTAGTACAACTATGGATTAAAATGCAAATAATGGAAAGTAATTTCTACTTATGGGGTGCCATCCTATTGGGACTAATAGAGTGTACATCAAAAATATAGGGGTTCTTGTGCATATACTATACCTCATCATGATTAAAGGGGCACAATTGCTTTAAATGAAAAAACCCCTTCCTCCTTGACTAGCCTTGGAGATAGTGGGTAGAGCACGGGAATTGTTGCTCCGTTGAGCTCCTCTGATCGATGTGTGGGCAAGCTCGTTTCTTCTTAGAGAGTTCCCCTTGAAATGAGTAGAAGAAACTCGAGGGCTTTAGAAGTTTGTAAAGTATTGTAACTAGGGATGGATAAATCTCCTTCATATGATCATGAAATGACAAAGTTAGTGCTCAGTTTCCTTAAACCCTTGGACCTTGGTATTTGAAATTATCTACAATCTCAACAATATCATGATCCTTACAAAGTCAAAGAAAACAGTTAAGGAATGGACTTACTTAGACCAAATGGTTGGCTGAAGTTGGGTTATATCAACTGGTCATTTATGGGATTGATTTGCCTTGAAAATTTTCTTGATGGCTTCTTGACATGTCTATGAAGGTACGTAGAAAGAATATAAAATATGTGTGTCCATGACATGATTCAATGAGGGGGATTGGGCAAGTGAAGATGTGAACACTGTTCCTCAAAGAAGTTGGAATGGGTAGAGGAGAAAGTTTCCAACACATTCAAGGTGTTGGGTTAATCGAATAATGGCTGGTTATGGAGAATTTAGCCGAAGACAAAGATGAAACAAGAATGGATAGGTTTTGGCATAACAAGAAATTGGGATGATGGTGAAATTAAATGAAAGTTGAATAGGGGAAATAAAAGAGCGCAAGATGAACTAGAAAAAATGGGTTGCTAGTGAGACCAAATGTTGTTGGGGGTAGTAGAAGCCTCCAATCGATGACTCTCCCATAACAGTGGATAAGGATTCCCCACCCACCGTTATTGTGAGTTGGAGACCATGTTTGTGTGATTTGAACTTTTCTCTTGACCTCAAACCCTTGTTATCCCTCCAGGTTTTAGACTCAACGACTGTGCCACTACATTGGAGGCTCACCATTGGAATAAGATTTTTGAGTCTATATGAGAAGATGAGGTGTGGCAACGATTTAGAGAGGCTATTTAAAGAGTTAAACATGGATGAGAGAGCATGGCGAGTGGCTCAATCAATTAATGAGTGAAGGGATTTTCATTAGTCATAGGTATTGAAAGCGCTCGGATTAAAGTTACCAAGGTCCAGACTTGGAGGGCATGTGGTGTCCAATAAGTCAGATCCGACAATCCCTGTATCGGTCGCTCTCGTGATGTGCGGCACCCAATCCAACCATGATCAATAATAATTAACCCATGAACAATAAATGATAAGCAATAAAAATGTGTGTGAATTAAAACTTATTATAACTCTACCAGAATATGCATACTGACAAGCAGTAGAGGTCGAACCACTGAGAGCAAACAGTGGATAGCTTAATTATTAATAATTATTGCTAATTAATAATAATTGCTTTTAATTTTTAGCATTTTCTTTTTTATGTGTGTTTTTCATTATATGAAATTTTATGGATTTTTATTTTTTTATACTTTATATTCTTTTAAGTTATAATTTTTAATTTTTTTATATCTAAAATATAAAACATATATATAATAATATAGATATTATAGAATATATATGTATTATATAGAGTATATAGTATATATCATGTATTATATTTTAAAATATATATAAATAAGCTCAAAAATATATAATATAATATTTTTATGTTTTTTACATTTTTATCTATTATTGATATTTTTATAGATTTTTTGCTAATTTTTATGTATTTTTCAAGTATTTAATATAGCAAAACAGTGAATAGATTAATTACCCTATATTGTTTTAGGTTTAATAATATAAATAACTTCAAAATTAACCTAAAATTATTTTTAATAAATAATAGATATTATAATGGAAATTCAGAAACAGAATGATATTTTTGAATTTTCTTTAATATTTACTAATTTATTTGATTTTTAGTTTTTTTATTTTGCATTTTTATAGATTTTTAGATATGTGATACATAATATAATAATATGTGTAATATATTTTTTGGGAGTTTTGGAGGTGTTTTTCTTTTTTTATAGATTTTAATAATTATACACGGTAAAAATACATGGTTTTGTATTTTTAATAAATATTAAAACTAATTAAAATGTCATATGAAAAATATATGTTATCAAACAATATTGCATGTGCCGATTGGGACCTATTTGCAATTATAATAAACATGACATGAATTTCATATCAGGTCTAGAAAGTATAGGTGCATATCACAGTTATCTAAAAGTGCCTCACGTGGGACGACACGTAAGGTGATATGGAGTAGACCTATATGCAATTACGATAAATTTCAGGGGTCTTCTAGCAATATTTACTTAAATTATTACTTACAGGAATAAATAAAGCGAGAGGGGCTTCATGCAATTTACCTAGGAGGTGTGTGACTTGGTGCGTACGGTGATTATAGGGTAGTTCTTATGGTGCCATGTGTCTCACTTATGGTGAATGTCTGCAGGGTAACAGTTCGCCTCAAGTGGACGACCAAATTAGATCAAGGTTGTATTCTTCATCCAACAACTACGAGGGAGGCTGCAAGAATGAGGAAGAACTTCATTACCAACAAGCTTTGATCGTGGAATACTCCCTCCTTAGGCGGTCTCCGTCCACGTCGACCGGCTTTCCTCGCTCCTGGAATCCTCCAACATATATAGAGGACCTTAGCAATATCCATGCCTCGTTAGAGGAGGCCTGACGAGCTTCTTTCTACCCAGGACCTGAAGGTCATGTTCTTCATCCAATTGCAACTTCAAATGGCTCAAGTGGTATGCTTTCCTGCATAAATAGGGGGCTCAAGGATTATCCCCTCGATCCAGAACAGAAGATAAAAGTACAAAAATGGAGATGGAGTGACGGATCTCCAATGAAGGTGGTGGAGGGGTATCCGATTTGTTGATCGACACATGAGCATGTTGATTTGGATGAAGAGATTGATGGAGCAATGAAGGGGGAGATGATGGAGATGATTGGGGTCGAAATGATTGTTGGAGCACTATGGGAATAGGCCACTGGAGCCTAGCTTTGATGAACTTTAGTTAAGCTATTTGATGATAAACTTGATCTAAATGCATGAAATAAAAGACGAAAATAAATTCTGGAATGAAAATCTACCTGGATAGCAAGTAAACTAAATGCTTAAATCGGAGGAAACTAGGGAGCAGATGATAACGCCAGAGATGATGCTCGATAATGGTGAATCATCTCTCTAGATGCTTCTTCTCCTCGCCAACGCCTCTACGAGCTTCCTTCTGCCACCAAGAGGCTCAAGCACAAGAAGGTTTGGGTTCCAAAAGTGTAAGAGGGATCTAATTGCTAAATGGATTCAGAGGATTTATTTATAGGAAGAGGATGCCAACCACCTTTGGAGGGATAAGGCATGCAGATCAAAAGGATTGGTGGATCCTAAGGGGATGGCGAGATGGACAGTTGTGTCCCCAAGATTGTTTATGGTGAAATCGTGACTCATCGAGAAATGGATCATCATTTAAAAATGGATGAAAGTCGAAAAGGTTCACAGGTTTTGACAAGAGGGGCGGTAAAGACCAAAAAGTTGATTGGGAAGTCAACGAATTGTGTGGCTTGATTAGGCTACATCAGCATGCTACAATACAAAACAGAAATAAATGAAATAAAAAAGGAAATGATTTATTTAAATAAAACTCAAAGTATAAAAAATGTTTCTAATTAAATATGCTTATTTATGGGTATTCATATTTATTTTCACAACATTATTTATTTGGTGTTAGTGTTTACAAGTATATACATAAGTATATTCACTATATTTTAGGTATTTTATTTTTATTTTGTATTTTTAATTTGTATTATCATATGTAAATATTTTATATTTTAATAATATAAATAATTAGTTAGATAAATATATTTATTTTATTTTTATAATTTTATTTGCGTACATAAATTAATAGATGTATATACATTATAGATATATTATGCCTATATGTACCACACATCACTTAAAAGACGCACCTAGACCGCAGATCTAGTCAAATTGAACCTGTGTTTCACTCGCTAATAGAACTGCCTATCTAGGAGCGGCTTTTCATCGATCGCATTCATTTAGTGCAAAATTTCAATTCAGTACTGCATCCCACATTGTAGAGAGCTGGAGGCACTGTAAGTCTTCTTACTCAATCATTCATCATCGTTTTCTCGATTGCATCGGATTTTTCCGATTCTCTCTCTCTTGGTTTTCTAACTTAGGATAAAGGAATTGGGACTGGACGGAAGGCGTGACTGCTTGTGTGGATTAATATCAGTGATAACTAATCTCTAAAATTGGGACTGTTAATTGAATTTGATAAAAAAGTGAGTAAAATTAACCCTTGTTTGTGGGAGAGTAACCCCGACCTGGTTTTCAGGCTGAGTGAGGGTACTTGAGTGTGTGTGAACACCTTAAGACAGAGCCCAAATCCTCGCCTTTCATATCACGTACCAATTGATCCTAGCAAATATCACGAGTTGAATATTTTTAGATTCATCGACTAGTACCAAGTAGCCTCCGCCTGTTTATAGGTAGTCAGGGGTGAACCAGCGGTACTCCGCGACAAGCTGCTAGTAATCCTTCGGGGCGAAGTTCCAGCCTTGTCAGCCTCCGCTTGCTTGCAGGTAGATAGGGGCATGGTTTTTGAATTCATCAACTTGGGATAGGAGCGAAGAAAGGAAGGGCGTTGGTATCTAAGGCGACAGGTTAAATAGGGGAGACGCATCCGGCTTTTTAGCCGACTCCCCTATAGGCCGCGTAACCTTTGCTACTTGTCTGAAAATTCACATTTAAAATCAACCAGATTAATCGGACTCGATTTCAGGACATTCACCGTGTTGAGTGTGAACTAAGGATTTGCTCTTGCGTTTGTCTTCGTGTCTGTCCGTATGTGTTATCCTGCGTAATTGCACATTTTCTACCTCAACCTACTTACATTCATCATTTCCTCTTCAAGATGTCGGGATATTGGTCCCCATACCCGGTGAACTCTGATCATTCTCCCTCGACCATATACCGTTCATCTTCACCTTCTCCTTCTTCCATATATCCTCTGCCATCCACAGGAGACCCTTACCCGTGGTCGGCTCCACCTCAACCCGATTATGAAGTCAGAACTTTGACTGACTTCTCCACTTCTTCGTATTTCTCACCTACTCCATATTCTAACACTCCGGATCCACTTTCACCTTGGGCTGACTGTCCTTACTCTCGTGAGCTTGCAGGAATCAAAGAATCGAATGATGAGCAAGCCACTACTGAGACAGATGATTGGAAAAATTATATGCCCCCACATACTTCATTCTCACCTCAAGTAGGGACCATACAACAATTTACATATACACATCCCGACTTGATCTTAGGGCATAACTTGGTCGATCAAACAACCCGAATGGAGAGGCATGAACATCATGATTTCCCAAACTTGATTGACTTTAGTGATCAAGCTTCCATTAACCAACCTTCATTCAGAGAGCCTATACATTCTCAAGATTGGACTCATGAGCTAGACTTATCAGTCCCCGTTTCATCATATGAGGCTCCGACCAATATTTGCCATCTAGATGGTCCATACTCGACCCAACATTACATGCCAGAGTCTAGGTATGTTGAGTATGAGACCCTAATATCTTAGCAGTATCCTCCACTTGAGCAGAACTCTCCCTTGATTTGTCATGAGAATTTTGTGGAGGATGACATATATAGCCTTATTAAGAAAAATGAATCATTTGGTAATGAGTTGAGAGATGTCATGGAAATATTGCACTCAATTTCTGCCAGCTTGTGTATACAAGTGGAGAAGGAAGTAAGTAGATCTGATGTTGAAAACCGAGCAAACATTAGGGAACCCACACCGTTTGTACAACATGAGTCCTTTCTATCTCCCTCTTCTACTAATCACTTACCCTCCAATCCAGAGTCCGATCATTCATCCACTAAAAATAGCAAAAAAATTAGAAAATTAGAAAAATCTATAAAAATAAAAAATGAAAAGGACTTGAAAATTTTGGATCCTACCCTAAGGGAAGCACTCGATGAAGAATTGATCTTTAAACTTCCCTTAATAAAGGCCATAGATCACTTCCCCGACCTCAAGAGATTTGTAAAGAGTAAATTGATGCCCAAGAGGTCAGGTACTAAGAGAACAAGGACTGAGAGACACATAGTGTCTATGGCCACCTCCTTGGTGATGGGGAGAAAGACCAAGAGCCGCAGAGTGAAGCGGTTGCCTAGGGTGGAATGTGAAATCAAAGACACGATCTTTACCCATGCAAGAATCGATGATGACTCCTCGATAAATATCCTCCCGACCTCTGTATTTGACAAACTGAAACTCAGGCCAATCAGAAAATCGAGAGAGATCGTTTAGCTGCCTGATCGATCCATCAAACGGTCTAGAGGAAATATTTCAGTCATCATTACTTTCCAAGGTGCTGTACTCCGTTAGACTTCACAGTCATTGACATTGAGCACCGAGGAGAGTTCACCCAGTCTCCGAATATTCTCGGGAAGCCGTTCTTAGCCTTGGCTAAGGCGACTATAGATTACGAGACTCAGGAAATCGATTTTTCAGCATTGGGAGCACTCCGACCTCACCCATTCTTTGATACACTTTACTGTAAGGTGACCCACACATCTACTGACAGTCGTGAACATCGAGAGGAAGACGAGCTCCACCTCTCTGTTACACCTGAGAGATCGACTGCCCGGACGACCGTTGGCTCTGAGACTCCCCACACCTCCACTTCATCAACTGCTTGCACCCCCACCGTGACAGCTTCTAAGGAAGACTCACGACCATAAGCTATCATTAAGTCGGACATGACCTTTATTGATTGCCTTGATCATTTTTATGATCCGACACAAGAGCCCAATAATGCCAAGCCAACTGAGATCACTGGCACCTTCCAGACCCATGTGCTGACCCTTCAGGAATATTACAATCTATATGGTGACTCGTCTCCCATGGTCAGCACCACACCATGTCCCGGACCTTCAAAGGAAACAACCAAGACTAAATTGACTCCACCTAAAAATACGGTTGCTCCCTCTTCTAGTCGGTTGTCTAGTGGGAGGAAGTCGAGAATTGATTCCTCGAGATGTTCCCCCGAACCTCTCAAGGCGCATTGCTCTCATCTCCCTCTCAATGATTCAGGTTCTAGAAAACTGACTAAGAAAATTTCCTTCAACACATCGAAGAAGGAACTTTCTGAGGAGTCCTCATCTGGTCCGGATAAGGTGATTTCTATGAGTGAGCTCAGTTCGACTGGTCTCAAGCCGTATCTAAGCAAGCAGCCATGTGTCGACCCTCGTTGGACGATCCCTACACCTCACTATTATTCATCTGAGGACGATTCCGACAGCGACACATATGTATATTATCCACCTCCTCACTTCCGCAAGAAGGTTCGTCACAAACGTTCTTAATCCTTGTATATTCTCACTCTCTCTTGTATATACTTTCTCTCCCTCCCTTCCCAGTGATTTGAATCACTCGCCCCGGATCCATATCGTTTCATTTTGTGACTATACTTAGTATAACCAGATCCTAAGTATAGGGGGGAGAGTGACCTGCGTCTATTCACTGTACATCCTCCAGATCACATCGGTTCTCACACTCACTCCTGTCTTATACTTAGGCTGACCAGAGCCTAAGTATAGGGGGGACCGATGCCCGCCTTGTATATACTCATCCATTGCCCCTCTTGCCCTTGTCCGCCTCATTTTTTATCTTCTTCTACACTTAGGCTGCCAAAGCCTAAGTATAGGGGGCGGTACGACTTCTATACATTTTGTAATTTTCGCTCTCCTACGCTTAGCACGAGCTATGTCTTTTTCATCGCTTTTCGTGCTCTGAGGACATAGCACACGCTAAGTATAGGGGGCGTGTATATATTACATATATACTTTACCCATAGCTCGTACTTTCACATATTTTCACGTATTTTTGTATATATTATGCCATAATTACGGGGTGGGTAAAAAAAATGAAAAAAAATTACTTGTATAATTTTGTGTTATATGTATAATACTTGTATAAAAAGTTGTAAAATTCTTGTAAAACATATTGTAAAACTTGTTGTAAAATAGGAAAAAAAACTTGTATACTATGTATATTATTACAAACTAAAAATTATTGTAAAAATTGTTGTATAATAAAATGAAAATGTTGAAAATAAAGGCTTCTTATTTACTTTGCATACTTGCATTTAAAAAAAAGAGTCTTGCATTTCATTCATAGCATGTCATCTGCACATCTTGCATATGCAAGGTGAAAAGCTAGTGGGTTCTGAACCAAGTTATGAGTAGATATTGAGGATGGACTTGATTTGACCATAATCGACCTAATTTCAGAGGAACCTTATAGGAACTGGAGTTAAGATTTCTCTGGTCAAGCGACTTAATTCTTTGAGTCCGCCAGTCTATGTTCACATGTCATCTTGATTAGTCTAAGTAGAATATCTCGTGCACACGCATGATTCTTTTAGACAGTGACCTAACTTGGACAAGCACAATACACGTAGCTCTTCATTGATGAGGTGGTGAGGAAGTAGAATCCTTTAGCTTGGAGTAGCACATGGGTGGAAATATCCGTCCTCCTCTAGGGAGGGTAGTGCATCTCAACCTAGTCTGGTGGTGCTGAAGTCTGAGGACAGGACGTTGTGGGTTGCAATAATGCTTCAAAAGAGGGATATTCTACTGGCTCAAGAGGAAAAACTCCTGATGTACATGCTGCACCTTGTATATAGTTCCAAAAGAAAAAAAAGAGAGAGAAAATGCAAGAACTCCAAAAATTAGACAGGCCAAAAAAATATTATTGCCTGTCGGAGTATGTATATTAGCAAGAAGTCTGCAGCTGGATGACTTGGCTACACTGGTCAGGCATCCCGGGATAGGTAGCTACACTGGCTACAGTCCATTCTTTCTCTACCACCTCCTCTTGAGCTGGTCGCACTTGAACTTAGAAGGGAATACCCCGCTCCTCGAGGAAAGAGTTATTGGACTGGGTTATTTGAGTTACCTTGTTAGAGGAGGCTGGTTCTGAGCCATTTTTGATGTGGAGAGTTACATTTCACTTACACAGTACAAGTAAGAATCACAGTCATCAGACATTTGTGTATGAGGATTTGTTCTGACCTGACTGTTGAGGCGTCTTGAATAGAAGACTTGTGGAACTTAAAGTTTGTTAGGTTTTAAGTCAGATCCCAATAAGGTTCCGCCACACAATTAATCCAAAGGTCGAGTCAAGCTCCATTTTCAACTTTTGTTCATGAGCTTGGTATGGAACCAAATCTCATTTCACTCTTGCATTTCATTTTAGTTGCTCGGGGACGAGCAAGGTTTAAGTATAGGTTGTTAATGAATCCGTGATTCATCACTCTAAAAGATGAAAATAGAGCTTTGTTCCCGAGTAATCAGATGCATATTTCTACTTATATTGTATAATTAGCATTCATGCATGCATTGATAACATTGCATTTTACCATTCATATTTGCATAAAATAAGAACCCAATTTCACTTGTAAATATTCACCTGTATGTTAGATAAAATACCTTATTTGTATATATTTTACGCTAAGTCCAAATCCAATAAAACCAACTCTATTGTGTACATATGACTAACACTAATTAAAGAAAAATATCCAAAAAATACTGACTTGCAAAATTACCCAATAAAACCCCAACCAAACTTTGAAACTAGGAGCCTTAAAATATGCATATCTCTCTCATACAGCCTCCGAATTAGGTCTACTCACTTTTAAAGTAATATACATTCAGAGACCTTTGAAACAAGACCAATTTCATTAAAATCAGAGTTCGTATGCAAAACTTGGGTTTTGAGCCCCTTTTGTACATTGTACATAATGACCGTTTTAACCCTGTATTTTATCATTTTATTTTCTTCATTATTAAAAATCCAAAAAATTAGATTAAGTTGTAAATATTCTTCTCATATTTTTTTCTATTTTTATTTTGATTTTTCTCTTATTGAAAAATGACAAAAAAATTACAAAAGATAAAATGCAGTATTTTATACCACCCAAAAATACATTTTTGTACAGACGATTTCCTTAGATTTTCGGCCCTTCACAAAAGTTGTAGATCTCGTAGAGACGAGCAACTTTCGCGTTGATCACTTTTTGATCTAAGCTCTTTTATTATTTCTTTTTATTTTTCTTTGCATTCAGTTGTGGATTTTTCTCGCAGCGACACATGGCAACTCCTGGAGCCGCCATGTGTCACCTCCTCATTCACTCACTTATGCCATCTCCCTCCTTCATCATGAGCCGTTGGATGAGAGGGTCATCCATCAACGACCATCCTCTTCTCTACCCATTCCTCCCCCACTCTCCCTTAACTTAAGGGAGAAGCCATCGACACCTCCAATCCATACCCCATCTCCTCCACCTTCTCCATCTCTTCTCCAACCGCCTCCTCCTCCACTTTATATCTTCTACATCTCCCACATTCATTCCCATCCACCATTTTCACAGTGAGGGAGAGGAGATCTCCATTCCTTCTTTGATGACAGCAAGGGAGAGAGTGCCAACAGTGAGCCACGACCCTTCTCCTCTATGCGAGATCCGGTGGCCCTCCGTCCGCTGCCACAGCCGCAAACCGCAGTTGCCTGAGCTCCGCCTCAGCTGCGGCGTTGAGCGACGATCGAAGGACCTCTCCCAAAGGAGCTCCTTCTTCCCAGGCACCCACACATCCCACCTACAGGTAATCTTCTTCTCTTCTCTTCTTCTTCCTCATTACACACCCATTCTCTCTCTCCTCGATTCACCATCTTCCATCCATCAAATCACCAAACAAACTGTGTTTCCACGGATAAATCACACGTTGCAAATGCAACGGTGATTTTTAATTAAATTTTCGAAACAATTTCATCAACCGATTAATCCAATATTTAAGCCACTTAAACAAATGCATGAGGAACAAGGGAGGTGGTGAAACCCCCCTGTTTCTTCTTCCTCCCTTCACCACGCCACACGCACACACACCATCGCCACCAACCGCGCCGTCAACGCCTCCTCTTCCTCGACGACCCTTGGCCGTGTGTCGACCGTCCCCCTCACCGTTCTCCAACTGCCGACCACCGCCAGGCTCCTGCAGCACGACCACCCCACCGGCCACACCTCATCCTCCACCGCCATACATCCGCCCACTTGCGCCACCGCGCCCACGTCTGACCTCCATCAATGACCCCTGGTCGTGTGTCGGCCAAGAGGAAGGAGATCGTCGGCCAAGAGGCGTGTCCTGCACTTCCTCAAGTTAGCAGCCTCGTCCGCCCGCACCTCTGCTGTTGTGCAGCTTCAGCCACCTGCTCCAACTCCAAGCCGCGAGCGCCCTCCACCTCCGCGCCGGCGCCGCCCCCACCGCACCTCCAACAGACCGCGCGCGCGCGCCCCTCCGCGCGAGGTCCTTCACCTGTGCGTGACTGACCCCAGCGCAGCCCACACCGACCCCGCATGCCACCCTCCGCCGCAGCCACCTGCGGCCGAGCTCCAACGTGGCCGACCCTGAGCTCCGTCCGTCGTCCCCCACCTCATCTCGCCCACGGTCGTCCGCCTTCCGCCCCTCGCACGTGAAGCTCCAAGCTCCCATATTTCAAGCCACAAAACAGGGGAGATCTATCGGATAATAAAGCCAAAAGGGAATTTGCAAAGGGGACACTTGCACCCCTTTGCAAGTTTTGAAAGAAATTTCAAGTTTTAGGTAATTGCATGTAAGTCCCTGTTCTTCATTTGAGCTCATATTTCTTTTTCTATATTGCACTCATACCCCTGCATTTGCACGTTTATTTAGTCATCATTTTGTCACCCAAATTTAATTCCGAACATTGCATTCTGTAGCATAACTCTTGTTCCACCATTTTAGAATTTATTTGTATTTTTCAAAATTGCAGAATATTTATGGAATTTAATTTGGAAGAAATTGCAACGTTTTGCGTATTTTGATTGATTAATTGATTGCACATTATCTGCTTATTGAAAAATCTCTGAAAAATCATCATTGGTAGATATAAGTCTATACTGCAACATATCAGAAAATCATACCATTTGCACGTATAGTTTGTCTTTGAAAAATATTTAGTGAAAACCTTAATCGATTTTTAGTCAATCAACCGTGAAGTATTTTAATGAAATTTAAGTTGATTTGGATATCTCTTAATTAGACCTATTTAGATTAATTTTGTTTCTGAGAAATAGCATCGTTTGGTAATTATTAAAATTGGTTTAGTCATTTTAACTAAAGTCTGCATTTTTCATTATCCGTGCACCTAAAAATTACAAAAAAATTAATGTAGCTTAATTTCATCGTATTTCATCATCTGGCCAAGTTTCATAATTTTTGGAATTAATTTGACCATCTTTCTGAGTTAACTTGTAATTTGGCCTGATTTTGCATGTGTCTTGCATAAAATATACGAAAAGACCAAAAATATCTCCTCTGAAAATCATACCTTGGAAATTTGCTTCGAATCTACCTAAGGAGACAGCTGCCTTTCTGAGTTCGACCTTGGACTTCCAACCAAGTAAAAAAAATTGCCGCTCGAAATTAATTTGACTATAATTGAATGTGGTTTTTGATATGCCCTCATTATCTGACTGCAACGAATATTCTTAATTAATTTGAACATTAATTTGCTCGAATTAACAAGGGTAGTGGAACGCATTGTCAAAACAAGACAACCCGGAGGACTGTAGCGGATCTGACAGAGGACCTCATTCCCAGCATGGGGATGATTGCTGATAAGTTAACCATGGTCGAGCAGATCCACAAGAGGGTTACTGACCTTGAGTCTCTCTCACGTCTATCGAAGCAAGTGGAGGAACTTTCTGAGAAGGTAGATAAGATAAAACTACATGTCCCTTCTGCACCACCTGTACCTGTACATCGAGTCCATCTTTTACAGGAACAGGCACCGGGGCCTCAGAGTGGCTGGGATCAGACTTACACCCAACAGGACCAGCATGCACCCCCACAAGTGGAAACCGGATATGAGGAGCCTCCGCAGGTGTTCGAGATTAACGGGTTGTGGTACAACCGTGATCCCGTCGGTAGACAGTCGAGGATAGGGAACGGTCAGCCTCGCCGACCTTCCCCAGCTTACCAAGAACCAGCTCCGTCCCTGCACCGTGCTTTGTTCAGTCCAGGCCCGAACAAGGGTACCAGCCTCAGCAGCACCAGCAGCAGCATCACACATTCCACTCGGGCCAACAGAGCCATGCACCATCCTATCAACAGCAGTATTGGCATGGCCAGCAGGGCTAGTACAGAACCTAGTTCACCCGTATTGGTGCATCGGCATTTTTATCGCATAAAAAAATTACAAAAAAGAATCCCACTTGGAAAACCGTAATCTAATTCATCTAATTTGATTCTGAGTTGTTCCTTTGCCTCCTTGAGTCGACCCCTGGGGCTTGCCCAGGCGAAACAAACATAAAACCGCGCATTAATTCATTCGACGATTTATCGAGTCGTGCGGTTATTTTTTATCGACGCGGATCTATCCGACTGCAACGAAACCGTCAACTTGACACTATTAAAAGGGTAGGTCCGCGACCTATCAACAGTCAAGAATCCATTGAACCAAGTCTCGTGATCCTCAAAAAATTAAGTCAACTAGACCTAACGTACCTCAATTCCAGTTCCTATAAGGTTCTTGTTAATTAGGTTTATGTAAGGACCAACCAAGCTTAAATCTTCAGATTTTACTTAGACTTGTTCAATTATCAAACTCACTCTAAAAAATGTGAATGCCATGCAAATGCTATTTACATTGCAGAAAAAATTATTTTTGTGATGCAGTTTTCAAAGTTTTGAACTTTTAATGGATTTTTGAAAAGATGATGCATATGTAAATTTTGTATTTTTCAAAAAGTTTAGCAAATAATTTTGGTATTTTAAATTTTGCAATTTTTTTGGGATTTTTGAAACCAAAAAGATTTTGGCTAAAAAATAGGTACAAATATTTACATGGGCATGCATCTTATATTTACAAGAGCTAAGTTTTAAGAATTTACAAGGGGTAAGTGGTCAATTTTATAGGTATATATACAGAATTAAGTATGATGTATATATTCCTCAAATTTATTGGAAATAGGTTTTTACAAATAATTTTTGAAAAGTACAGTCTAAAATAATTTTTACAAATAATTTTTACAAACATTTACATACATTTGAAAATCAGTTTGCAAAGGTTTTTCAAACAATATATATAGATTTTCAAGATATTTTTGCAACCATTTTCCAAACATTTGTAAATCGATTTTGGGTTTTCAAACATTTTTATTTCACACAAAGAAAATAAGTTTTTCAAGACAAAATATTTTTACAAAGGTTGAAAATATTTAACAAGATGTTTTCCAAATAGTTTTCAAAATATTTTTCTAAAAGATTTTCCAACTATTTTTCAAACATTTTACAAAAAACATTTTTACCTGATTTATTAATCAATAAATATAAAAAGAATTTGAGGAATATCAAAATTTTTTTATGTGTTTTTAGTGAATTTAATAGTAGAATTAGCCATGATTATTAAAAATACGAAAGTACGAGTTATGGATAAAGTATATACGCAATATATATGACCCCCTATACTTAGCTTGAGCTATGTCCTCATAGATCAGAGTAAAAGAGGAGATGTATCTCGTACTGAGTTAGAAAAGTCTAAAGAATAAATGAATGGAGACATGAATGGATGAATGAGAAGTTGACCGTCCCTCCTACACTTAGGATCGAATAATCCTAAGTATAGCAGACTATACACAAAGCTGGGAGGATCAAGGGTGGGAATGAACAGATCATACTCAGACTGTCTCTCCCTATACTAAGGGTAAAATATCCCTAAGTATAGACAAGAAGACGAGACAGTGGAGAGGATCAAAGAATGGAAGAAATCGGAGTGCACACTCCCCTATACTTAGGATAAAGTGCGTCCTAAGTATAGAAGACTGACAAAAAGGGACAACACCTTTTCGGTAGAAAAAGAAAATAGAATTGGAAAAGAAGAAAAGAGATGTGAAGATGGAAGAAGATAGAGAGGGATGTACACATCACTCCCTCATACTTAGAGTAAAAGAAGCCCTAAGTATAGGAAACACCATGAGTAATGAAACGGAACGAAGAACACTTGGCTCATCCACCCCCCTATACTTAGGGCAAAGTACGTCCTAAGTAAGGCACGCACGAGACTGGGTGGATGAGAAAAATGGTAGATGGACTGAGGTAAACGAAAGTGAATATACAGTAGTGGTGGATGTACAAAAGATCAAGAAGGTAGAACGCGAACCTTCTTGCGAGTCCATTGAAGAATGGATCTGAAAAAGGTGTAGGTCGACATCGGGGTCCTCAGATGACACAAACCGATCAGGGTCAACACGGTGAAGGTCCTTAGTGGTCCTAGCGTGTGAAGGCACAGATAAGTCAATGAAAATAGTATGTCTAGATCTTGCCTTGGGTGTCTCGTTGTTGTCAAAGTAAAATGGGACGAACTCATCCTCGGATGAAGTAAAGTTAAGGTCATCCTGCAAGGTCTCATCTAGGTCAAAACCAAAAGGAGAGAACTCATTAGTAGAAGTAGTCAAATCATGTTCGTCCTTTATAATCTCAACCTGATAATCATTCTCATCAAAAGGCCTGGATTTCTAAATAAAAGTAACAAGATCAAATTCATCCTTAGTCTCATCAATATCTACCCTCCGCTCAATAGTATCAATCGTGTAAACCCTGCGGATGTCATCAACGCATCGCCAATCACAGGAAGAGGAAACACCAAGGTCTACACTTTTCGAGTCTTCCTCCTTGGAGAGGAATTCCCAGTTCTCATCATCGATCATAAATAAAGTCTCTATGATATCAACATATAGATCATAGGCCTCAGAGTCAGCTAACACAGGCACACTCTCGTGGGATGCAGGTCTCTGGTCAGTGGTAGGTGTGGTGATCAACACATCGTTCCTGACATCAAAGCGGAAGTGAATATCTCCATATTCATAGTCTATAATAGCTCTCGCATAGGCGAGGAAGGGTCGTCCTAGGAAGATTGGAGGACACCACATGGGTAGAGGTCTCCATGGGTAGTACAACAAAATCTGTAGTGAAGCTCATGCCCTGAATCTGAATGACGACGTTCTCGAGAATACCTTTCGACCTCTTTATTGATCCATCAGCAAATTGTACTATCATCATGGTTTTATTAAGAGGTCCAAGATGAATAGATTGTACCAACAAGAAGGGTATTATATTGATCGATGCACCGCCATCAAGGAGAGTGTTATCACATAAATGGTCAGAGATGGTGCAACTCACAAGAGGTGTGACAATGTTCCTTTTCCTAGAAGAAGGATGATGGGCGATGGCGTGGGTAGTGGCCACGGTCAAGATATGACGCTCAGATATGCTCCTCTGCTTTCTCTTCTTATGATGATGAGCAGATAATTAAGTCATGGCCTGTTGAAGTGGGGCATCAATGATCTCATGAATAACGGCCACCACTTCAGGTACAGTCAACATTTTTTTTTGAATTTTTGGATCTCCTCCATACAAGGGAGGAGATCAGAATCATCATCTACATGAGGAATGCCAAGAGCAGTCTTTACAGCAGCAACCTCGAGGTCAAAGGTGGGACAAGGTGTGAGAGATTGTTTGGATAAAAGATCTGTCAAGTGGGCCCTCTCCTCACAGTCTAAATCAACCAAGTGTCTCCCGAACTCTTTTTATATTTTTAAATTTTGATCATTTTTTGTATTTTGGGTGATTGCAAGCTCTCATGGAAATTCTCAAGTGAATCCATATCCTCAAGTAGCGAAGCGTCATTCTGGTTCTTATTCAAACTATTAAGATCATCAATCATCGAATTCATTTGCTCCATCATTTGGTTCAAGGTCTCAATAGTGGAAATCATGAAAGGTGACTCCAACAAGTTAGTCTCTGGTGGATATGAAGGTAAATGTGAAGGTGAAGGTGGATAAAAATCCGAGGTCTACTATTGAGGCTGAGGGGAATATGTACAAAAGTTAGGAGCGAAGTACTTTTGGAAAAAGGGAGATGGATCGGCTGGAGGGTACGAGGGATCCGTGAAGGTCAGATAAAAATTACTCCAGTCGACCATCTCCAAAACAAGAGAAAATGATCAAGAGAACACGATGGTCAAGTCAAGAGAAATGAGAAAAAGACACAAATGCGCAGAGACGATCGTGAATACACACAAACAATCACAAATAAGTGCACACACAATAAACCCCTCAATTCACATACTCAACTCGGTAGGGATCGTGAAAGATAAGTCTTTTTATCTTGTCTATTTTAGAGTTAGGTGAGAATTCCAAAAGGTTGTAAAAACACTTAGAGGATGAATGGGATTTCGGCACTAATCCTTAGTCTGTACGTGAGCAATGTAAACGAATACAATGAGGGGATTACTCGCTCCAAGACAAATATTTTCTTTTTGATGTATTTTGGGGGCAAGTAGGTTTGGCAGTCCCAATTTTATTATTATTATTATTATTATTATTATTATCATTTTTTGGATTTTTAATAAAAAATGCACGTGACTAACGAGGAATCATATTTACTTTGCACCTAGGTAATCAAAATAAGAGAGAGAGAGAGAGAGAGACGGAAAAGCAATGCAATCGGCAAAAAGTATGATGAATGCTAAAGTGTAAATGCTCACCTTGCCTCCAACACTATACATGCAAAGATGCTCAGCAAAATTTAAACCTACACTATATGCAAATGCAAGCCAATGAAATCGCCCTAAGTTCAGAAACTTCTATTATCATGAAGCACCAATGCTAATGACTTAGAATGGAACCTAAGAGTTCGATCTTCGAGTCTCCTCGGTGCCCACAATAATGGGTCTTGCAAGCGCTTTATGGAGGACTCTCGCGACGGGGGGTTTTGAGAGTAAGTGAGAAGCAGTTTGATTTGATTATGTCCAAAACAGAGACTATAGGCACAAACAAATATAATTAGGTGTTTGGATTAGTGCTATCGACAAGAAACTCCTAAAGCTAAAGGTTCAATCACACAAAATGAAGAAAACCAAAATCGGAAAACGAATGAAAAAAAGATGATGAAAATACGACAAAACTGATGACGCTCCAAGGAAACAATCCCTCGGGCAATGGACCTCGTGAAGTGTGAAGCATCCTGGAGAGTCTTGTATTATTACAATTTAAAGTCTCCCTCTCACTTTAAAATTACATAATAAATACAATAAAATAAAATGGAGCTATGTCTTCGAAAATCTCTAAATTTCTTTGAAATGAGGTTGGCAAGCTGAAGCCAGCTTCACGTGGGTGCATAGGCGCCTTGAGTAAAGCGCCTCCCTCGATATGTGGTACCTCACACAAAGTGAACAAAGAGAGGGGGTTAGATAGCTCAAACAATCAGATCAAATAATAATAAAATAAATGAGGCAAAAATATAGACAAATGATCACACTCAATCAATCAATGTCCATCTATATGTTGTTGCTCCCCGACAATGGCACCATTTGATAACTTGAGTTTTGTGAGGGTCTAAAATTGTCTACACAAGGTGAGACCACAATGTCGTTGAAGTGTAAGCACACGAAACCCGGGTCAATCAATAATTAACCCACAATGATAATTAAATAGTAAAAAGCAATGCAGAGTTAAAAATTTATTATAAATCTACATGAATAAAGTGTAAAGGTGCAAGCATGTAGAGATCGAACACAGGGAATAAGCATGATATATCGGGCAAAAATGCACAAAATGTGATTGTGATGTATATGTTAATATGTACTTTTTGTGGGTTTTTAATTTAAATTTTTTTAATTTATTTTTTGTTTTATAATTTTAAATTTGGATTTTTTAATTTTTCTGATTTTTTGTTTTCTTTTTATATTTTTATATTTTATATTTTAAAAGATATATAATACTATGTATAGGATATATATACAATGTAAGCTTGGATAAATATACAAGTTAATAAAAATACTCAAAAATAAGAAAATAAAACATTTTTGGGTTAAAAATAACTTTTTTTACTTTTTTGTGATTTTTAGGATTTTTTACTATTTTTTATGTATTTTTAATGTTAAAAACATCAAAATTAGGGTTTGAATAAATGGCCAAAATTAAAATGGAGGGGTAAAATACCAAACAGTAATAAAATTGCTCCAAATTAAATTTAAATTAACAATAATAATATAAAGAAAATTCAGAAATAGAAAATGCAATTTTTGGATTCTTTAAGAATTTTTATATTTTTAGAAAGGTTTTTAGGGTTTTCCTATTTTTTATGTTTTCTTTTATATTTTTTTAGTGATTTTTAGTCTGAAAGTTAAAAATACATAAATACATAAAATATTTTTTGGGGAATTTTCAAAATGTTTTTATATTTTTATGGGTTTCATATTGCGAATAGGGATAAAAAGGGCACTTTTGATTTTTAATAATATTAAAAAGCTTCAAATTGCAAAATAAAAAGACATGTTGAATGTGTGTGCAATCATGAGCTTAAAAAAATTTTAGTAGTTTTTTTGGAGCAATATAGGTATATGAAATAAATACAAGAAAGAAAGAGAAACTACAATGTTGACAGGGGCTTAAATGTAATAAAATAAATGTATAGGGATCAACTGGCAAATTTTCCAAAAAAATATATTTGGAATAAACTTTTAATGAACTAATACGAAATACAAAAAGCTCTAGGGTCCTTTGTGCAAAATGCGCAAACTCACGTGTATCGACATGTGAGACATGTAGGCGGGGACCAAAATGCCATTTTCAGAAAGTTGGGGGGCTGGTTTGCAAATTTTACAAAAATATTAAACTGAATAACAAAGTTTTTGGACTAAATGGAAATGTACAAAACCCTAGCGGCACACCTGCAAAAATGCCACCTCGCGTGGGGGTACCATGTGAGGTGATGTGGACCTAAGAGTAATATATCAATCATTCAGGGGCTCTTTTGCAAATTACACAAAAATAATACAGCTGCAGACGAAAGTTTATAGTTCTAATATTAAAATACAAAAATCAGCTAGGCTAAGTTGCAAAATGCCCAACCTTAGGCATGAACGGATGGTGGGAGATGATCCACTTATCCACGTGTCAAGCTCTGGTCGCACAATACCGGTTCGTCGATGAGCGGTCCAGATTAGATTCCTCCTATTGATCGGACGGTGAAGAGTGGGGAGCAATCCAACGGTGTCGGTGTGGTATGGGCTGCATCCTTGATCTGACGGTGGAGGGAGATCGAGGAAGAACAGGGAGGAAGCTCTGGCGAGGCGAGCTTCCTCCGGCGATTCCTCCATCCTCCGATGTGCTATGAAGCTCCAAAATGGTCGAGAACGATCCTGCAGCTGTCCCCTATGTGTTTGCGGCATCAAAACTCTTCGACGATGATCGGAGTGTCTGCATGAGGCTGGAGGAGCGGAGGAGCTCCAGGAACTTCCGACGAACTACAAGAAGTACTCCAGCTATGCGTGAAGATCCAAGACCTACAAAAAGAGTTAAGAGGGTCACGGTCAAACTACCATGACCCTCTTGCGTGTGAGGGGAAACAGATGGAGGCATGGCAGAGGTTCGTCGAAGCGGAGCTCGGGTGAACTACGAAGGGTGGCGAAACATGCTCGAAATGCAAAAGAAAAGTTGGGAAAGGTTGGCAAAGGTTAAGATAAAAATGAAGAAAAGAGAAAGAAAAAGGATACCTCATCGGTGGAACCCGGTAAGAAGAACCTCACGATGGAGGGTCGCTGGAGATGGGGTGGAAGCTGCCTCAGGCCTCGACTGAGCTCGCTTGAGGTGGCTGGAGAACGCACGTGTCACTCACGCCACTCCAGAGTGCACAGAGAAGGTCAAATCATGGTATAAAGGGGTTCAAAATGAGTAGGGAAGCTCGGAGATGTTTTTGTACAAGGTGCCTGAACGAGGGGAAAGATCGAGGAACGGGCAGCGCATCAGTGATCCATTCCTCGAGAAGATGCCTGGACGTGTAAGAAGGATCCTCGAGGAGAAAAAGCGATGAAGGGATCGAGGTGAAATTGGAAAATCGACGAAGATGGCAAGAATCGAGGTCTGACAAGGCGCAAGAGAAGAGTCGGATAGTTGACCCGAGTCAACTTCAGACCGCATTCGTTGGTCCACATGGACAACTAGGAAAAACCTGGCCCAAAAATAATTGGAAAATCAATTAAAATTAGTAAATGAATTTATTAACTTTATATTATAAAATAAAAAACATCTATTATGTTTCTGAATTATATTATTATGATTTTTATTTATTTTTTAGAGGTTATTTATTGCAAGTTACCTTTTATGGGATATATATAGGTATATTCATTTATGTATTTTTGTAGTTTATTTTTATTTTGTTTTTTTATTTTATTGATTTAGTTTATTATTTTATACATTTATAACTTATTTTTAGATACATAAATATATTTTTATATTTTTATGATAAATATATACACTTAAATAAATAGATGTATTATTTATATAAGTATAGATATTCTATATTCATTTGTATGATTCTATACATATTTTATTTTTGTGTCTTCTTGATATTTTTATTCATGTTTTAATATGTGCATATATTATGAATAATATTTACATAATTGTAAAAATATAAAATTATAAAAATAATGAATAATAAATAAAATGAATATTTTAATAAGTATAACAATACAATATGGGTCCAAAACCTAGCTTTCACATCGTAACTCCAAAAAATATGAAACTACCTTCATTAAATATCTTATTAAAAGTTACATACACTTAAAGGTGATTTTAATATATAATGAATTTTTATTTGAGAGATATGGATCTGGGAAATTAGGATTTTGGATTCTTGTTTAGACTATAATTTGTACATTGTATATTATTTTTTCATGAAATAAATTTTATATTTTTCTATATTTTATTATCTACAAATTTCATGTACAAAGTGTATTTGTTTGAGGTATAAAAATTGGAACTAAAAATAGGTCCGAAAAATGAATAAGAATGAATTAAATAAATAAAATTTTACTTACATATTGGCCCTTATCTCCCCCTACTTTATTCCTTGTCGACATAGTCATAAAGATGCATAGGTCTCGGGGTTCGGGGTCATAAAATATCTGAAATATTTTATTTTATTTTATTTCTTTTCTTTTCGTTATTCTATTATTTTGGCAATAAAAGTTGTATTTTATAAATATTTTGTACAAAAATGCGTGAATGCTAAAATGCACGAATTAAGGGTATTTACACGCATTTTACAAGGGTTTTTAAGGCCAAAATGATAGAATAAAGATGATGAAAGATGATGAATCGGAGATTCATCACTCACTCACAACGTGGGGCAGTATAGATGGTTTCACCAATTGGCCGGGTGATTTTTTGAATCAGGATGTTTCTGGGATGTCATATCTTAGTCAGAATAAAACTTTATAGGTGAACAAATATAAAAACTCTAACATCAGACAATGTATTCACAAAGTGTCAGATGGACACTTTACAACTACCATAAAGGTGTTATGCTCGGCAGGAGTGGCTTTGTATAATGAAGACACCTTAAAAGCCTTAAAGGCTAAACATTCTTATAAGCTGTCTCCTCTCATACCAGACATCTTAGTTTCAGAGATTGATGAATCTCCATTTCATCACATTTATTCTTTCATTTTGGCATTTAAACCCTAACTAAATGCATGCATGTATCATTAATTTCTCAAAATAAATGATCATTAATTTGTACAAAATACTATATGTTTATTGTACTTATCACCAAAACAAAAGAATAAAGGAAAGAAAAGAAAAAGAGCAAAGTGTCAAGGACACTAAAGTGACCCTAGCCCCCGAGACTCAATCATCATGATGACTTGGTCAACAAGGAATAAAGTAGGGGGAGATAGGGCGGCTAATTGTACAGAAAAT
This sequence comes from Ottelia alismoides, assembly GCA_037367405.1. NCBI lineage: Eukaryota > Viridiplantae > Streptophyta > Magnoliopsida > Alismatales > Hydrocharitaceae > Ottelia > Ottelia alismoides. The sequence continues at coordinate 602,067 of JAZKJV010000054.1, forward strand.
GCAGAACAAATAATTCTACCAAATAGGCGAATAATTACTTTTTGGGACCTATTTTATTCTTTATTATTTACATCTCGAATAATGAAACTTTGTACATGAAAGTTGAAGATAATAATATATAGAAAAGTACAAAATTTGTTTCACACAAAAATAGTATACAATGTACATTTTATACACAAAATAAAATTCCAAAAGTCGAACTTTACAAACCCATATCTCCCAAATAAAAACTCAAAAATGTATCAAAATAACCTTTAATTGTATATAACTTTTAATAAGCTATTTAATGCAGGTGGTTCATATTTTTTGGAGTTAGTTTGTGAAAGTTAGGTTTTGGACCCCTATTGTATAGTATACCCGATTAAAATATTCATTTTATTTATTATTCATTATTTTTATAATTATATATTTTTATAATTTTGTAAATATTATTTATAATATATGTAGACATTAAAATAGGAATAAAACAACACAGAAAACACTAAAATAAAATATGTATATAAAATTACATAGATAAATTACCTATAATTTTACCTATACAATTAATACATCTATTTAATTATGAGTATAAATATATAAAAAAGTTATAACAAAAATATATTTAAGTATATAAAAACAAGTTATAATTTTACTAAATAATATAAATAAATAATAAAATCAAAAATACAAAATAAAATAAAATACCTAAAATATAGGTAAATATACATATATATGTACCCTAAAAATTAACTTGTAAATAAATACCTCTAAAAATAAATAAAAATGCGCATAAAATACTACAAAAATTATAAAAATAATTATAATCCAAAAAAAAAAATAAAATCAAGTTTTATTTAATATTCACTTTCCAAGGCATTTTTGCCTTTGAATTTCCTGGTTAGTCCACGTAGACCAACTAGGCACGACTTTTTGTTGAACTTGCTCAACACTCCATCCTACATTCTGACTCTTGTCAGAAGGACAAGGGTGCAACTTCTCCCATGTCTCCACGCTTACTTCTTTCTCCATTGCCCTCTAAACTGCCACTATTGTGATGTCCATTCGTCCTAGATCAACGCCCATCCCAAAATCTCTACCTACCACTAACCATCTGCACACCATTTCACCTTCGAAATCCTTGAAATTTCACCTACAAATAAATCTTCTTCACCACTTTTTCTTTTTGATCGCTCTTCTGCCAAATCTAGCCCCTCAGATCTTGTCGCTCTACACGTGCTTGGTTATAACGAGCCACCGGAGTGGATCTGGAGCGAGGAGAAGGGATCTTATAGTGCATCCAGCCATTTCCGACCAAGTTGCCAGAGGTTCTGCTTCCTGAGCCTCCAGCTCAGTCAATGCATATTTTCTCTATCATTTCTAGGTAAATTTGTAGCATAGGTTTTAATTTCATCATTAGTTCATCTTTTTATTTTGATATAGGTAAAAAGAAAATCTATCGTTGACCTGGAGCTCGAGCTCCAGGTCTGATTCACAGTGACTTTGCCCAAGTTTCAACCCACTTTCACCCCATCTTCGAACCTCTTCATGTTCTCCATCTATTCCCACTAAAACCCCCTTGAATCACGCCCGAATTCACAGATTTCGAGCAACTCCACCGCTACCTCGTCAGAGCTCCATGTCCATTCCATTCCCCCCACTATTTGGTTAAACTCTTGGGTGGAGGAGATAGGCCTCGCACCTGGGAACTTTTTGGTGCTCCCTTGCAGGCCCTGGAGCACATTTGGAGCCTTCACGACCACCTGCAGCGACTCAAGGTGCATTGATCTTGTTGGTCCATCCCCCCTCGCCAGCCTTGGTCCCTACAACTGCACGCAGACAAAGCCCAGCTAACTGTTGGGCTTGTCAGAAGAGTTATTGGACACTGGATCACCGAAGCACGAAGGATCAAAGTTCGATGGCGTCGTGTTCTTTGGTGTTCTTCCAACATCTTTGAGCGATGTTGGATCGAGAACATTTTTCAGGTTCAATCTATGTTGTTGGATCAAACAAATCGTTGCCTCCTTCACGACCACACGATCAGACACGTGGCGATTCATCAACGGTTGGATCCATGGCTTATGTGGTATAATTTCATCGATCCCCTCTGCCTTTTTGTATTCACTATTTAGTTCTATAAATATATTTTGTAGTTAAAAAACTTTTGGTGTAATTGCATGTAACCCCTTGAATAGTTCGTAAATTACAGTTTAGTCCCTGCTAGCGTCACGTGTAGGTGCACATGTATCTTGTAAAAATTGCATGAAAACCCTCACATGGTAATCTAATTATCTTTTAGCATATAATGTTTTAAAATTAGTGTTAAAGTTTGGGTAAAATTACACTATGACCCTCACATTTTTATTTTATTTACAATTATACCCTTACCCATGACAATTTTTTGTGCTTCCTTTTCTAGTCATTAAAAATAGTTTCCGTGCTCAAAAATTACCAAAACATAGGAGTAGGAACATGTATGCATGCTTGATCTTGCCATAAATTTATATTTGCATTTTACATGCTTTTCCTATTTTCTAAAATCAAATAGTGCACGGTCAGCCCCTGTTTTCCTTAAAAAGCCAAAAAAATATAAAATCACATCGAAAAATTCCCAAAAAATATACTATGCTTATTTAAGTATTATTACCTTCAAACAAAAATCATTAAAAATTACAAAAGAAAAATAATAAAAATTTAAAAGACCCAAAAACCTTTTATAAAAATCTATAAAGTTCCGAAAAATCCCAAAAATATTATTTTTTATTTTTGAATTTGCTCTATATTAAATATATTAAAATTAATTTGGAGAAATTTTAATTGTGTTTGCTATTTTTTATGTCCATTTTAATTTCAGCCTATTTACTTAAACCCTGATTTAGGGTATTTGGGACTTTAAAAATATATAAAAAATAGCAAAATTCTCTAAAACATACAAAAATAATAAAAATTTAGTTAAAATCAGAAAATATTTTAATTTCTTTATTTTTATTAATTTTATTAATGTTTATATCTTCCTTTGCCAATTTTGTATATACACCCTAGATATAGCTATATAATCTACTTTCAAAGAATAAGAAATATAAAAATATAAAAAGGAATTATAAAAGCGGAAAATTAAAATTCAAATACAAAAATAAAAAGAAAAAAATTTAATTAGAAAAACTTAAAAATTAATTAACGTCAAAACCCACATTATTTGATTAATATTATGCATAATTATATATGCGCATCTACTTATATTATTTATTTGTAAATAATATAGAGTGGTACATCATATGTTCCCTATGTTCGACATCCTACTGTACTTGTCACTAAACACATTTTTATTGTAGGGTTTATAATAAATTTTGATCCACACTGTCTTTCTTGCCTTATATTCAATTGTGGGATTAAAGTTGAACCATATCAGGTTTATTGAGCAGTCAACACTGCGATTGTGCCTCCACCTTTCATGAGACGTCTTAGACCCTCGATAAATCCCCTCTTTTTCAAATGGCACCATTACCGAGGAGCAACGGATTGTAGCACATTCTTTGTATATACATACCACTTATTCTTTGATATTATTTGATTGTCCTGGACCAAATTTTCTTGTTAATCTTTCTTGCGAGGGACCGCTTCACAAGGACTACTTCTTAGGAGGTGGGTGCGCCCGCGGCGAGTGGAGGTCGGCTTTCTTCTTTTGAGCTAACCAGGAGAGAGAAGGAGAGAAGAGCAGGGAAGGAGGAGAAGAGCAGCCTGTAGCATAACATTTTCCTATTTTTTTAGTGAGAAAGAGATTTAATTTTTGCAAATAATTTGTAATTAATTTGGACACTACCCTCTCCACCACACAAGGGCTAGTGCCCTGGTGTTTGTTCACCTGGGGGCCTCATACCGAATTTTTCATGTTTTGACCACCTTTATTTATTTTGTTTCGCGTGATTTGAGCTTTCTGCCTTTGTTTATATTGTTTTCTGTGAGTGAGACCTTAGATAGTATGTTGCTTGACTCGATAACTACATCCAAATCCCTAACAAACATTGCATACACCTATAGTCTATCTCACTTGGAATTAGTCAAAAATTAATTGCAAATTACTTGAATTTGGAACCACGAGCCGTGAGAGACCTCAAACTGCATTTGCAGGATCCGTTGTGGCGGGCACCGAGAGGTCTCCAAGATCGGACACTAGGATCTATTTTTGAGTGATTAGCATTTAGTTCTTCCCAATAAGAGCAGCTACTGTTTAGGACGCTTTCTTGCTCTTGCATACCGCCATATAGTGTAAATATTTCAATTCTGCCTTGCATCCAACATGGAGAGAGCTAGGAAGCATTGTAAGAAATTCTGCCTTTTGCATGCATCATTAGTCACTAAGGTAAGATTTCTATCTTAGTGATGACTTGCACAGCTTTCTATCCTCCCCCCTTGTGTTTATATAACCTGGGACATGAAGGAAAGATACAAAAAAATTCGTTAGGCAGTTTGATCTGAAAAATACTCAAAAAATTGAAAAGCTACAAAAATTAAAAAAGAGGTTACTAAATAAACTTGACCTTAATTAAAATTCGTAATGAACCATTCACTTTTTGGGGTTCATAAAGCCCACACTATTTTCAAGTACACTTCATACTGAGTAAGGCGCGACCCGCTAAGGATAAGAGCCCAAATACCGAACTGGGATGCCTTGGTTATAACTTAGGTTGGCGAAGTATTGGCACTTCTATCGTACATGATCGAGTAGGGCCTAGTCGAGCACGATATTCTTGCCTTGTATGGAGCATCCGACTTGGTCTAAAGTACTGAGCTTAGTCCATGCCCTCACTGGTGTGTATATCTCATCAGTTTGCATCTGAGTAGATCCTTGCATGCTCACGGGCGATTAAAGGGTTAGCGTACTTAAGGGCTTGTTATAAGATTGCTTGAAAATAATAATAAAATTGACAAGATAAAAATAGCCGAACTTTTACAGCTTCACAAGTGTTGAGTGGGTGAAATGATCCTTTTGTGTTTGTTTGAATTAGATTAAGGTCCAAAGATCAATCATACACATTGTGTTTCTTTTTCCCACTTCACTTTGATTCCCTCCTTAACCCCCTTCTCATTTGGAGCCTTCTACTATTTTACAATCGCTTTATTTCTTGTTTGCCCTTTGTATCATTGCTCTATTCTCAATCTCCTCTTGACCTCCTATATGGCGAATCATGAATGGCTTAGTCGGGACTCCGCCAACACCTACATCGATTCCATATGCTGCTCGCCACCTCCAATAATTCGAGGCAATTTCTGAGAACCTAGTTCAGACTTCTTGAACTGCTCTCCAGACTCCCCATCTTATGTAATAAATCGGGATAACTCTCGTCTCGAAACCTATCCTTTTTGGATGGCAATTGCTTTCACTCTATACACACAACCATCTTTAATTAAATTCTGTATTGACCTTTGCACAGACCAATTTGTTACTTATGGTACCTCCATACAGACTGATCAAGGCATTAATTCATTTGTAGATCAAGAGGCCAATCCGGAACCAGAAATTCGATAGAATCAGACTCAGGATCAGAAAGAGATATGGCTTTGGAGGAAAAGGGAAGGGACCACAACAACCACCTTAGCCGGATCAGAGTTCGCAGCCGGATCAAAATGTAGTGAGTGCTCATATCCTTGCCTCTATTCAGGCAATCCAGCAGCAACTATCATTAGGCTGGGCCGGCCCGACCCAACCCGAAGCCCAACCCAAAAAGCCAGACCCAATCCAATCCCAAATGAACATTGGGCCGGTCTTGGGCACACAATTTTTAAGCCCAATTTTTTAGTCCATGCTTGGGCTTGGCTTGACCCAGCCCGACTCGGCCCGAGAGCCCGGTCTGAAGAGGGCTTGAATGGAGGCCCATTGTTCCATTAGATTTATTAAATACAGTAAATGGTGAATTTCTTATGGAGAGCAATGTGTGGTTCTTGATAAATGGTGGAAAGTCCATTAGTATATTGATTATTAGCGAAATTCCCAAGGTTTCTTTTCCTTGCATGTTAAACTCAATATATCATATATTTCGTTGCTTTAGAAATATATACCACTTCATTCGAAATTATATTTGTAGGTTGGTATCAATTTAATATAAATATTCCTAACAATCAAAACCAATTTCTGTAGTCAGATTAGAATTATAATATCCATAATTTTGTGAAATCAAAAGATGTACAAACGTATGTTTGAAATTTAACAAATAGTTATGCCTAATTTTATCGATTTACCTAAATTATCCGTCAAGAAAAAAATCATGGTCAAGCCATTAGAGGTTCAACTAAATCACTCTACATTTTATTCTTTTATTTCAGAAACCTTTGTGGCCTTCACTAATTGACTGTGAAATTCTCGATGTTAGAGAACAAATCGAGAATAAACACATTTTAATAAATGACCTAGAATTATATGTTTGTATTTGACAATCTTTCCTAGTTCAAGCTAGAAATGCATGTGGCTCGAGATGGGCTGGCCCGGCCCAAGCCCCCCAAAGGTCGGGCTTGGGCCAAACCAAATTTAAATTTTTGGGCATGGGCCCTGCACAAGGCCCGAATTTTTTAAATGGGCTTGGGCCTGGGCCCTTCAGGGCCCAGCCCATGCTCATCCCTAGCAGCAGCTCACAGATCATGCCTTAGCACCGGTCACTTTCCAAGAAATGTTCAATGACTTGAGGAGAAGGGGATGAAACCGAAGAGGATTCGAAGAAAATCCCGAAGGTGGAGGCGGTGGAGACCTAGATGAGCCTAGAGTAGAGCAACCCAAGCCGAATCTATAAGAAACATACAATCTTAGGGTAGGGCAAGTCACCGAATGGGTCCAGATTCCAACAATCCATGCACATTTTGAATTGAAGCCTCATTTACCGACACTCCTACCCACCTTCCATGGAATGCAAATGAAGAACCCTACATTCATCTACAACAGTTCAGGGGTATCTGTGGCACAACTAACTACCTTGGTATACCTCTTGGGATAGTGAAGATGACGACATTTCCCTTCAGCCTTCAGGACAAGGCCCTTCATTAGATCAACCACTTGGAGAAGGTCGTCACCACCTGGGAAGAATTAAACGTTTGCCTTTTTTCACAAATATTATCCTCTTGGGAAACTTAATTAGATGTGTGCCTACATAGAAAACTTCACCCAAGCCGCTCATGAATCCATCCATGAGGCTTGGGAGAGGTTTACTGAGCAAAAAGAAATGTGTCCTTATGATGAGATTCTTAGGACCAGCATGATCCAACATCTTTTCAAAGGACTTACAATAGAAAGTCAGAATCTTGTGGATGCATCATGTGATAGAACCCATTTCAACAAGGATGAGGATGTCGTCTGGCAAATATTTGAAGAAATGTCTGAAGGAGAGGTCGCTTTATCGTCCCCTCGTGCTTATCAGCTTCAGCAACAAGATGTTCAAAAACCTGTGCACATGGTAGCATCCCTTGAGACAGACAGGGATGGGAGCTCAAATTTGAGTATTATTGGGAGGCACGTGTCCAAGGTAAACATAATTGAGAAAATCACAAGACCTGGAGAAACTTGTTGTGATCGAACAAAGAATGAAGAACCTGGACAAACTAGATCAAATCACCAAGAAGCTACTAGCTGGAGCTGCTGGAGAGTATAATCAGCTCTTGCAACTTTGTGTCTGCATCGGCTTCCACTCCAGATGAGATGAAGGAACATGCAAATCCTCCTCAACTGAGTCAGCCCCAACCAGCAGTTCAACACGTTTACTACATGCAAGCCCCTGAGCCTACAACTCCCAAGCAATCACGACAGTAGCTAGTTGTTTACCATACAGAGCCCCAATACATTTCGGATCAGTTCTCCCCTCCACCACCTCTTATTCAAGAGTTAAATGGCGTATGGTATGATGCACAACCTACCCATCCAGGCAGACCTCAGCATGGTCAGGCTTCTAACTCCTACCAGTTCTCTCAACAACAAGGAGGGAGGTTTGTTCAAAATAGGCAACCTCAACACCAACAACACCAGCAGTCTCCACAATTCCATGGCAATTGGAGACAGAACCAATATCAATAACCACAGTACCAACCGTACTAGCAACACTAGCAGTATGTGGTTGTACCCTATCAACATCACCCTTCTCCTCAATATCATTCGCAATATCCCAACCAGCAGTCCCAGTACCATCAACAATACCAACGTACCCAACATACCAAGGTATCTGAGGCTGCATCTCATATGAACCCAGCCTTAGACTACTTGGCCCAACTTGTCAAGGGCCTTGCATATCTCAGTCAGAAGTTGGATGATTTCACTGCCGCCAAGACCTCCATTCCTGCACAAGGGGAGGCAAACCCCAATAACTTCAAGGAGAAAGAGCAGGTAGTCTGTAAGGTTTTCTCTCGTCTTATAGAGTTAGATATGAATGAATTATTTTTATCTAATGTTATCACTCTCAGGAGCGGTAGGACCTTGCAGCCTTCGACCACTTGCAAGGGGAAGAGTAAAGCAACTACGGGGGAGTCGTTATCTTCTTCTGCATCAGCCGAACTAGCAGCCGGTACAGGTGAGGAAGAAGGATAAGCAACACCAAAAATCCAAAAAAATTAACAAAAGAAAAAGTGTCAAAAAGATAGCACCAATAACAATAACCAAGCACCAACCAACTAACCTTGGAGGAAACCACACCTACAATTGATCCCATGTCAGCCTATGGATCCTCACCTGAAGATTTTGGATGCCTGCCTTTCCTGGATGACCCTGCTCATTTTAGTCATCCACATGTATAGCATGATGTGGGCACATATTTTGTTGTAAATAAGAACACTATTTCCACTATTGCTTTTGATTCTGTAGATATCACGTTTCCTGATATAATGAGTGTTAGAAAATTCCATATATTGTCGCTTCTCTATTTATCTCTATTTCCTTATGCATTGTTTCCTTATGAGCTGTTTCCCTTTGTAACCCCACAGGGGTACTTATGTAAAGTTCTACTCTGAGCACCCTAGGGTTTTTCGTCCTATATAAGGACCCCTAGAGCTCACAGAATAAAACACAATATTACAGTTTTCACATGGTATCAGAGCCTAAATTTTCCCAACCCCAACTGCCGCCCTCGTCATGCTCGAACCCTAGGGGTCCCACCTAGGGTTCCTTCCAGCGCCGCCCTTCCACGCCAAGGCGCGATTCTCGCCCATCCTCCGCCAACCTACGGCCATCCGCCAGGCGCCCTCCGCCAGAAGGACCCCCCTCCGCACGGCACCCCTCCACGCCCCTCCGCACCCCTCCGCGCCGCGACCTCCACAAGGCGACCTCCGCCAGGAGACCTCTCGCCCTCCGCCAGGCGACCTCTCGCCCTCTGCCAGGCGACCTCTGCCAGGCGACCTCCGCCAGCCTCCGCCAGGCGACCTCTCGCCCTCTGCGACGCTCTGCCAGGCTCCCTCCGCCAGGCAACCTCCGCCAGGATCGCTCCTCCCTGGCACCCATTCTGCAACGCCTTCTCCTCCAGACGCCAGGAGACCTTCTCCGCCAGGAGACCTTCCAGACGCGCTTCTCCTCCAGACGCGCCCATCTGCAACGCCTCATCCGCAGACGCTCTCATCTCGTCCACACGCGCCTCATCTCCTTCCAGACGCACCTCATCTCGTCCTCACCTCCAAACGCCCTCCGCAACGCCTCATCCGCCAGGCGCCCTCCGCAATCGCGCCACCACCCTACGGCCATCCCAGTACTGTACTACGGCCATACCAGCATTGCTCTACGCCCATCCAGACGCGCCCTCCCAGTACCACTCTACGGCTCTTCTGCTCAAGAACTGAGCTCCCTTCGATCCAAGACTTCTCACAAGGACTGGGTCCTCTAGACTGCCAACCATAGATTGATGGTTTTCTTCAGTATGATCTACTAATATTCTGTATGATCTCAATTATCTCTGCATACTAGGTCATTGACCACTACGGCCACCATGGCATCTGCTCTTACGTCTTCGGACTCCAAGCCCCTGTACCATACATCATCTATGCTGGTATAGGGCACCTCAATCAAACTACAGGGCTCAGAGAACTACGTATTATGGTCTCACTCCTTCAAAATTTTCATTGGTGGCCAGCGCAAGATCTACATTCTCAGTACTACTCAGCCTGCCGAGACAGACACCAACTATGACACCTGGTATGTCGATAATTGCCAGGTAATCACTTGGATGACGAACAGTGTTGATCCTAATATTACGTCAAATTTGCTCTATAAAACAACTGCAAAGGAAATGTGGGAAAGTCTTGAGAAAACTTACTCCCAGAAAACAACCAAATCTAGGCTTTCTGACATTTATACAAGAATTTGGTCTGCAAATCAAGGAGAAACATCCTTGATAGAATATTATAGGCTACACACAGGTTTATTTGAAGAACTGCTTATATTTCAACCTGCCTGTTGTGACAAGCAAATTGGTGAAAGAGAAGAATGGCAGGTGTATCGTTTTCTTTCAGGTTTACACCCTCGGTATAAATCTGTCAAAGACCAATTCCCGACGGCAGCTTCCCTACCGTCACTTGAAACTATTTTTGGCAGACTACAGGAGCTGGAATCGCCCAAACAACCTCCCACTGCAGACACTACTGCTCACTTCACAGGAGGACGACCACCCTTCCAAGGATCACGCGGCCGCATATTTGGTCGCAGTCGTGGACGAGAGCAGGGACGAGGACGAGACTCAGGATGCGGTCGTAGCCGTGATTTTTCAAATCCTCATTATCCTGCTTGTACTCATTGTGGCCGATGGAACCATCCGTCTGACAAATGCTGGGCGACCTTTGGCATGCCCAAAGCCAATAATGCATATGAGGCCACATCTTATGACCCAAATTATGATACTATGGAAACCTCTCAGGCTCAATCTCCCACCGATGCTCCTGTATCTTTTACTGCTGCAGAATATACTCGTCTTCGCCAACTCCTTCAGAACCCAGTTGTCGACACTACAACTTCAGGGCCTACTGCAACTCTAGCAGCTACCACAGGTACCATTGCCAATTCTGCCTCTACCACTACTTCTACATGGATCATCGACTCGGGTGCATCAACCCACCTCACAGGAGAATGCAGTATCCTCACCTCTCCCAGGGACCCCTCTACGGTAAAACATGTTCGTGTGGCTAATGGCGCCTACTCACCTATCACTAGTGTGGGGACTATGGAATTTAGCCCCAAACTTAGACTAACGGATGTCTACTGTGCTCCTGCTTTTCCCCTTAGTCTGCTGTCGGTTCACAAATTATGCACAGAACCCAATTGTCGCGTGATTTTTGATGACTTATGCTGTTATTTTCAGGACATCCGGATGAAACAGATCTTTGGTGGGGGACATGAGAAGAACTGCTTATATTATCTTGATATCCCTGTCAACTCTGGTTTCGCTGGCGCAACTTCCATCTCTGCTGATCCCCTTCTCTGGCACCTTCGTTTGGGTCACCCCTCTGCTAAAGCTCTTTCCTTAATGTTCCCTGAACTGTCCATGCTTAAACCCTTCGAGTGTGAAGCATGTCAGTTCGGAAAACATCATCGTGCATCTTTTCCTGCTGGGACTGAACCCCGTCATACTATGCCCTTTTCATTACTTCATTGTGACGTTTGGGGACCTTGTCCTGTCCGAACCATTGGTGGACACCGCTATTTTACTGTTTTTGTGGATGATTATAGGCAGGTCATCCTGGGTCTATCTTATTAAAGAACGATCAGAGATCAATAAAATTATCAAAGATTTCTTCGCTTATGTCAAAAATCAATTTTCAACAAATATTCAGATATTTCGCTCAGACAATGCCTTGGAGTTTACTCAACGAGATCTTTCTGATTTCTTTGCTTCCAATGGAACAATACATCAAACCTCTTGTCCTTATACCTCTCAGCAAAATGGGGTTGCTGAACGCAAGCTTCGTCACCTCCTAAATATTGCCCAGTCCCTTCTAACCCATATGAATGTTCCCAAAACATACTGGGGTGATGCTGTCCTCACTTCAGTCCATCTTATCAACAGGACTCCCTCTCTTACTCTCAAAGGATCCACACCATTTTCTTTACTTCACCCTGATAATCTTCCCTTTCCTTTACCTCTACGAATATTTGGGTGTGTCACCTTCGTCCATAATTTTCACACTAAAGACAAATTATCCCCTCGCGCCATCAAGTGTGTTTTCCTTGGTTATTCCTCCACTCAAAAAGGTTACAGATGTTATGATCCTATTAATAATCGATATTACATATCTGCAGATGTAACCTTCTTTGAACAAACCAGCTTCTTCACACAAAGTGTCCCCGATGTCCCTCTAGATCTTCCTCCACCACCAATCAACCACACCCATCACTCTCGGACCTCACCACCAGATGTTCCTCTACCCATACCTCTGCCTCAGGATGATATGCCATCTTCGACAGTCCCCTCCGTTACTGTTCCGGATGATCCAGAAGACCTGCCGGGTGCATTAAGGAAGCAGAAGAGAAAGTGTACCTCTTATCCTATGTCTAACTTTACTACTACTGCTGGACTCTCTTCCACTGACAAACAATATGCAGATGCCCTAATGACTATCTCCATTCCAAAAGATCATCATAATGCCTCCCAAGATGCAGGCTGGCGACAGGCCATGAATGAAGAAATGGATGCACTCACATCCAGAGGCACGTGGGATCTTGTGCTATGTCCTACAGGCATCAAGCCTGTTGCTTGCCGATGGGTCTTTACGACCAAACAATCTCCAGATGGTTCTATTGACAGACTTAAGGCACGACTTGTGGCAAAGGGATTCACTCAGACATATGGGGTCGATTACTTTGAGACTTCTCCCCTGTTGCTAGGATGGGTTCCATTCGCACTATACTCTCTGTTGCAGCTAACAAGAATTGGCCAATTTTTCAGCTGGATGTCAAGAATGCCTTCTTATATGGTGATCTCGAAGAAGAGGTCTATATGATGCAACCGCCAGGTTACTCCGTCGAGGGGGAGTATGTGTGCCGACTTCGTAAGGCCATCTATGGCCTAAAGCAGAGTCCTCGAGCCTGGTTCGACAGGCTTACCACTGAAATTAGCTCTATTGGTTTTCACAAAACTACATCTGATTACTCTGTGTTTGTTAGATGACGATCCACTGGTACTGTGATACATGCTGTCTATGTTGATGATATGGTGGTCACCGGTGATGATCACAATGGAATTATAGAGGTGTTTGTCACCAAGGACCTTGGACAACTCCGGTACTTTCTTGGTATTGAGGTAATACGCACTGCTGAAGGGTTACATCTATCGCAACAAAAATACTGCTTGGATATTCTTACGGAAGTCGGTTTACTTGGATGCAAACCATCTGGCATCCCTACAGAGGTACGAAAACACACTACAGCCGCCGATTCTGAGTTTGAAGACACTACACGATACAGAAGCCTAGTGGGTAAACTAATCTACCTCACAGTCACTAGGCCTGATATATCTTATGCTGTGAGCAGAGCCAACCGTCACATGGAAAGACCTCTTTACAGTCATTGGCAGGATGTCCTTCTGATCCTTCGATACTTGAAGGAATCACCAGGGCGAGGACTTATCTATAGAGTAAACGGTCATACTGATATCACTGCTTATGCAGACGCTGATTACGCCAGTTCTCCTGAGGACAGACGATCCATTACAGGCTATGCTATGTTTGTCGGTGGTAACCTTGTTACATGGCGAAGTAAGAAACAAACCGTGGTTTCCAGATCAAGTGCAGAGGCAGAATATAGGGCAATGGCCCATGCTGTTTGTGAGATTACATGGCTTGTATCGTTTCTACGGGATCTTGGGTTCCCAGCTACCACTCCTACACCGCTATATTGTGATAACAAGTCTGCTACATACATTGCCACCAATCCAGTGTTTCATGAACGAACGAAGCATATTGAAGTTGACTGTCACTTCATTCGAGATGCAATACGAGGAGGGCAGATCGTCACACCACATATCTCTACAGATCTTCAACTTGCAGACATATTTACTAAAGCACTATCAAAGAAGCGTCTTTTATGGATAACTTCCGAGTTGGGCATGATTGATGGATATGCTCCAACTTGAGGGGGAGTGTTAGAAAATTCCATATATTGTCGCTTCTCTATTTATCTCTATTTCCTTATGCATTGTTTCCTTATGAACTGTTTCCCTTTGTAACCCCACAGGGGTACTTATGTAAAGTTCTACTCTGAGCACCCTAGGGTTTTTCGTCCTATATAAGGACCCCTAGAGCTTACAGAATAAAACACAATATTACAGTTTTTTGATGACTTATGCTGTTATTTTCAGGACATCCGGACGAAACAGATCTTTGGTGGGGGACATGAGAAGAACGGCTTATATTATCTTGATATCCCTGTCAACTCTGGTTTCGCTGGCGCAACTTCCATATCTGCTGATCCCCTTCTCTGGCACCTTCGTCTGGGTCACCCCTCTGCTAAAGCTCTTTCCTTAATGTTCTCTAAACTATCCATGCTTAAACCCTTCGAGTGTGAAACATGTCAGTTCGGAAAACATCATCGTGCATCTTTTCCAGCTAGGATTGAACCCCGTCATACTATGCCCTTTTCATTACTTCATTGTGACGTTTGGGGACCTTGTCCTGTCCGAACCATTGGTGGACACCGCTATTTTACTGTTTTTGTGGATGATTATAACAGGTCATCCTGGGTCTATCTTATTAAAGAACGATCAGAAATCAATAAAATTATCAAAGATTTCTTCGCTTATGTCAAAAATCAATTTTCAACAAATATTCAGATATTCCGCTCAGACAATGCCTTGGAGTTTACTGAACGAGATCTTTCTTATTTCTTTGCTTCCAATGGAACAATACATCAACCTCTTGTCCTTATACCTCTCGGCAAAATGGGGTTGCTGAACGCAAGCTTCGTCACCTCCTCAATATTGCCCGGTCCCTTCTAACCCATATGAATGTTCCCAAAACATACTGGGGTGATGCTGTCCTCTCTTCAGTCCATCTTATCAACAGGACTCCCTCTCTTACTCTTAAAGGATCCACACCATTTTCTTTACTTCACCCTGATAATCTTCCCTTTCCTTTACCTCTACGAATATTTGGGTGTGTCTCCTTCGTCCATAATTTTCACACTAAAGACAAATTATCCCCTCGCGCCATCAAGTATGTTTTCCTTGGTTATTCCTCCACTCAAAATGGTTACAGATGTTATGATCCTATTAATAATCGATATTACATATCTGCAGATGTAACCTTCTTTGAACAAACCAGCTTCTTCACACAAAGTGTCCCCGATGTCCCTCTAGATCTTCCTCCACCACCAATCAACCACACCCATCACTCTCGGACCTCACCACCAGATGTTCCTCTACCCATACCTCTGCCTCAGGATGATATGCCATCTTCGACAGTCCCCTCCGTTACTGTTCCGGATGATCCAGAAGACCTGCCGATTGCATTAAGGAAGCAGAAGAGAAAGTGTACCTCTTATCCTATGTCTAAATTTACTACTAGTGCTGGACTCTCTTCAACTGACAAACAATATGCAGATGCCCTAATGACTATCTCCATTCCGAAAGATCATCATACTGCCTCCCAAGATGCAGGCTGGAGACAGGCCATGAATGAAGAAATGGATGCACTCACATCCAGAGGCACGTGGGATCTTGTGCTATGTCCTACAGGCATCAAGCATGTTGCTTGCCGATGGGTCTTTACGACCAGACAATCTCCAGATGGTTCTATTAACAGACTTAAGGCACGACTTGTGGCAAAGGGATTCACTCAGACATATGAGGTCGATTACTTTGAGACCTTCTCCCCTGTTGCTAGGATGGGTTCCATTCGCACTATACTCTCTGTTGCAGCTAACAAGAATTGGCCAATTTTTCAGCTGGATGTCAAGAATGCCTTCTTATATGGTGATCTCGAAGAAGAGGTCTATATGATGCAACCGCCGGGTTACTCCGTCGAGGGGGAGTATGTGTGCCGACTTCGTAAGGCCATCTATGGCCTAAAGCAGAGTCCTCGAGCCTGGTTCGACAGGCTTACCACTGAAATTAGCTCTATTGGTTTTCACAAAACTACATCTGATTACTCTGTGTTTGTTAGAGGACGATCCACTGGTACTGTGATACTTGCTGTCTATGTTGATGATATGGTGGCACCGGTGACGATCACAATGGAATTCTAGAGACCAAGGCATTCCTTCAAAAGGTGTTTGTCACCAAGGACCTTGGACAACTCCGGTACTTTCTTGGTATTGAGGTAATACGCACTGCTGAAGGGTTACATCTATCACAACGAAAATACTGCTTGGATATTCTTACAAAAGTCGGTTTACTTGGATGCAAACCATCTGGCATCCCTGCAGAGGTACGAAAACACACTACAGCCGCCGATTCTGAGTTTGAAGACACTACACGATACAGAAGCCTAGTGGGTAAACTAATCTACCTCACAGTCACTAGGCCTGATATATCTTATGCTGTGAGCAGAGCCAGCCGTCACATGGAAAGACCTCTTTACAGTCATTGGCAGGATGTCCTTCTGATCCTTCGATACTTGAAGGAATCACCAGGGCGAGGACTTATCTATAGAGTCAACGGTCATACTGATATCACTGCTTATGCAGACGCTGATTACGCCAGTTCTCCTGAGGACAGACGATCCATTACAGGCTATGCTATGTTTGTCGGTGGTAACCTTGTTACATGGCGAAGTAAGAAACAAACCGTGGTTTCCAGATCAAGTGCAGAGGCAGAATATAGGGCAATGGCCCATGCTGTTTGTGAGATTACGTGGCTTGTATCGTTTCTACGGGATCTTGGGTTCCCAGCTACCACTCCTACATCGCTATATTGTGATAACAAGTCTGCTACATACATTGCCACCAATCCAGTGTTTCATGAACGGACGAAGCATATTGAAGTTAACTGTCACTTCATTCGAGATGCAATACGAGGAGGACAGATCGTCACACCACATATCTCTACAGATCTTCAACTTGCAGACATGTTTACTAAAGCACTATCAAAGAAGCGTCTTTTATGGATAACTTCCAATTTGGGCATGATTGAAGGATATGCTCCAACTTGAGGGGGTGTGTTAGAAAATTCCATATATTGTCGCTTCTCTATTTATCTCTATTTCCTTATGCATTGTTTCCTTATGAACTGTTTCCCTTTGTAACCCCACAGGGGTACTTATGTAAAGTTCTACTCTAAGCACCCTAGGGTTTTCCGTCCTATATAAGGACCCCTAGAGCTCACAGAATAAAACACAATATTACAGTTTTTTGATGACTTATGCTGTTATTTTCAGGACATCCGGACGAAACAGATCTTTGGTGGGGGACATGAGAAGAACGGCTTATATTATCTTGATATCCCTGTCAACTCTGGTTTCGCTGGCGCAACTTCCATCTCTGCTGATCCCCTTCTCTGGCACCTTCGTCTGGGTCACCCCTCTGCTAAAGCTCTTTCCTTAATGTTCCCTGAACTGTCCGTGCTTAAACCCTTTGAGTGTGAAGCATGTCAGTTTGGAAAACATCATCGTGCATCTTTTCCTGCTAGGACTGAACCCCGTCATACTATGCCCTTTTCATTACTTCATTGTGACGTTTGGGGACCTTGTCCTATCCGAACCATTGGTGGACACCGCTATTTTACTGTTTTTGTGGATGATTATAGCAGGTCATCCTGGGTCTATCTTAATAAAGAACGATCAGAAATCAATAAAATTATCAAAGATTTCTTCGCTTATGTCAAAAATCAATTTTCAACAAATATTCAGATATTCCGCTCAGACAATGCCTTGGAATTTACTGAATGAGATCTTTCTGATTTCTTTGCTTCCAATGGAACAATACATCAAACCTCTTGTCCTTATACCTCTCAGCAAAATGGGGTTGCTGAACGCAAGCTTCGTCACCTCCTAAATATTGCCCGGTCCCTTCTAACCCATATGAATGTTCCCAAAACATACTGGGGTGATGCTGTCCTCACTTCAGTCCATCTTATCAACAGGACTCCCTCTCTTACTCTCAAAGGATCCACACCATTTTCTTTACTTCACCCTGATAATCTTCCCTTTCCTTTACCTCTACGAATATTTGGGTGTGTCTCCTTCGTCCATAATTTTCACACTAAAGACAAATTCTCCCCTCACGCCATCAAGTGTGTTTTCCTTGGTTATTCCTCCACTCAAAAAGGTTACAGATGTTATGATCCTATTAATAATCGATATTACATATCTGCAGATGTAACCTTCTTTGAACAAACCAGCTTCTTCACACAAAGTGTCCCGGATGTCCCTCTAGATCTTCCTCCACCACCAATCAACCACACCCATCACTCTCGGACCTCACCACCAGATGTTCCTCTACCCATACCTCTGCCTCAGTATGATATGCCATCTTCGACAGTCCCCTCCGTTACTGTTCCGGATGATCCAGAAGACCTGCCGACTGCATTAAGGAAGCAGAAGAGAAAGTGTACCTCTTATCCTATGTCTAACTTTACTACTACTGCTGGACTCTCTTCCACTGACAAACAATATGCAGATGCCCTAATGACTATCTCCATTCCGAAAGATCATCATAGTGCCTCCCAAGATGCAGGCTGGCGACAGGCCATGAATGAAGAAATGGATGCACTCACATCCAGAGGCACTTGGGATCTTGTGCTATGTCCTACAGGCATCAAGCCTGTTGCTTGCCGATGGGTCTTTACGACCAAACAATCTCCAGATGGTTCTATTGACAGACTTAAGGCACGACTTGTGGCAAAGGGATTCACTCAGACATATGGGGTTGATTACTTTGAGTCCTTCTCCCCTGTTGCTAGGATGGGTTCCATTCGTACTATACTCTCTGTTGCAGCTAACAAGAATTGGCCAATTTTTCAGCTGGATGTCAAGAATGCCTTCTTATATGGTGATCTCGAAGAAGAGGTCTATATGATGCAACCGCCGGGTTACTCCGTCGAGGGGGAGTATGTGTGCCGACTTCGTAAGGCCATCTATGGCCTAAAGCAGAGTCCTCGAGCCTGGTTCGACAGGCTTACCACTGAAATTAGCTCTATTGGTTTTCACAAAACTACACCTGATTACTCTGTGTTTGTTAGAGGACGATCCACTGGTACTGTGATACTTGCTGTCTATGTTGATGATATGGTGGTCACCGGTGATGATCACAATGGAATTCTAGAGACCAAGGCATTCCTTCAAAAGGTGTTTGTCACCAAGGACCTTGGACAACTCCGGTACTTTCTTGGTATTGAGGTAATACGCACTGCTGAAGGGTTACATCTATCGCAACGAAAATACTGCTTGGATATTCTTACGGAAGTCGGTTTACTTGGATGCAAACCATCTGGCATCCCTGCAGAGGTACGAAAACACACTACATCCGCCGATTCTGAGTTTGAAGACACTACACGATACATAAGCCTAGTGGGTAAACTAATCTACCTCACAGTCACTAGGCCTGATATATCTTATGCTGTGAGCAGAGCCAGCCGTCACATGGAAAGACCTCTTTACAGTCATTGGCAGGATGTCCTTCTGATCCTTCGATACTTGAAGGAATCACCAGGGCGAGGACTTATCTATAGAGTCAACGGTCATACTGATATCACTGCTTATGCAGACGCTGATTACGCCAGTTCTCTTGAGGACAGACGATCCATTACAGGCTATGCTATGTTTGTCGGTGGTAACCTTGTTACATGGCGAAGTAAGAAACAAACCGTGGTTTCCAGATCAAGTGCAGAGGCAGAATATAGGGCAATGGCCCATGCTGTTTGTGAGATTACGTGGCTTGTATCGTTTCTACGGGATCTTGGGTTCCCAGCTACCACTCCTACACCGCTATATTGTGATAACAAGTCTGCTACATACATTGCCACCAATCCAGTGTTTCATGAACGGCAGGTGAGGAAGAAGGAGAAGCACCACCAAAAATCCAAAAAAATTAACAAAAGAAAAAGTGTCAAAAAGATAGCACCAATAATAATAACCAAGCACCAACCAACTAACCTTGGAGGAAACCACACCTACAATTGATCCCATGTCAGCCTATGGATCCTCACCTGAAGATTTTGGATGCCTGCCTTTCCTGGATGACGCTGCTCATTTTAGTCATCCACATGTATAGCATGATGTGGGCACATATTTTGTTGTAAATAAGAACACTATTTCCACTATTGCTTTTGATTCTGTAGATATCACGTTTCCTGGTATAATGAGAAAATCCAAAAAAAATTGAAAACTACCTTGTCTAATCCATATGTGGTGGAAATAATTCAGAATCTTGTTCTTGAAATTCCTCTTCACAAAGCCATCAAACATGCCTAACATCAAGAAAGGTTTAGCGGAGGCATGTACTTCAAAGAGACAGCCACATAAAATCGTGAAATAAATGTGAAACACATCCTCACCACAGTTACAGTAAACACAATCAAAATTCCAACAAAGAAAAAGGACATATGAGCACCTTTAGTTAAATGCCAGATGTTTGCTCACGAGTTCGACCAAACTCTACTTGACAGTGGATACTCAATCAACCTAATGCCTACTTTATTGCTCAAAGAATTTGGGTTGGGACCGCTCAAATCTACGAGAATGATTCTGCAGTTCACAGATACATCCATTAAGCGGCCCTGAGGAATTTTGGAAGATGTAGTCATCACCATTCAGGGAATGTTGTTCCCTGTGGATTTCATAGTTCTGGTTATGGACACTTCAGTTCCTCTTCTTCACACCCCGACAATCCTTGGACGACCATTTCTTCGAACAACCGAAGCAGTAGTGAACTATGGCACCAGGCATATAACATTCCGTTCAAATAGTGACAAAGTGTCGATTAAGACGATCCAAGTGCCTAAAGTTTCAGCATCTGCATCAGACGAGAGTATGCCAGCAGAGCAACGAATAGAAGAATGTAACTTTCTGGCCGAAATCCACGATACAAATCTATTCATGGATGATATCGAAACCCAAGCATTCATTTCCACAGAGACAACCCTGTATAGCACACTTGAGTTCCCAAATATATCCTTGATGATGAGATTTTTGTTGACTTTCCTGATGAATACATTCATGGCCACCTATCCTTGGTGGAGCAAGAGGCCATCATCGAAAATTTCCGCAAACAAGATTCAATCATTGAAGAATTCTATGTGATACTACACTCAAAACCTACAGTGCCCATGGTGGACAAGCTACAGATGAAAGATCCAACACCATCGCCATGCACAGTAGCAGAAGTCACCATTGAGCTGAATCAATCCCCACCTGAACTCAAACCACTTCCAGCAAACATGAAATATGCCTTCCTTGCGGGCGCATCGAACATGTTCCCTGTAATCATCAAATCACATCTAACCAAGGAATAAGAGTCTCGTATGCTCGAGGTTCTCGAAAGAAACTACAAGGCCATAGGCTGGAAAATTTCAGATCCCAATGGGATAAACCCTTCCCTATGATCGCATCACATATACTTGGAAGAAGATAGCAAACCCTCTCGCGAAGTTCACTGAAGATTAAATCCAAACATGCGGGAGGTAGTGATGAATGAGATAACAAAATGGTATAATGTGGGATTCATATATCCCATCTCCGACTCAAAATGGGTGAGTCCCTTTCATGTTGTGCCCAAGAAGTCAAGAATCACCAAGGTCAAGAATGACAAAGGAGAGTAGATCACAACCAGAGTGCCAACATCATGGTACGTCTGTGTAGGTTACTAACATCCGAATTTAAAAACCAAGAAAGATCATTTCCCACTTCCCTTCATCGACAAGATAGTCAATTCGACTGTTTGCGAAGGAATATTTCTATTTCTCAGATGGATACTCAGATTATAATCAAGTCACCATTGCTTCTGAAGATCAAGAGACAACCTTCACCTGTCCATTTGGGTCGTACGCCTTCCGCAGAATGTCGTTCAGGTATGCAACGCTCCAACAACATTTCGCAATGTATGTTGGCAGTATTTGCATATATGGTTGGAAGTTTTCTTGAGGACTTCATGGATGACTTATTGGTCTACGGAGACAGCTTTGGTCAGTGTTTATCTTACTTAGACCGAGTTCTAAAAAGATTATATGAGGTGAACCTTGTGCTCTTGTGGGAAAAGAGCTATTTTATGGTAACCGGGGGTATTGTGCTTGGCCATGTCATCTCAAAACGTGGCATGGAGGTCAACTCGGTGATGAACGCGAAATTTGCCTCATTAATAATCAGAGAATGTCATAGTATAGTATAGGAGGAAAATTCGGTTCAGCAAAAACCACAATCTTTGAATGTTGTGGAGTTTTTTTAACTTGGTAAGTGTACAAGGTCGAACATAATGATACGAGCTACTCTATCTATTTATCGAATTTCGATCGGTTTAGAGCATGTGTGAATTATTTCTCAATTACAGGCCTTCATGCATATGTACAAGATGCATTATGCAGATTACAATGCAATAAAATGATGCATGCATTTTTTTAGTTGATTTTTATGCTATTATAAAATGATGCGAGAGAGAAATGTAAAGATTAATTACATGCAAAATAAAGGACTGCAAATATGCCCTAAAAGGATTACTTAATTTGAGAAACAGAAAGTAAATTGAAATCAAGGTCACTTTGAGCATAACAATGTGAGAAAACATTTATTTTATGACAAGGAAGTGGAGCAAGAGTCATCGTCTAACATAAAAATTCACTTCATTTAAAATGGTGTCACATGAGAAAATTAAACATGCCATAATATAAAGGATGAAACAAGAAATAAAACAACACTAAAATCATGCAATTTGGATCTACGATGCTCAAGTTATGAAGAAAATAATACAGGGACATAATTGTAAATAAAATGCAAGAAATAAAAGAGATAAATATTACAAATAGGACCCTAGAGGGACCTAAATGTAATTTCTAAAAATCGCATAGGCCCTTATGCAATTTTTCCACATCTACGGGGGTATTTCTACAAATTCCAGAAGCTGTGAGGGCATCCCTGTAAAATACCCAGGCACGCACATGTTGGGAACGCTCCTGGGGGCCATAGTGAAAATATCATAACTTTTTGGTCTTTCATGCAAATTATCCAGGCACTCACGTGGTGTGCACGTAAGGGGCCTATGCTTGGGAGGCTCGCAGGCTCGGGCAGACGTGGTGCGAGATGGTGGCTCGGATCTTGGCTCGGCGAACCCGAGGCTGCTGGATCGAATTGAGGCTTGGGGCATCCACGTGTTTTCATCATGGCCGTCTGATCCAGATGATCGGACAGCATCTACTCTTCGTTCTCCACCGCAGACCGCCGGAGGAGGCGGGGCTTCGACGATCCACCTATGGCTCCTTCGTGCCCCGAGGCCGCGCTGGAAGGCCGAGGAAGAGAGCTAAAGTCCTAGCGAGCAACTTGGAGGTGTTGCAAAGCTCAGGAGCTGGTCGGCAGTGAAGGTCGGTGAAGCTTCATCAGAGGAGAAACACTTGAAGGAGCTTCGATGCAAACTCCAACCATTGAGGGTCCTACATGCGTTAGATAATATCCGAAGCAAAGTGCAAGTGATTGGTGAGTGAGCGGGGGCCGTGAGGCGTCAGGAGGTGGTGCCCGTGAGCTTCTTCTCCGGAGAAGTGGAGCAGAAGGGGGTTGGAGAGGGGGAGGTTCTGGAGAATAGAAGGGTGGTCGACGAAGGTGCTCGATGAGTGGTGAAGGTCGTAAGGTGGTCAGGTGAGGGTGGCGGCGAGTGAGAGAGTCGGGAACATCAAGAGAAATTAAGAAGAAACAAATAAAGAATTACCTGGTCGAAGCCAAGCGATCGGCAGAGGAAGTAGCCTATGGTCGAGTTCCATTGGAGCTCGGGGTCATCGCCCAACGCGCCCGGCTGATACACGGAGCTCAGCGGTGCACAATGGCAGCCGTGACATGGTCGTAGGCCACGGAGCTCACCGGAGGGTGGCGACCATCGTCGCCTCGACAAGGCCGCCCTCTGGTGTCACCGGAGGGCGGAGGAGGATAGGATTAGCCCTCGTAGATGGCTGAGGGCGGTGAAGTACAACGGACGAGGGGTTTTATAGGAGGGGGTGTCGTCGGCGGTTATGTGGTGGGGGTGTTTCAATGATGGTTTAATGGTGGGAGAATAATGGAGTGGGTGTTATGGTGGTTACGCAAAGATGGTGGGAGATCAGGCTTTGTGGAGGAGACGTTATGGAGTGAAGAGAAGTTTGGTAGGCGGCGCGAAAATGGAAAGGGGGCGACGATCGTAATGCTTAGAGGGGGAAGGTAACAGAGGTAGGAGACGACTGGCGAGCCGTTGGATCTTGCGATCCAATGGCTGGGATGATAAAGCGATTGGAGGGTAGTGATCAGATCCGAGGAGTGGATCGGGTGGCTGAGATGCGTGTGGAGGTGAGCGGCGCTGATGAGAAGACAGTTTGATCCAACGGTGGAGAAGAGTAGGGTGATGTGGAGTGATGAGAAGCGTAGGATGTTAAGGGGATCGGAGGTCTATGGGAAAGGGGCGACGTGGAACGCGGAGATCCGTAAGATAGGAGATGATATCTAACGGTTGTGGATGAGGCGCTAGAGGCGGCGAGGATTAGATCGGATGTCAGATCAGACGGTTGGGAATTGAGTGGAGATGTACGGTCAAGATGGGGGCGGGGTGAAGAAGATGTGATGGCCCGAAAGGGGTGATGAATCCACGATTCATCATCTCAATATCTTGATCTTAGCAAAATCCCCGAGTAAAAGCTCATAAAAATGTCCATAAAATCAATAAATTAACAAAATGTCTCTTGTAAATAAAACACACTAATTATTGTATATTAAGTTGTACAAAATAAATTACACATAAAAAAAGCCGCAAAATCAAAGGAGTTTTATACATGTAAATAGCCCAAAACTTTATATATTTTTAATAATCTCATATCAACTCCTTTTTGGCTAATTCTTTTTCCAACATGTTCATATCAATGTATATAAAAATACAAAAATACAAAACAAATTTTACCTCAAATAAATACTCCTAGATCCCAATGGAAAAAAAAAGCTGTAAAGACCAACTTCCAAGCTAAATTCCCGCTCCGTATGAACTCCAAATTCACCAAACTCACTTTTAAAGTTCAAGTTAGAAAATTATCTATCCAACGGAAGTGATTTCATTAAAATCGGAGCTCATTTGCAAAGGTTGGGTTTTGGGACCTAGATGTACATTGTATACCTTGTATATATTCATTCTTTCTTAAATTTTTATTGTATCTTTCATAATTACTAAAAATACAAAAATATCGTGATTGTGTTGTATTTTAATTGTACTATTTTATTGTATTTTTCTATTGTAAATATCTCTTATTAAAAAGACAAAAAATACATATTAGAAAAGTAAAAAAAATGTGTACATAGTGTTTTGTCTTCTTTTGTAAATTCTCCACTTTTTGTCTTCTCTTTTTAAATTATTGTAATTAAAGTAGCCAACTTTATTTCATTTATTTATTTAATTTCCATTCTCTACAATAACCACCATTCAACTCTTTACCACCAACCTCCATTCAACTCCACCATTTTTTAAACCTCCCATTCAACTCCATTAATAATATAACCTCCCACCACTTTAATAACCTCTCATTTCATCATCTATATATACATCCCATCCTCCTCAATTTGCCTTTGATCCATCTTTATGTGAGGAGAGCCTAGTTCCCAGAGTTGAATCGGTGACAGCGACGCAACCGCGGTCGAGCGACGACAGCCCTCTCTCCGGTGAGATCCGTTGGTTATTTGGCCAACTTCGCAGCCGCAACCGCGCGCTGCTCGAGCTCATCGCACGCCGACGATTTGAGCGAAGACCGTGCTCTCGTGAGCACATCATAGGCGATCGTCTCCATCGTAGGTAAATTGTCTTCGCATTTTACCATCTTGTTATTTTTTGCATTTTTATTAGCACAACATATCATCCCTTCCACCACCACCATCACACCACTTTTTCCCCATTTGTTTGTATCTCCATCTTCATCACCATCATCATCATATCATTTTCTTCCCCATATAATTGTGTACATATTTCTTGTTTAAAAAATTTAAAAAAAAATAAAAAAACTAAAACAAAAAAAGAGTCTTTTATTACTGCAAAACAAAAAAAATAAAAAAAATAAAAAAAACTCATCGGAGGTGAAGCAGCGGCCCTCACAGCCGCCGCCCCACCCCCTCGCTCGTCTTCCACCTGCGGCCAGCCCTCGGCCCATCGCCGACCGCCCTCCTAGCGGCGCCGCCCTCCCAGCGGCCACGCCGCCGCGGCCGACGCCGCAGCCCACTTCGCCGATGTCCGCCGTCCACGCCTCACCGACACCTCCGACCTCCCGCGCCGCCAACGAGCCCTCGCCGTCCGCGCCTCACCGACAACCCTCGCCGACGACCTCCGCCGACCAGCCGCGCGCCTCGCCGTCCTCGCGGCCGTGCGCGGGGCCGCCGCCGCCGCCTCCCCCGTTGGGTTCTTCCCCATGCCCAGCAAGGAAGAAGAACAAGGTTTTGGTTATTTTTTTATTATCGTGAAAATTGCAAGTGTTTACTTTCATGTTTCCTTAATTACAAATAGGTCCTTGTACATAGTTTGTATTGTTTAAGTTCATTTCTGTTTTGCAAAGACACCCTTGTGTTCGCACTTTAATTTGGACCTTATTTTGGCATCGTTTTATTCAATGAAAAATTCCATTATGTTGAGCAACTAATTCTCTGTCATCTGAGTATTTATTTGTATTTTTGTGATATTTGGGTAATTAACTATAATTGTTTAACTGCAATTTTGCATAGTTTACCCATTCTGTGCCATTAAATTAATATCTCACAAACGGTTGCTCCAAAAACTCCACAAAAATTAGGAATGATGCCTTAAAATGTGATAAACGTACTGTCCAAATTTCATCCAAAATGGAGTTGTCTTGTGCTTGGAATAATTTATGGAGTGGTTTTAGTATTTGATTTTTAATTAAATCCACAAATATCCTTTTTGCGAAATTTCAAGTCTCCTGAATTGCACATTTAAATATCTTTCTGAAATAAATCGCACTCTGATTAATTTGATAACGTGGATTTATTAGAAATTATTTACTCACTGTCACTCTGATTTCACTAAAAAATCCATAAAAAATTCATAACTTGTCAAAAAATTCTAAAAAATATTACTATAACTTCCTTGCATCATCTTTTAGTTCCAGTAATTTTTTCATAATTTTTGCTTACTGTTTGTGTGAAAAATTGCGAGAAAACCCATAAAAAGTGTGCATTTTTCATTCTTGCATTTTAACCCCTAAAATACCAAAAAAAAGTTCCTTGCATTCATCACTGGATTAAGACTCTAGGAAAAATATAACTTTGCTAAATTGGACTTATTTTCTATTCAAATTAATTTGGCTAAGTTGTATGCTCTCTTAGTGTAAATTCCGCCGCATTTGCATTTGCTTTGGTTTTTGCATAAAAAAATCTAAAAAATACCATTTGGATATCTAGATCTTAAATTTGCAAATTAAACCCAAGTTGTTCCTTTGCCTCCCTGAGTTCGACCCCGGACTTGCCCGGGATATAAATTAAGCCGAGACACTCTTCACGGAGATTCTTTTCTCGGTTCTGACCAATTCGCTAGGTACACATATTACAACGGACATGAATTAAACAACGTATTTAGCGACTCGTCAGATGGCGCCGTTGCCGGGGAGGCAAACGGCTTAGGGATTAGTTTAAAAATTTGGATTTAGATTTTCATTTACTCGGGTAGTCTGACCCCCGAGCCCACTTGTATTTATTCCATTTTCTTTTAATTATTTGTCTTCATATTCTTGTATATATTTTGTTGTTTATCTCTCTAATATAAATTTCTTTTTCCTTGCGAGGGTCCGGTGGACTTGGAGTGCATCGGAGGTCGACGGACGCGACGCGCGCCGACTGCTGAAGAGCTTGGAGAATTTATTTATCTTTGAGAGAGTTTTTGTAAATTATTGTAATTATTTAGGTAGTTGCTCCTTTATAGCGGCTCTTGTTTGAGAGCTCGCGTGTGTAAAAAAGACTTGGACATTATTTGTGGTGTGTCGAGCCTGTTTCACTCTCCGGCGAGGGTGGGGCTTGACTTGAGTGGCGAACTTAAGGATTAGGCACACGGTAGTTTAGATTCAAACTTGTTTGTGCCCATCGTAAATTAGGCCACACATATCTTAGAAGATTCACATATCTTATAAGATTCATAATGAGACGCACATAGACACATACTACTTAGCTCAAATTCAATCAATTCTTCCCCGCTAATAGTATACTGTTTAGGTGCGGTTTTTCTCGATCTGCATGCATTTAGTGTAATATTTACAAATTCAGTTTTGCATAACGCATGAAGAGTGCTGGGATTCACTGTAAGTATAACTTCTTCTGAGCATGCATCATAGTTTCTCGTTTGCATTCTGATTTCCGATTCCCCTCTTGTTTTATAACTTAAGGTTAAAAGGAAATTGGGACTGAACGGTAGACGTGCTTGTGTGTTCACATAAATTTCAAGTGATAACCTAACTCTAAAATTGGGACTGAATTGAGCAGGTCGATTTAAAAAAAAATTGGAATAAAAAGAACCCTTGTTCTCGGGTGCATAAAGCCCTCATTGTTTGTTTTACTTGCAAGTGAGAGAGAGACGACCCTAGGATAGAGCCAAGTCTGGATTTCTTACTTACTACTGGTTCTTTATTTTCAGGCGACACTAGTCGTAAGAACCGGGTCAGTCTGTAGGAAAATACGGACACCTAACAGCTCGTTAATCTTTCCAAGATTGTATTCTCACCAACTAAAATTGACAAGATAATTCGGTCGAACTCTTACGGCCTTCACGTGTTGAGTTGGTGAAATTGAGGGTTTGAATTGCGTTTGTATTGTGTGAGTTTACTCCGCACATTTACGTGCACCGTAGAACTAGCACCTCATTGAAATATCGTGTTCTAATCGGTTCTTTTGACATCGAAGATGACTGATTGGGGGGATAATTATTCGGACCTTGCGAATTTCCCGTTGAACCCTCCAAGAAGTATGTCTTCACAGGTCCATGCGCAACGTGGACCAACCTGGACTCATGACCCTCTTGAGTCCAGGATCACCCACTCTCGGGATGGTTACTCTCAAACCATTCCCTTTCTCTCTTCCCACCTCACCGAGGAAGACCTTCGCCTCGATGAGAATATCTTGATTCACAAATCCTCTTCTAATCAAGAACACATTGCTGATTCAGGACCTAAATAAGACACAAGTAAAATGCCTCCAAAGAAGAAAGAAGAGGAAGAAGAGAACAATGAAGACCCAATGAGAATGATACTTGCCAGATTAGCTGCATCTGAGCAGCAACAAGCATTACTGAGAGCTCAGTTAGGACAGTTAAATGTTGGGGTCCAACTACCAATGGATGCGGCGTATAATCCCGGACAATATCAAATTCATAACTACTTGAGTCCGGCTGAGCCCGAGGTTGATTTTGAATTGAAGCCGCATTTTCTGAACCTGCTGCCACATTTTGATGGGAATGCTTCTGAGGAACCATATGCATTCCTAAGGGACTTTGAGCTCATCTGCGCTAACCTCAAAAATCAAAATGTTAGCCAGGATTATATTAGGCTCAAAGCCCTTCCATTTGCCTTGGGTGGCAAAGCTGATTACTGGGTAAAGAATCTTGGGATCGTTGTCACCACATATGCCCAGTTCAAGGACCTGTTTTTGAAGAAGTTCTACCCTTTGAGTAAAACTAACATGATGAGGACGCGCATTACGAGTTTTTCCCAGTTACCCCATGAAGCTTTTTGTGATGCTTGGGAAAGATTTAAGGACATCCTGCAGAAGTGTCCCTGTCATGGACTAAATGATAACATCTTGGTCCAATCATTTTTCACTGGTCTCAACCCTGAGATGCAGGGTTTAGTGAGCGTTGCCTGTGGAGGCAGCTATACATCACGAGGAGCGGATACCGTCTGGAGGGTATTCGAGCAGATGGCTGAAACTAGCCGCTCACAGATGGCCAGCAGGGCCTATACACCATCCCCCAGTTCACTCTCACTTGGAGGGGGCAAATCAGCTGTAGTTGATCTCTCTCAGGATGTGATCCCTAGCATGGGACTCCTTGCTGACAAGCTTACTGTAGTAGAGAGGATCGACAGGAGGATTGATGAGTTAGACCGGAGCGTCTCCAAGATCCCAAAACAAGTGGAGGAGTTGACTGATAGGGTATCTAAGATAAAGATACCTGCCGTGACTGCACCCTCTGCTCCCGTATACCGAGTTCACCATGTTCAGGAGCAGTTGGTGTCAGGGCAACCCCAGCCGTGGGAGCAGGACCAATCCTACACCCACTCTTTCCAGCAGCCACCTCCATTAGCAGAGACAGTCCAGGAGGAGCCTCCACCGGTTTGGGAGGTGAATGGAGTATGGTATACTCAGGACCCTGCCAGGCAGGGAAGTACGGGAGACCGACAGACCTACCAGCGTCCCCCGACCTTTCACAACACCGCATTCACCTCCGCACCACCTCCTTCACAGCAGAGCCCTGGATTCCAGCCACCCCAGCAGCAGAGGCAGCAGTACCAGCAGCATGGCCGACAGGGCCATTACCAGGCGAGCCAGCAGGGCCCGCAACCCCAGCAGCAGCAGCAGAGGCAGTACTCTGGCCAGCAGGGTCAGTCTTCCCGTTCTTCTTCCCAGTCTTATCCACTTCCTTCTTCGTCTAGTCCCGTGGATATACAGCAGCAGATACTCGACGAGCTACGTTCCTACAGGAACGAGATTCATGACTTACGGGTGGATGTCAACCGCCTGTCTAGATGGCGAGACGAGCAGACTGCACCTTCTACCTCTATCCCAGCCCAAGTTCAAGCTAACCCCAACAGCCTGAACAGATCTAGTTCTCAGCAGCATTTTAGTCAGGTATACTATTCAGCATCTCCTAGATCTGAACATGAGATTCTTTCGTGTGACGAGGCTAACCACATGTCACTCAGGAGCGGAAGGACCGTGACCGTACCTGACCGGGCGAGGGATACGAGGAGGGGCATCTCTGGAGCTCTACCTGGGGAGTCTTCAGAGGACGAGGAGGAGAGGCATCATATTTCGGAGCCCCATCAGCATCATTCGAGGATTTCCATTCAGGGAGCCGAGAGGAGGAGGAGAGCACGTATGCAGCATCGTCAGCATGGATATTCTTCTGAGTCTACGGAGGACCTTGCATCTCCGGTTGTGGCGGATACCACTCCAGCTTCTATTCCACAACCTGTAGTAGATAGTTTAGATTTTGAGTCCATGTTGCATCAAAAAGATTCTTGTATGAAGAACTCTGTTTCCGTTAAGTCAAAGAATGATCTTTCAGTTCATGATTCAGATTCTTCATCCTCTGTTTCCCTAGCTTCAATCCCTTTCCCCCGTGCTCTTAAGGCAGGAAAGCGCATCAAAAAGATTCAGAAAGATGACCCCGATATGGCACGATTTTGTAAAGAAAATATCACAGTTAAGGTGCCATTTGATGAATATGTGGCTAACCATCCTGCCTTCCAAAAATACCTTAAGGTGAGATGCACACCTACAAGGGTTAGCAGGAAGAAAGATAACCGAAATATAAAGACACATGTCTTATCGGTAGCCACAACCTATTGTCTCAAGAATCAGACTTTGCCAAGGAAAAAGAGAGACATGGGTGCTCATTATGTGGAGAGTCGTATTGACGACATTGCGTTTGCACGCACACTCTTAGATAATGGTTCTTCGATCAACTTACTTCCCTTAGCATTATATCAGAAATTGGAGTTGGGACCACTTCGCAAATCTAGAGCCTTACTCCAATTCGCTGATCGATCAGTGAAGAGACCTAAGGGAGAAGTGAAGAACGTAGTTATCTCGATTGAGGGGCAGAACTATCAAGTTGACTTCACAGTCTTGGACATGGAGACCCCCAATCATTGGAGAGAATCTCAGATCATTCTTGGGCGGCCCTTCCTTAGGACCGCAGGCGCAGCTTTCGATTATGGTACGGGAATGATGAAGTTCCGTTCTCCAGGCGGAGAAGTGAACCTTGAGATGAAGCAAACCAAGTGTCAGCGACCCGATTCAGAGAGTAGCACAGAGTATTCATCTTCAGAGGCAGATTGCAGTTTGATTAGCACAGTTGGGATTTGGGGACAGATTCCTTCAGGACAGAGCGAGTCCCTTTCATCTGGAAAGGGTATAGTGGATGATGCAGTTTGCCAGGTGTTGTCTGATCTTGGGAGAGATGCATCTACCTATTCCCATGATGACACAGAGATCCATCTGGATCTGTCAGTTCCATCCCCTTCGGAACGATCATGGGATATAGATGATGAGTCGGACGCGGCTTTGGCCGAACTACTGCGTTTCTTTGGCGATCCGACTCCCTTTACTTCTGATTTGGTGGCGAGTACTACTCAGCTTAGTCCACCTTCATGCAGCACGGAACCAGATTCAGATTCAGTTCAGCCAGATCTGCTTGATGATACCACATTGCCAGAACTGAAATCACTACCTCCTACACTTAAGTATGCCTTTCTTGCGGGACCCAAAGAGAGATATCCTGTCATCATTAGCTCAGACTTGACTTTAGAACAGGAGTCTAGGTTGTTAGAGGTCTTAGAGAGGAACCGCAAAGCAATAGGCTGGACAGTGTCGGATCTCGTGGGCATCAACCCCGCTCTCTGCTCGCACCACATTTTTACTGAGGATAACGTGAGACCTTCCCGTGAGTTCCAAAGGAGACTTAACCCCAATCTACGGGAAGTGGTGAAGAAAGAGATTGAGAAATGGTGCAAAGCAGGGTTTATATACCCTATTTCTGACTCCAAGTGGGTGGCTCCACTTCATGTTGTCCCGAAGAAGTCGGGAATTCAGATGGTCACCAACGAGGAGGGGGTAGAGATCGCGACACGAGTACCTACGTCGTGGCGTGTCTGTGTTGACTACAGGCGCCTGAATGCTGTGACCAAGAAAGATCACTTTCCCTTGCCTTTTATTGATCAGATCATGGAAAGACTTGTAGGGAAAGAGTTCTTCTGTTTTCTTGACGGGTACTCAGGCTACAACCAGGTGGCCATTGCCCTTGAGGACCAGGAAAAGACCACATTCACATGTCCATTCGGCACTTATGCTTTCAGGCGCATGCCATTCGGGCTCTGCAATGCCCCGGGCACATTTCAGCGGTGCATGATTGCCATATTTGCCGAGATGGTGGGAGATTTCCTGGAAGTGTTCATGGATGACTTCTCGGTCCATGGTGATTCTTTTGATACATGTTTAGCGCACTTGGACCGAGTCCTCACGAGGTGTAGAGAGGTGAATCTGGTACTCTCCTGGGAGAAGAGTCACTTTATGGTGACGGAGGGTATCGTGTTGGGGCATGTCATCTCCAAAAGGGGAATGGAGGTTGACCCTGCCAAGGTGGAGGTGATCAAGAAACTCGATCCACCTACCAACGTGAAGTCAGTGCGGTCATTCTTAGGGCATGTTGGATTCTATAGAAGATTCATTCAGGATTTTTCAAAGATTGCCCGCCCACTGACTGAGCTCTTAGGAAAAGACACAGAGTTCATTGTAGATCACAGGTGTCTGGAGGCCTTTGAGCTCTTGAAGAGGAAGATTTGTGTCTCGCCAATCCTACAAGCTCCTGACTGGTCTCTCCCCTTTGAGATCATGACTGATGCTTCAGATTTTGCTATAGGAGCTGTGTTAGGACAACGGCGAGAGGGGATTCCGTTTGCGATTCATTATGCGAGCAAAGTTTTAGATCCTACACAGAAGAATTACACAGTGACCGAAAAGGAAATGCTCGCAGTAGTATGGGCCCTCGAGAAGTTCAGATCATATATTTTGGGCTCTAAGGTGACAATTTATACTGATCACACAGCCATTCGATATTTAATGGAAAAGAAGGACGCGAAGGCGCGTCTTCTTAGGTGGATTTTACTCCTCCAGGAATTTGATTTGGAGATAAAGGATAAACCTGGAGTGAAGAATGTTGTGGCTGATCACCTTTCTCGGATTGAACTTAAGGATTCTCCTGATCATGAGCGGATTAGAGAAACCTTCCCAGATGAGTCAATTTGTGTTATTGACTCACTCCCGTGGTATGCCAACATGGTGAACTATCTTGTCTCCAAGCAGGTTCCCCATGGTTGGACTAGGAGCAGCATTGATCGACTGAAGTCGGATTCGAGGAGATACCACTGGGACGATCCTTTCCTTTTCTTCGAAGGACCGGATTGTGTTTGAAGAAGGTGTATTCCTCAGGAGGAATACCAGAGTGTCCTCACATATTGTCATTCACTTGAGGCTGGAGGACACCATTCGGGAAAGAGAACAGCTCACAAAGTACTTCAATGTGGATTGTATTGGCCGACCTTGTTTAGAGATGCTATTGATTTTGTACGGTCGTGCCCGATCTGTCAAAGGATGGGAGGGACAGTTGGACAGAGAGATGAGATGCCTATGCAACCGATGATTATTTGTGATGTTTTTGATGCATGGGGCATAGATTTTATGGGTCCCTTTCCCAACAGCCAAGGACATGAGTACATTTTGTTGGCGGTTGACTATTTATCCAGGTGGGTGGAGGCTATCCCAACCCGAACCACAGACAGCAAGACTGTCTGTAAGTTTGTGAGAGATCATATTATTGCTAGGTTCGGGGTGCCAAAAGTTTTGATATCTGATGGGGGTAGCCATTTTGTGAATCGAGATATGAGATCTTTAGCTAAGGACTATGGATTTGAGCATAGAGTTACTAGTCCTTACCACCCACAGTCCAACGGCATGGCAGAGGTTTCGAACAGAGAGGTGAAGAGTATTTTGCAGAAATTGGTTCGTCCCGATAGGAAGAACTGGTCTCAGCTTTTGGACCAAGTTCTGTGGGCCTATAGGACAGCCTACAAGACACCATTGGGTACTTCACCATTTAGAATGATCTATGGCAAGCCATGCCATTTGCCCGCAGAATTGATTCATAAATCCGAATGGGCAATTAAGAAGATTAACTGGAGTTGTCACCTAGGGAAGCTTTGTCGAGACTTGAACTTGAACGAGCTCGTGGAAATCCGAAACAGGGCATTTGACAACAGTTTGATTTATAAGGACAAAGTAAAGAGATGGCATGATCAGCACATTAGATGCAAAGACTTTGTCCCTGGACAAAAGGTATGGTTGTTCAATGCCAGGTTGAAGATGTTCCATGGGAAGCTCAAATCTAAATGGACGGGTCCCTTTGTTGTTAAGAAAGTGCACGAGAATGGAAGTGTAGAGATAGCTGATCTCACAGATGGTGCACAATCTCATGTGGTAAATGGACAACTATTGAAGCATTTTGTTGATTCAAAAGAGCAGTTAGTCCAAGTCGAGGTCATCAACTTCATGCAGACTGAGCACAGAGCAGATACATCATATTACTCATCATGAAGACGCAAAATCAAGATTCAACATCTTAGAAGATTCATTCCTCTTGTACATTCGCCGTTCTTTGTATATTCTCCAGATCACATCGGTTCTTACACTTACTCTTGTCCTATACTTAGGCTTACCAAGAGCCTAAGTATAGGGGGAGCCGATGCCCGCCATGTGTAGATACTCATCCATTTCTCCTCTTGACCTCGTCCGCCCCATTTTTGCTCTTCTTCTACACTTAGGCTGTCTAGAGCCTAAGTATAGGGGGGGCGGATCGACTTCTATACTATTTATTATTTTAGCCATCCTACGCTTAGCACGAGCTATATCTTTTTCTCGCTTCTTGTGCCATGAGGACATAGCACATGCTAAGTATAGGGGGGCGTGTATATATTACATATATACTTTACCCATAGCTCGTACTTTCACGTATTTTTGTATATATTATACAATAATTATGGGGTGGGTAAAAAAAACTTTTTCAAAAACTTTTTTTTTAAAAAAAAACTTTTCCAAAAAAAAATGTTTTTTGTTCTCTTTTCTTATTTGCTCTAAAAAAATCTTTTCAAAAAAAAAATGCGTCCTTTCTTATTTATCTATATCTTTCAAAAAAAAAACTTTTCAAAAAAAAACCCTCTTTAAAAAAAAGGGTCCTTTCTTATCTACCTATCTTTCAAAAAAAACTCTTGAAAAAAAAGAGCAAAACTTTTCTAACAAAAAAAAACTTCTTTGCCTTTGTTTGTCAAAAAAAAATCTTTTTGAAAAAAAAACTTTTTAAAAAAAAAAACTTTTTGTAAAACTTAAAAAAATCATCATAAAAAAACACTAAAAAAAACTAACTAATAAGTTGGTTTGACCCCTGACACATTCACTTTCACACAAGACTAGTGATGTTCAAGAACACTTGGTTTATGAGGTCTTGAGATTTTGAGTTAACCTGCCTTAGTCATTAGGGTCTTGGACTTAATTATTCACATTTCCCTAGTTTGAAAGATTTGTATGCTATATTGCATGCTTAGTCTCTACCTTAAGAATATGATCAGCACCTCACATACACGACTGCAGTTATGATGAGATGAGTTGAAATTTCACTTGAGGATCTGGGATGAGGGATTTGAGTTTGGACTTGATTTAATGATGCTCGAGGATGGGATAAAATCAATGAAGGCTTCATGAAACCTGAGTGTCAGCATCTTTAGCCAGTATGAGAACATGGTTCTTGTACTATCTCTTGACATCTACCTATGTGCCAGGGTGTGATAAAATAAAAAAATTGTTGATCAGTGTGCGCCAACTCTTGGTAAAAGCAGTGGAGCTAGCCAAAAATACTACAAATCAATGAAATGTCAAAGAAAAGCTCTCATTCCATACAAAGTCAATTATCAAAAGAGCGTCCACCAAAGGCGAGCGCTCCCAACCATTTCAAAGTGTCCACTTGGACCACCGCTATTAGGACCAGGAGTCGGGCTTGCACCAAAAAAGGGCTCTGCATCGTAAATGCTACAAGTCTGGGTGTAGAAGGTATAATAGATACTCAAAAAAGACACACCCCGGTGTACTCCCAGGAAAACAAGTGCAGACGGCTCCAACTTCTTTTGACGGACGCACTGATCAACACCAAAAAAATGCGTTGCGTAATAAGGCACTTGAGAGGATCCTTGTTCCAATGAGAGGGAGAGAAGAAATGACACAATCCTATGCCCTTCATCAACTGGCCTTCCATCTACACTTTCAAGTCTGACAACTAAAGAGACGGTGGATTGGATGCAAGAAATGATTTATTCCCTAGTGTTGAGGATCGGGTCCTTAGGAGAGTCTCTTGGACTGGAACCTTGGGTGACGTTGTGACTCTACTCTTGTAACTGCGGTCAACACTTAAAGTCATATCCCTTATATATATGTATACAAAGAGAGTCTGATGATTAGGGAAATTGGATACCTTTTGACTAGAGCTTGGTTCAGCTTAGAATTTTAGGATTTCTAAAACCGAGAGTTCTTGAATAGATCAAGTCTTGTTTTCACATGCACAGTCAGGGGTTAACCCAATTTATTCATTCCTTATTTGCTCGAGGACTAGAAAAGTTTAAGTATAGGGGGGTGATGAATCCACGATTCATCATCTCAATATCTTGATCTTAGCAAAATCCCCGAGTAAAAGCTCATAAAAATGTCCATAAAATCAATAAATTAACAAAATGTCTCTTGTAAATAAAACACACTAATTATTGTATATTAAGTTGTACAAAATAAATTACACATAAAAAAAGCCGCAAAATCAAAGGAGTTTTATACATGTAAATAGCCCAAAACTTTATATATTTTTAATAATCTCATATCAACTCCTTTTTGGCTAATTCTTTTTCCAACATGTTCATATCAATGTATATAAAAATACAAAAATACAAAACAAATTTTACCTCAAATAAATACTCCTAGATCCCAATGGAAAAAAAAGCTGTAAAGACCAACTTCCAAGCTAAATTCCCGCTCCGTATGAACTCCAAATTCACCAAACTCACTTTTAAAGTTCAAGTTAGAAAATTATCTATCCAACGGAAGTGATTTCATTAAAATCGGAGCTCATTTGCAAAAGTTGGGTTTTAGGACCTAGATGTACATTGTATACCTTGTATATATTCATTCTTTCTTAAATTTTTATTGTATCTTTCATAATTACTAAAAATACAAAAATATCGTGATTGTGTTGTATTTTAATTGTACTATTTTATTGTATTTTTCTATTGTAAATATCTCTTATTAAAAAGACAAAAAAATACATATTAGAAAAGTAAAAAAATGTGTACATAGTGTTTTGTCTTCTTTTGTAAATTCTCCACTTTTTGTCTTCTCTTTTTAAATTATTGTAATTAAAGTAGCCAACTTTATTTCATTTATTTATTTAATTTCCATTCTCTACAATAACCACCATTCAACTCTTTACCACCAACCTCCATTCAACTCCACCATTTTTTAAACCTCCCATTCAACTCCATTAATAATATAACCTCCCACCACTTTAATAACCTCTCATTTCATCATCTATATATACATCCCATCCTCCTCAATTTGCCTTTGATCCATCTTTATGTGAGGAGAGCCTAGTTCCCAGAGTTGAATCGGTGACAGCGACGCAACCGCGGTCGAGCGACGACAGCCCTCTCTCCGGTGAGATCCGTTGGTTATTTGGCCAACTTCGCAGCCGCAACCGCGCGCTGCTCGAGCTCATCGCACGCCGACGATTTGAGCGAAGACTGTGCTCTCGTGAGCACATCATAGGCGATCGTCTCCATCGTAGGTAAATTGTCTTCGCATTTTACCATCTTGTTATTTTTTGCATTTTTATTAGCACAACATATCATCCCTTCCACCACCACCATCACACCACTTTTTCCCCATTTGTTTGTATCTCCATCTTCATCACCATCATCATCATATCATTTTCTTCCCCATATAATTGTGTACATATTTCCTGTTTAAAAATTTAAAAAAAATAAAAAAAACTAAAACAAAAAAAGAGTCTTTTTTTACTGCAAAACAAAAAAAAAAAAAATAAAAAAAAACTCATCGGAGGTGAAGCAGCGGCCCTCACAGCCGCCGCCCCACCCCCTCGCTCGTCTTCCACCTGCGGCCAGCCCTCGGCCCATCGCCGACCGCCCTCCTAGCGGCGCCGCCCTCCCAGCGGCCACGCCGCCGCGGCCAACGCCGCAGCCCACTCCGCCGAAGTCCGCCGTCCACGCCTCACCGACACCTCCGACCTCCCGCGCCGCCAACGAGCCCTCGCCGTCCACGCCTCACCGACAACCCTCGCCGACGACCTCCGCCGACCAGCCGCGCGCCTCGCCGTCCTCGCGGCCGTGCGCGGGGCCGCCGCCGCCGCCTCCCCCGTTGGGTTCTTCCCCATGCCCAGCAAGGAAGAAGAACAAGGTTTTGGTTATTTTTTTATTATCGTGAAAATTGCAAGTGTTTACTTTCATGTTTCCTTAATTACAAATAAGTCCTTGTACATAGTTTGTATTGTTTAAGTTCATTTCTGTTTTGCAAAGACACCCTTGTGTTCGCACTTTAATTTGGACCTTATTTTGGCATCGTTTTATTCAATGAAAAATTCCATTATGTTGAGCAACTAATTCTCTGTCATCTGAGTATTTATTTGTATTTTTGTGATATTTGGGTAATTAACTATAATTGTTTAACTGCAATTTTGCATAGTTTACCCATTCTGTGCCATTAAATTAATATCTCACAAACGGTTGCTCCAAAAACTCCACAAAAATTAGGAATGATGCCTTGAAATGTGATAAACGTACTGTCCAAATTTCATCCAAAATGGAGTTGTCTTGTGCTTGGAATAATTTATGGAGTGGTTTTAGTATTTGATTTTTAATTAAATCCACAAATATCCTTTTTGCGAAATTTCAAGTCTCCTGAATTGCACATCTAAATATCTTTCTGAAATAAATCGCACTCTGATTAATTTGATAACGTGGATTTATTAGAAATTATTTACTCACTGTCACTCTGATTTCACTAAAAAATCCATAAAAAATTCATAACTTGTCAAAAAATTCTAAAAAATATTACTATAACTTCCTTGCATCATCTTTTAGTTCCAGTAATTTTTTCATAATTTTTGCTTACTGTTTGTGTGAAAAATTGCGAGAAAACCCATAAAAAGTGTGCATTTTTCATTCTTGCATTTTAACCCCTAAAATACCAAAAAAAAGTTCCTTGCATTCATCACTGGATTAAGACTCTAGGAAAAATATAACTTTGCTAAATTGGACTTATTTTCTATTCAAATTAATTTGGCTAAGTTGTATGCTCTCTTAGTGTATTAATTCCGCCGCATTTGCATTTGCTTTGGTTTTTGCATAAAAAAAATCTAAAAAATACCATTTGGATATCTAGATCTTAAATTTGCAAATTAAACCCAAGTTGTTCCTTTGCCTCCCTGAGTTCGACCCTGGACTTGCCCGGGATATAAATTAAGCCGAGACACTCTTCACGGAGATTCTTTTCTCGGTTCTGACCGATTCGCTAGGTACACATATTACAACGGACATGAATTAAACAACGTATTTAGCGACTCGTCAAGGGGGCGGGTGGCGAAAGGAGGAGTGGAGCACGTGGATGGTCCAGAGGGCGCCACGTGGACCAATCTGAAAATTAGAAAAAATGAAAAATAAAGATAAATACAAAAGAAATAGTTAGAGGCAAAATTAGGAAAATGTCAAAACATGGAAGCTGTTTGTCTTGATGAGATATACAAGTTTCATGTTGGACAAAAAGTCAAAAGAGGTTATTTATACAAAAAGTATTTTTGAGGGATATTTTTAAGGGGGTAAAAACACCGAAATTTGGGTTTTGCATTGTTTTTGTATTTTTTAATCTTTTTAAGGGTTAGTGAATTATAGACAATTGTTTCACTTAATTTTTAGGGGTTTTTTTATGATAAAATAAATAAGAGTTATTATCTAAAATTAATAAAGGGTTAATTATACACAATATAATACAAGATAAAATGAATGAATTAATGGTGAATTTCAGTAGTTTATTTAATCCAGGGGTTTTAATTATTGAATTTTAGCATGATGAATGCGTGATTCATTACCAAGCAAAGGTGGAAGTGATTTCAAAACTAGATCCACATATAAACTTGAAGCATGTCAGGTCCTTCTTAGGGCACATCGGTTTATACCGACGATTTATCAAAGACTTCAGCAAAATTGCCCAAACCCTGACTGAGCTTCTAGGCAAGGAGGCAGAGTTTATTGTCGATGACAGAGTCCTCCAAGGCTTTACGTAGTTGAAATAAATAATCACTAATGCCACTGTCCTTCAACCTCCAGACTGGTCTCTACCATTTGAGATCATGGTAGACGCCTCTGATTATGCCATTGAGGTCGATCTAGGACAGAGGAGAGATCATATTCCATTCGCAATTCACTATGCGAGCATAACTCTAGATGAAGCACAACAAAACTACATTGTCACTAAAAAAGAGTTGCTAGCAGTAGTATTTGCCCTGGAAAAA
The DNA here is from genome assembly GCA_037367405.1 of Ottelia alismoides. Classification (NCBI taxonomy): domain Eukaryota; kingdom Viridiplantae; phylum Streptophyta; class Magnoliopsida; order Alismatales; family Hydrocharitaceae; genus Ottelia; species Ottelia alismoides. The sequence continues at coordinate 643,504 of JAZKJV010000054.1, forward strand.
TTCAGTTCCCATTTGCTTGGATCCAAAGTCATAGTGTATACAGATCACTCGACCATCAAGTACCTACAAGCAAATAAGGATGTCAAACCACAATTAATCATATGGAGCATTATACTCCAGGCATTTGATCTTGAAATCCGTGATAAACCTGGAGTAAAAAATGTGTTGGTCGATCACTTGTCAAGATTGTCAGAGAGTGATACTCCTGAGCAGAGCCTATTTCAGATCATAGAGACTTTTCCAGAAGAAGCCATATTGTCAGTCACCTCACTCCCCTAGTTCACCGATATTGCAAAGTATCTTGTATCCAAGAAACTCCACAAGATTGTCATAAGCTGAAAAGAGACAAGTTCTTGTCAGAAATCCATTTCTACCAGTGGGAGGATCCATATCTCTTTCGAGAGGGAGCAGACTGTTTTTGGAGAAGATGCATTCCTCAGGAGGAAGTCCATAATGTCCTCGAGCATTGCCATTCCCGAGAATCGAGAGGAGACCACTCTGGAAGAAGAACAATAACGAAAGTTTTACAATGCAGCCTTTGGTGGTCGACTCTATTCAAAGATGCAGAAGACTTTGTCAAGCATTGTACTTACTTTTAGAGACTGGGCGGCACCATTGGAATAAGAGAACAATGACTCTGAAGTACATCCAGATTTCTGATGTGTTTGATGCATGGGGCATTGTCTTCATGGGCCCGTTCCCCAACAGCCAGGGATTTGAGTATATTCTGCTCATTGTTGACTATGTAAGCCGTTGGGTGGAGGCTATTCCAACCTGAACCGCAGACAGTCATATTGTCTATCGATTTCTCAAATACCACATCATCACAAGGTTTGGGATCCCCAAAATATTGATATCTGATGGGGGTAGCCACTTTATCAATAGAGAGGTGAAGAAGCTAACAGAAGAATTCTGCATAGAACATCATGTCACATCTCCGTACCACCCACGGTACAATGGCTTGGCCAAATGTTCAAATTAGGAGATAAAGACAATATTACAGAAACTCGTACACCCCAATAGGAAGAAATGGTCACAGTTGTTGGATTCAATGCCTTGGGCCTATCAGACCGCGTGCAAGTCACCGTTAGGAATGTCTCCCTACCGCGTAGTATACGCAAGCCATGCCATCTGCCCATGGAACTTATTCACAAATCATTATGGAAAATCAACATATGTAATTTAGATTCCAAGAAGGGAGGATAGAACAGAAAGTTGGATACGAATTAGCTCTTTGAATTCAGCGAGTATGCATATGACAACAGCCTAATGTACAAAGAAAAGGTCAAAAAGTGGCATTACAAGCACATTCTCCACAAGACCTTCAAGCCAGGACAGAAAGTTTAGTAGTTCAATGCAACACTCAAACTATTCTAAAGGAAATTGAAGAGCAAGTGGACTGGACCGTTCGTAGTCAAACATGTGTGCGGCAATGGAAGTGTAGTCATATTCGATTTGTCAGCTGATGCATAACCATTCATGATCAACAGACAACTTTTGAAGCTTTATCTCGAACATGACATGTTTTTGTCCGTGTTCGATTCAATTCAGGTGGTCCACGATGAAGAACTTACATCCAAAGCAACCACTCATGCAGACGAGGACATCAAAAATATTTTTAAATAGTAATCGTTTTCTTCTTTTACTTTTCTATTATTTGATTCTTTCAAAAGGTCTTATTCATCCCATACATCATTGTTATACTTAGGATATGCTTCATCCTAAGTATAGGGGGGATGAATACATTCAGGTGCTCATTCCTTGATCCCCCGCTAGTCTCCTCAACTTTTGACATTCTTGCTATACTTAGGGATATTTTACCCTAAGTCTAAGGGGAGACAGGCTGAGCCATTGAGTTAGTCATTTATTCATTCCCCACCTTGATCTTCCCTTCATTGGTATAGAGACTGTTGTACTTAGGATTAATTCATCCTAAGTATAGGGGTATGTTCGACTTTTCATTCTTTAGTCGTTGTAGTATGGACTTTTCTATACTTAGTACGAGTTATTCCTTTCTCTTCGATCTATGAGGACCAAGCTCAAGCTAAGTATAGGGGAGTAAATATATACTTCATATATATTTTAACTCGTACTTTTGTACTTTCAATAAATAAGGCTAAAACACTTTATATAGACACAAATTCATCAAATTATTTAATAAAAATGATGTTTATTTTTCCTCCAAATTTCTTTACATACTAATTAATAAAGAAATCTAAAATAATTTTGCATACGGTTTGAAAAATATTTTGAAAATCTTTGTGAAAAATCTTTTGAAAACTGTTTGAAAAAATATTTTGAAATGTTTTCAACCTTTGTAAATATTTTGTTTGTAAAATTTCCTTTTCTTTGTGTAAAATAAAAATGTTTGAAAAAATTATTTGCAAATGCTTGGAAAATGTTTGCAAAAATATTTCAAAAATCTATATATACTGTTGGAAAAACCTTTGCAAAATGATTTTCAAATGTGTGTAAATGTTTGTAAAAAATTGTTTATAAAATTTATTTTGGACTATAGTTTCCAATTTTTTGTAAAATTATTTTCAAATAAGTACGAGGAATATATACATCACTCTTAAAATTCTTTAATAATTATATATATTTCTATAAAAATGATCACTTACCCCATGTAAATTCTTAAAAACCTAGCTTTTGTATAAGATGCATCCCCGTGTAAATATTGAAACCTAGTTTAAACCAAAATATTTTGTTTTCAAAAACCACAAAAACATTTGCAAAACTGAAAATACCAAAAACATTTGAAAAATCTTTAAAGTTAAAAAATGCATTTGCGTCATCTTTTTGAAAATCCATAAAACATTCAAAAGTTTGAAAATTGCAGCATAAAAATATTTTTCTGCATTGTACATAGCGTAAGCATTTTTCAGAGTAATCTAGGCAATTGAATAAGTCCAAATGAAGTATGAAGATTGGAGATTTGTGTAGACCTTAATACACTTAATTTCAGAGGTACCAATTGAGGACTGGAATCGGAGATACTTTAGGTCATCTTGACTTAATTATTTATATTCCATAAGACTATGTTCATGAGTCAATTCAATGTGCATAAATAGAACCCTTCATATCATCTGCATGACTCTTGAGACAGTGACTTGACTGGGAACCTCACACTTAGCACTTAGCTCAACCTAGGTGGTCTGTTGAAAAATCTTTGGTTCTAAGTTGGGACGATGCATGGTCGCTTCATCAAGGGTGGCTCAGGAACCATTCTTGAGGATTGTTGATACCCGTACTCTTACCCACTTCTTCTGATAACAATGATATCTAAAGACTGGAGAAGGATTGAAACAATGCTTCGGATGAGGAATGGTCTACCGGCACAACTTTTTCGAAGACCCCAAAATAGTGGGTGGAGCAAAAGATAGCTTGCCTTAGCAAGAAGCCGACATGGTCAACTGTTATATCCACCGGGGCATAAACAAGAATACAAAAGCTATGCAAAGTCAAAGAAAATATTCAAAAAAGCCTTCAACCAAAAATTCCACAAATATGAGCTTCAGAAAAAAGCCTGTTGCTTGGTGAAGATCCGGTTACATTGACAGACTTCACGCAGGAATGAAGACTACACTGGTGCATTCCCACTTCTCTTCCCATTCTTTTAACTTCCTATCCCCTTCGGTTGTAAAGACCTAAAGCACATGACCTTAGAAGGAAATATCTGACTCCACGAGGACAAGTTATCAGAAGAGCAGACACCTTGATAGTTCAATTGTTTTGTCTGGGGAGAGCTAAACAATTTCATATACATGGTTCTATCATTTCAAGGTAGCAAGAGTATGCGACTGAGAGGATGGTCTTGACTTGGTTGTGAATTGGACTGGATAATAGAAGTATGAAACCTAAAGGTTGTTGTGTCACAAATCCTAACCTCTAAGTGGTTCCGCACAAACTATTAATCCAAAGGTTTTCTCTGAGTTTCAAACTTTGACATTATTAAGACAGATTTAAAAGACGGAAATTATTCGAAGTTATTTCTTTTTCCTTTCTCTATTTTCTTCTCCGCGCTTATAGACATAAGTGTTTGCTAGGGACTAGCAAAGCCAAGTATGGGGGTGATAAATCTCCCTTTCATCACCTTTATTCTTTTATTTTGGCCTATAAATCCTAGCTAAATGCATGCATGTATCATTAATTTATAAAAATAAACAATCATTAATTTGTATAAAATAATGTATAAAATACTATATGTTTATGTATTTATCTCCAAAATAAAAGAATAAAGGAAAGAAAAGAAAAAGAGTAAAGTATCAAGGACACTGAAGTGACCCTAGTCATCGAGACTCAATCATCATGATGATTTAGTCGACAAGGAATAAAGTAGGGGAAGATAGGGCTGCTAATTGTACAGACAATGTAGAACAATCACTCTACCAAATAGGCCAATAATTATTTTTTGGGACCTATTTTATTCTTTATTATTTACACCTCAAATAATGAAACTTTGTACATGAAAGTTGAAGATAATAATATATAGAAAAATGCAAAATTTATTTCACACAAAAATAGTATACAGTGTACATTTTATATACAAAATAAAACTCCAAAAGCCAAACGTCATAGACCCATATCTCCCAAATAAAATTTCAAAATATATCAAAATCACTCTAATTATATATAACTTTTAATAAGCTATTTAATGAAGGTAGTTTTGTATTTTTTGGAGTTAAATATGTGAAAGTTAGGTTTTGGGCCCCTATTGTATAGTACCCTATGAAAATATTCATTTTATTTTTTATTCTTTATTTTTTTATTTTTATATTTTTATAATTTTGTAAATATTATTCATAATATATGTACACATTAAAATGGGAATAAAACAATAAAGAAAACATGAAAATAAAATATGTATATAAATACAAAGATAAATTACCTATAATTATTCATATAAAATTAATACATCTATTTAATTAAGTGTATACAATATATCAAAATATTACAACAAAAATATATTTAAGTATATAAAAAATTATAATTTTACACAATAATAGAAAAAATAATAAAATACAAAATAAAAATAAAATACCTCAAACATAGGTAAACATACATATTTATGTATCCTAAAAAATTAACTTGTATATAAACACCTCTAAAAAATAAATAAAAATGCGCATAAAATACTACAAAAAGATAGAATCATTTTTTTATTTTATAACCTAAAATTAATAAAATCTAATTCGATTTAATATTCATTTTCCAAGGCATTTTTGCTTTGGAATTTCCTGGTTGGTCCACGTGGACCAACCAGGCATGACTTTTTGTTGACCTTGGTCAACAGTCCAACCTACCTTCTAACTATTGTCATACGGTCACAAGGGCGCCACTTCTCCCATTTATCCATGCCTACTTCTTTCTCCATTGTCCTCAAAACATCCACTATTGTGAAGTCCATTCGTCCTAGATCAACACCCATCCCAGAATCTCTACCTACCACTAACCATCTGCACGCCATCTTGCCTTGGAAATCCTCGAAATTTTGCCTACAAATAAACCTCCTTCATCACCTTTTTATTTTTGGTCGCTCTTCAGCTTAATCTAGCCCCTCAGATCTTGTCCCTCTCCACGTTTTTAGTGACATGGAGCCACCGGAGTGGATCTGCAACAAGGAGGAGGGCTCTTGTAGTGAATCCAGCCATATCTGTCCAAGTGGCTAGAGGCTCTGCTTCCTGAGCCTCCAGCTCAGTCGAGGCCCCTTTTCTCTGTCATTTCTAGGTAACTTCTTAGCAAAGGTTTTAATTTTTAGTCATTTTTATCTTTTAATTCCATCGGTTTAGGTAAAAAGCAAATCTATCGTTGATCCGGAGCTCGAACTCTCGGTCAGATTCAAAGTGACTTCGCCCAAGTTTTGATCCACTTTCACCCCATCTTCAAACCTCTTCATGTTCCCCATCAATTCCCTCTAAAACCTCATTGAATCATGCTTGTATTCAAGGATTTTGTGCTCCTCCACCGCTTCCTCACTGGAGCTCCTCATCCATTCCATCCCCCCCACTATTTGGTTAAACTTTTGGGTGGTGGAGATAGCCCTTGTACCCGAGAACATTTTGGTACTCACTTGCAGGCCTTGGAGTGCATTTGGAGTGTTTCCGACCACCTGGAGAGCTCCTGGTGCTGCACTCTCACCAGAGCATCTTTTTCCCCTCTCTCCTGCCTTGGTCCTTGCAACTGCATGTTGAGGAAGTCCAACTGACTGTTGGGACTGTCAGAAGAGTTATTGGTCCTGTTGCATCTTTCAGCAACACCATTAAATTGGGGAGTTTCAGGAGAAGTGAGATTGGAGATAATTTCTTCTCTTTGAGGTATTCCTTAAATTCATCTGAGAGGAACTACCAGTTCAATCAAATCAAATCCTTTTAATATTCCTAGCGGTTTGGTTCTCAACCAAAGACATAACCCCTATGAACTTTTCAAAAGTTTCAGATTTATGATGTAATAGGAAGATAGATTCATATCGTCAATGGTCACCGATAAATGCCAAATAATATCAATATCCATTTTCAGGTTGCAATACTGAATGGACCACATACATCGATATGTATTAAATACCTTCGCATCGTGTAACCTTGTTATAGGAAGGCACCCTAGACATTTTACCTCAAATACAATATTCACATGTAAGAAAAGTTTGGACCTATAGAAAATCTAAGAGTCCATCCTTTATCAATATATGTATCCTATCAACAGATGAATGACCAAGCCTTTGATTCCAAATCATGTTTGAATGATTTCCATCCTCTCTTATTCTTTTAGCATCTTTATTAGTGGTAGTAGCATTCATAACATATTTTTAAATGATTTCCAATACATGTTGGGGCTTTACCCTTCTCTATGGTTTTAAGGTATTCTAGGCAGTTATTCCTCCAGTGCCTTGGTTTCTTATAATGGTGATATACATTGATTTTCTTTGATGCTATCAATGTAGAATTATTAGAAGGTGAGACAACAGTTTGACTCTTCTTCTTTTTCTTTCAGACCAGACCCTTCTGAGCCCCATTCTTCTGACCATGCTTCCCTTGACTCGTGCAACTATTTCACTGCCAGTGGGATTTTCTTTCTTCATTACATTTTATGCAGACTTTAATGAAGTAATTAATGAAGGATATAGAAGAATCCTTAAGCGCATCACAGAAGAGTGGTGATCGTACCATATACGATCAAGAGCGACTAGTCATACTAGTTGCTCGGTGCAACGGAATATAAAAATTTTTAAACAACGAAACCACATGATCCATAAACCATTTATGAATCGTTTCGTCTAACCAAATAGTAGATATAGGAGTACCTATTGTAGCATGGTTGCGATCGAGCTTCTAAGAGAAGAAGCCTCATGCCTCAAGTTCAACCTTTGGAGGATATGCTTGCGAGTGCGGGGATGAGTCGCGGGGATCCACAATCCAAGTAGTTGTCCAAGCAAGGGAACTCCTAATCTCGTCACACGAGATCGTATGTCTTCTTTGCGGGCGAGGTGCACCAAAGAAGATGGAGTACCGAGAGTCATTGAAGTGACAGCACAACATCAAGGCGACGATGAGGGCGTTCTTCCTTCTAGGGTTAGGGTGGATGACCACCCAAAGAGAGAGGAGGAAGAGGGCACGTGAGAATGAGAGAGAGAGGAGAGAGTTGTTGCACAACTTGTTGTAACTTTGAAGAGCATGGGGTGCCTCTTCTTATATAGTATTTTGGGAATCCATGGACTACACAAAATCAATGGATGAGATTGATTTGTCTTTCTATCAATGGCCAAGATTTTGTTGTAAAAATACAACAACAATTAATTTAATTTATATTAAATATATATTGATAAATCAATATAATTTAATTCCATAAATTAAATCAATTAATCATGGAGATAATGGAAAGGAGACTTCCTCTCTCTGAGAAATAGAGTGGACGACCACCCTTTCCTTGTTGGAATTGGCGGTCGTCACCCCTATAATCAAGGGAGTGGAGATTACATGTAATCTCCATTATACCTTAATTATCTCCATGTTTTGCAACAATAATTGTCGCAAATACAAAAAATAATTCATAATTATTTGTGAATATTTCAATCTTGCAATTGGAAATTTGTGAATCAAATTCACAACCCAAAAGAAAAGGTGATTCATATTTTCAATTAATTATCCAATGTGAATCCAATTCACATCAATAATTAACCAACAAATATAAATCATAGCAAAATCTCTCTAGTGTATTATAAATCATATTTATGGCATATTATAAATAATATGGATACTCTTGTCCATATTACACTTATCCATAATAATTAAATCACATTTAATTATATTGGATAACTATTCTCATTCTCCAATATAATGTGAATCAAATTGACATTATTCATGATTATTAAATCACATTTAATTATCTATTTCTCTGTACTTTCAATAATGGAATTATTCATGAACTCTTTCAAGAATAATGTGTATTCTCCGTAGGTACTTGGAGATAAGGACACGACGATTGTATTGTTCCACATATAGTGACTTGGATATTGAGATCACATCTCAAATCCAGATCTCACGGACCTCTCATGGATGCTTGACCAAATCAAGTCCGTAAACCTAATCTTCTCATTGCATCTGAATCTCATTCAGATCAATGTCCAACACTTGGACTAAGATGAAGTTACTTCTCTACTGAGAGGAGTCACTAAAATCCAAACGTGTTTCATCACTCCCTCGGAATGGAAGCGTCATGGTTATACAATCCTTTATGATCACATCACCCATAGGTATTCCCAATATCTATACATCTTGCATACTGGAAGACCTTCGAGTAAACCCGAAGTTATAGATCTCTTTTAGATTGTTACCTTCAGGGTTTTATCATTAAGGTTCTCATTTGATCATTGGGCTTTGATATTGATGAGATGCTTTCCGAAAGCATATATCATACCTATAAATTACTCAAGCTTCATAAGCGAGACGACCATGCATGGAATTTATCGATCCCAATATCTCATGAGTGAGATCAAGTCTTCTAGTTCAGAAGTGAACCTGTATGATCCCTTTGAGAGATCGTAGTACTCATATGCCATTATATTCACACCAGCTCGCCGGTATATAGACCTTGATTAGGTCATCAACCAATTGGTCTACTAAATGTACATACTCAGACATATAGTAACACATCTATCTCCGGTAAGAGGATGTGTACCTATATCGCGACAACATACGAAGTAGGACTTTGGTTATCTCGATCTCGTTAAGTCAACTCTTTGACCTAACTTATCTAACACCTCCGAATCTCTATTCTTATGCAGAGGACCTGCATCAAGAGGTCAGTTAAATATCAACCTTCAGAGAAAGGATTGCCATCTCCTTCTCAGGCTGGAGATCATCTCTTAATAATTATTTGACGGTGCTTGATGAATCCTCAATCTAACTTTTTAGATATTCATCCAAGCACCAGCCTCTATGATTCAATTATTGAATTAACAATTGTATGATCATTAAGATGGCCATGGTACATAACCCTAGTTGTACTATGGAACCTATTACTAATTCTTCACTTCAGATCAGGGAATGATATTTGCAATAACATTTATTACATAATAGTTCGTCGTGGGCTCGCATGTCCAACAATTAACTCAACAGTAGTCAAGTTTAACTAGTTCATGTGGTATGATACCGCATAGTTATTGAAAGACTTGTGCAGAAACATCAAAATGAAGTCGAACTGCTGATGAGCGATGGTCGTTGCAACCTCAACCTCTCGGGTCTAGAGCTCAATCAAGAAAAAATGAAGGAAACCACCAATCAGAGAGATAAAATCAATCAAAACAAAGAAGCAGTCCTCGCTACTTTTATTAACCTGGTATAGCGACCAGGGTCGGACTCAGGGAGCACGAGTTGGCCTTGCGGCCAACGAAGTAGTCAAAATCAATAAAAAGGACCGAAATGTCAAGTGTCTAAGTCTCTGTCCAGGTCCCTGTATTATTACAAATTAATAGTGCTGAAAAATAAACTAAGCTAAATCTAATCTACGGCTAATCTACGGTTATTTCTTGTGGCTATTCCGTGGCTCCCGAACTTCGACTTTTCCTCTCGCGTCCTCTTGCGGCTTCGTAGAGAAAGAAGTCGCCTCTGACTCCCACGGTTGCTTCGACTTCCGAAGAAAGCCGCCTTGGTCCTCGGTCCCTCGCAAGAAAGATAAACCAAAGTGTCAGTCTCGAAAAATATGTAAATAAAGCAGAGAAAATATATCTACAAAAATATCTACAAAAATCCACGAAAAAGAAAAGCCGCGGAAAAATAGAAATCGACTACTAAGTCGTGCTCCCCAGCAACGGCGCCATTCTGATGAGCGACCCGAGCGACTAAGGTAAATCAGGTGTCAATGGTCGTTGCGACCTCAACCTCTTGGGTGTAGAGCTCAATCAAGAAAAAATGAAGGAAACTACCAATCAGAGAGATAAAATCAATCAAAACAAAGAAGCGGTCCTCGCTACTTTTATTAACCTGGTATAGCGACCAGGGTCGGACCCAGGGAGCACGAGTTGGCCTTGTGGTCTACGAAGTAGTCAAAATCAATAAAAAGGAATAAAATATATTTTTTATTTTTTGGTGGATTCTAATTATTTTTATATTTTTTGGATTTTTAATAATAAGTAAAAAGAAGAAAAAGGTAAAACAAGCAACTTAAGCAATTATTAAAAACACTCAAAAATGCTCAGAAAATTCTAATAAAAATGTTTTTATGTTTTTTAGGCTTTTAAATGTTTTTGGTGAATTTTTAAGAATTTTCTAATTTTTATACAATTTTCTAAAAATCAAGAAAGAAAAAAATAGGGAATCACTGTCTAGCCAGACTTGAAAGGTCCATTAAAAATATAAAATGGACCTATAAAAATCTGGAGGAAATTTTTATGAAAAATATAAACAAAGACTAAGATTCGGAAAAAGAGTTTGTATTTTTTGATTTTTCTAGAATTTTTATGAGTTTTTTTAGGTTTTTGCAATTTTTAAGGTTTTTATAAATCCAAAAAGCACAAAAATTGGATAGAAATTAAAATACCTTAAAACTAACTTACACTAATTTTTTTAGAATTTTCAAAAGAGATTTCATTATTTTCTTTGATTTTCTAATTCAGACAGTACCAAAAATCATTGTTTATGAATTTTTAAAAATATCAAACAGCCTCAAAAATGTATCAAAAATTTAGGAGAATTTTTACACTGTGGCAGGAGCCACGTTTCCAAACTTCACCTAATTTGGATTTAATTTGCTATTTTATTTAATAAAAACAAAGGCTCACAGTACAGAGGGACCTAAATGTAAGAAAACATGTTTCCAGGGGCTTAAACATAACACGTGCGAGATCTGTAGGGTAAAAAAGGTGCAAAAAGCCCAGATATTCAGTGCATGTTGAATAAAATCACGCACCGGGGTATAACTGCAAATATGGAAATTAAAGTTTCATTTCATAACACAGTAATGATCGTAGCTCGAAACATGCAATTTGTCCAAATATCACGTGACGAAGCACGTGTCTCACACAAGCAGGGACGAAAATGCAAATAAAATAAACATCAAGGTCCTATGTGTAAAATGTCCAATAGAGAGAAAATTTATTTAATAAACTAAACTATAACTACTGAAAGATGCAGGGGTATGGGTGCAATTACCCAGCCGAGGCGCGTGATGGCGCACGTGAGGCACCAGGTGTCGAGGCGTGGTTGGCTGCTGATGTGCGATCCTGATGCAGCCGCCTGAACGATCCAACGGTGGAGGCGTGTGGCGAACGTGGGTGGCACGTGCCCGTCAGACCATGATCTGACGGTCTAACATCGCAGAGAGCTGACGGTGGAGATGCAAACTGGAGCGGCGGGGATATTCGACGGCTGGCGATGGATGAGGAAGAACACCTCCCAGGTGAGGTTCCCCGGCATGACAGAGATGATCCAGCAGGCCGATGAACGATCGGGGAGGAGGGTCTTCCTCGCGATGACTCTCCGTGTCGGGTGGCGGCCTCCGATGAAGCTTCCAACGGTCGGATCGTCCGGCGAGGGACGAGCGACTTGAAGGAGCTCCGGCGAAGGGGTGAAAGCGCGGCCAAGGGGGGTACCTGCTCTTATTAACTTACAAAACAAAGGGCTCGCTCGGAGGAGTGCTCCGGCGGGGATTATTCGCAAAAAGGGGAAAAGAAGCGACGTGGGTGAGCGGATGAAGGCTCCGGCGAAGGCAACGGAGGGAGCCCAGCTCGATCCTGGTTCTGGTGGCAAAGGTCGAGATGATCAGATTGTGAAAGAAGGGCGAAGATGAGTCGGTGAGGGTATCGGTACGGTTAGGATGGGCTGGTGGAGCTCCGGCCACTAGGGCGGAGCTGGAGGAGCTGAGAAGCAAAAATCGAAAATGGACAATGAAAGAAGAGCTAACAGGTCTACCTGATGAAGGATGTCGACTGGGGATGAGCTAAGGAAGCTCTGGGGGGTCTTGGCCTCAAGGAACGTCGAGGTCCGAGGCTTACCGCACCTCGTGGCGGCGCACGGCGACGAAGGTCGCCGGATCAGTGGCTAGAAGCTCCTCCTCCTCATTGCGACACTCTCCTCGCGCGGTTGTCACTCTGGAGAAGAACATGGAGGTCCTGGGATGAAGGGGCGGAGTCAAAGATGGCGGGGAATGTGCGACGGAGGTGATTCTTTATAGTGGTGCAAGTCCGAGAAGATGGGATCAGGTCCGGCTTGGTGAAGCACGGACCCCTAGGCAAATGATCGGGCGAAGATCTCGGATCATCAGGGGTTAGTTAGCACCTGGGGTTTGGATAAACAGAGGTCGGATCGAGCGGGAAAAAATCAGATATATCGGGTCGAACGCCAGATCCGCGTGAAAGAGGTCCGCGGGGGAGAGTTGGCCGGGGGTCAACAATCCCCCGTGGACCAATCACAGGCCTCCATTGGAATTTATTTTAGAAATTCAAAATAAAATACATAATGATTTTATTTCGAAAAAGTTAAAACATGAAAAATGTTTATTCATTTTCAACTTAATTTCTAGTGATTTTTATTTATTTTTTTGAAAAATAAATAAGGTATTTACATTATATTATTATTATATATAGGTATATACATGTATGTATTTTTTGTTTTTATTTTTAATTATTTATTTTTATATAATTATTCCAATTTTATATTTTATTTATTTATAAAATAAAATTTGGAATAAAAAGGTATTTTTATTTTATTTTTATTATTATTTACATAAGTTAAATAAATAGGTATATATACATATTTACATGGTATATGTACAATGTGGGAATTGATTTTTATTCTTTTTTTATTTTATTTTTATTTTTCTGATTTTTATTTTATTTATTTACATCATGAAATATGGAATATAGAAAGATTTTTATTGGATTTTTATTGATTGTTTACAAGAGAAAATAAATAGATACGTTATTCTATGTACATGGTCTATATACACTGATGAGAGGTGTTTTATTAATTTTTATTTTTCTTTTGTTTTTCCCATTTTTATTTTTAGTTTTCTTTTTATGAATATATACAAAATAACAAAGAACCCATTTTTATTTTATTTAGAGGAAAATAATTATTATTTATATACATAGGTGTCTGTACACTATATTGAGCTACCCTATCTCTCTCTCTACTTGGTTTCCTTTGCGGTCAGGCTCATGCTGAGCCCTCCCTTGGGACTAGGTCACTCAATATTTATTCTAAATATTTCCCTCTTTTTCTTTTATTTCTTTATTCTTTTATTTATGCACAAAAACATGCTAATTATTACTATTTACACAATGCATGCACTTTGACAATTTATGATATTTACACCTATATACATGATATTTTGCAAGGGTTTTGTAGCTAAAATAAAAGAATAAAGAGTGATGAATGGGTATTCATCAACTGCATTTCTGCATCCATCTCAGCCCTGAGAGTTTCCAATTCAGATCGATAACCAAACATTTTGATTACATGTTCTTGAACGGAAGTCCCTTCATGCACTTTACATTGAAACACTCTTTCATAACATTATAACGCTGAGTGTGGTTGACATCGAACATCTCTTTCAGATTAAGCATTATATCCTAGAAAGATTCCATTTCTACATGCCACTTCTAAAGCACATTGGATTATGATCCCAGAATATAACACCAAGACAATGCATGATCTTCATAATATTTTTCATTGAACTTTATTTCTTCCGATATTAGAGGGTTTATGTGATTGTTCTTTGAGAGCACATAAGAAATGCAATATGTTAAAAGAACAAGATCCAAATTTCAGATCCAATCCGAATAATTTGCGCCGATCAACTAGTTGACCTCCAAAAGCCTATTGAGAGGGTTCATGGATTTCATGTTTGAAATTAAGAATGCACAATATCAGATCATATAAATAATTGTATTTCAAATTTAAATTCTTTAATTAAGGATTTTTAATCAAATTAACCTTGCCTTTTCAACTTTGAAAGTCAATTCCCTTATTAAACTTTCAAAGCAAGAGATATACTTACCATTATATTTAGCAAGATCTGGGATATCCTTTTTACCTTTGTTACATTCCAATAATATGAGAAATTGTAACTCAGATAAAAAGAAGCGGGAACTCATTCTACCTTGTAAGTCTAACTTGCATTTCCCAATTCGATCTATAACATCAAAGTCTACACCCCTAAGGTGATGTTTACCCGTTGTTAATTGAGTCAACTATCAACATGAACAGAACTCCCTATGCGTAATCCAATATCGTCACAATAATATGATGACCGAAAGTGAGGTCACTATGAATACAACCTTACTCTTTCGAGAAGCAAAGAGCCCGATCCACGTGTACATGTATGTAGGAGCTGTCACTTTTGGCATGTGTCTCCTACATACAATCCATGGCGGTAGAACCTTTCGCCTTGATGGGAAACCATGGATGTCATTTATATGATCATCCATATCTCACTCAAATTTTTAATTAATTATTATTAATCATATTCATATAATTAATTTTTCAAGGGAATTACAACTCTATTCATAATAGCGCATTTATTTTAATTGGATCTAATTAATTTAATCATATTAAATTAATTATCAATCCAATTAAACCAACAAATGATTAGGATTTGCTTGATATTACTATATAGTAAATGCCCTCACACACACACACGCGCGCACACACACGCACGCACACACACACACACACGCACACACACACACACACACACACACACACACATATATATATATTATGTATTTTAATAATTAGAGTACAACTTAACTTACTCGTATTATTGTTTCCTCAAAAATGGATTCGGCCAGTATAGTCGAGTTTTGCTGGGAGGGAGCATTTGCTTGATATGTAAGGCGCTACTTAAGAAACCAAGCCAACATACCCAGACTAGATATCTTCATCACTTCGATTGAGTACAACACAAAATAATGCCAATGTACTTTTAATTTTAATTATCATCTTTTATGAACAACATTATATTATATATAACAATCACTCAGAAATGTTAGATACCTTGAAAAAATTGAGATCCAAAATTTCTAAGCATATCAAGCAAACATGTTCTTGGTTTTGCATGTAAAAGTTGTCCTACAACTATTGTAGGATAAACTAGGATTTTTTCATGAAACATACATTTTATGGCTATTGATGTTTAATAAATTATTTTCATAAATACTAAGCACCAATTTAATCAAGGAAAAATTCATAATTTCCATGATTTTATTGAATGATAAACACATTAAGTAAGAAGACTTGATGATTTAATCATCATCCGACCCATATCCAAAAAAATATAGAATATCTAGGGCAAAAGGAGTCAGAATCATGTGAAATAAATTTGAGTGGTTTGTTTTTTTTATTCTTTAATTAATTCAAGATATTTCATGATGAGAAAACTGTAAATAAAAAATAATTTCTTACAGATCTCTGAATACATGTAAAATCATTTTCGTTGTTAGAGCTCTTCAAATTTTTATGCATGCACTTTTGGTGTCAACAATTGGATACTATTTTGGGGAGATATTTAGACATTTTAAATATATTTTATTATAAAAAAGTCCAAATTGTACATAAACATGGAGTTTTTATTTTAGCAAAAAATGATTTGAAACTTGCATCTCATGCAAAACAACGAGTCCCCATGCATTTGATATACAAAACCTTGTTCACTTAGGATTTTGGATCATATCCAAGACTGACTATGATACCACTTTAAGGCTAGAGTTTCGACCTTAGTGCATCATAGAAGCGTGATGATCACATCCAATCAATCAAGAGCGACCGGTCACACTAGTATTGTGAGATGTTTGTTGTTGCTACTATTATGCCTTAATGAACAAATAGGAAGATATAGAGTTATATTGTGATGATGTTTGGACAAGCTCTGCTAATGAAAAGAAATATTTGTATGAAATTTGGAAGCAAAGAATCTTCATCTTTCTTAGTGCTCGCAACTCTGAGTTTGAAACCACAAGGAGCCAACCCCTTATTGCAAGAATAAGATCCAATATTGAGGAGGTGTATCATGCAATAGAATATGAAGAACAACGTTGAATGGTTATGAGCAATGAACATTGTTGTCTATAGAAAAGTCACCAAAGGCGGATACTTGAAAGACAAGATGTGGGGTCACTATAGGAATATGGGTCACGAGAATGACTATGTTGGGAATTTCATCCAGAAAAAGTGATTAAAGAAAAAAACTTGTCATGGTTGTTGATATGAAGAACACTAGACTTTCTCATGCTAAAGGCAGGAAATCGATAATGACAAAATCAGAGATCCACATGAGTATGTAAGGAAGCTATCTATTTTTCACAAAATCTGAAGTGATGTTGAAACTGTAAATTTTGCCATGACCATTCAAAAAATTGAAGGTAAAAAAAATAGTTCTTGATGAATGGACTGTTGATAGTGGTGCATCTGATCATAGGACAAGTAATCTGAAAATGTGTAAATCTAGAATATGGGGCTTATGTTAGTCTCCAAGAGAAGGGAGCATATACGATTGTTGAGTTTCTCGTAAAGGATGCTTTTCACGTCCCTGATTTTCCTATTAATATGTTCTGCGTTCATCGTATTACCAAAGATCTTAATTGTCATTTAGTATTTGACATTTACTAATGTGTTATGCAAGACTTAATGATGGGGAAGCAAGTTGGGATTGGTTTGATTATTGATGATCTTTTCCATCTTCCTACTCATGTAGCTTCTGTGTGGATAACTGCAAGAGAGTAGAAACAAGCTGATGACTCTCAAACTCTTCAATAGTGGCATGAGAAGCTTGGTCACCCTGGTTTTTCTAATATCCAATATTTATTTCCTGATTTATGCAATAGAATTGGTAGAAATTGGTAGTCAGGACTAGTATTGCAAAGTTTGTCATCTATATAAGCACATTAGAACTGTTTATTTTATCTCAATAAATGTAAGTACTTTTTTATTTGAGATTGTTCACTTACTTCTTTATTCGAGATTGATCACTTTGATGTTTGAGGTCCATGAAACATAAAAAACTTTGGAAGTCCTGCTTACTTTCTCACTTTTATCAACGATTTCTCTATAAATATTTAGACTTACTGAAGAATACGAATGAGGACCCTAATATTGTAAAAGCATTTATCGAAATGAATAATACTCAGTATGAAACTAGAGTTAAATCAATTAGGACAGATAATGAAAAGGAGTATTTAGAAGGTTCTCTATTGTCGTTTTTTATGGGAAAGGGATCACTCATGAGACCTAATGTAGTTATACACCACATCATTATGGGTAGCAGAAAGAAAAATCATCACTGACAAAATGTGACCAAATCTCTCCCTTACCAGAGAAAAGTATGAAAGATATTTCTAGAAGTAGTTATTTTAATTTTTACTTACCTCATAGATAGGAGTCCCTCTACCATACTTGGTAAAAAGACTCCCTTCTTTATTCTACATCCAGATAAGAAACCATTAACTCTTGACCTAGATTGTGTTTGCTTGCTTTACAACATAGGTCATGACGTGTGGAAATTAGATGCAAGGCCATAAAAGGTATCTTACTTAGTTATTATGATACTCAGAAAGGATATAGATATTATGATCCCATGTCTCGTCTCCTGCATGTAAGAAAAGATGTCATGATTTTTTGAAAACAAATCCTACTAACTAGGAGTTTTTCTTAAGGTGAATCTGGGTAAGGCATTAAGGAAAAGAAACATAGTGTTTTCTTTCTTGATGAGACATAGTTGATAATCTGAATGGGTTCGGACAATAAGCACAATGGTGAAAATGACAATGGGATTGACATTGAACATGATGTTGTAGACATTGAAGATGAGATCATACTAAACCATACTCGCAATCTTTCCTTGGATGATATAAACAAAGATAACCGTGTAATTAATTCTCTACCACATGATATTTATACTGATATTATTGATGTTTTTCTATATGATTGTCTAATTGGTGTGAGGAAGTTTGTTAGAATAAGTTAGATCTTCCGCTTGTTATCATGTAGATAACTTTATTGTTACACAAGGGTGGGCACAATATATAAATGCCTATTACATCATTGGATTCTCATTGCATTCTCTAGAATACTAGTAAATCTCAAAGTTATACACAACGAGCTAGGTCTATGAACGAAAAAATGAGCGTGCTCATTACAAATGACACTTGTGATGTTGTTAATACTTCAAAGAGCACTCATCTTGTTTGCCCTAATGGGCTATGTATTATCAAGTATAATGCGGATGGAAAATTTTGATAGATTTGTGATTCTATTGGTGGTTAGTGGATACATTCATAAATATGGTATTGAGTATCTAGGCATTTTTCTCTAGTTGTCGAGATGAACAACTTCTCAATCGTCATTTGCTTTGATATTTAGTTCTCTCGACAACTTTATTAACTTGGAGTGAAAAATATCTTCCTAACTAGCAATCTCAGCGACGTGTATAAGAAAATAACCCCTAGGTACGAGAAAAGGGATATGTTTTCCAAGTTAAAAAAGGGTTTTTATGGTTTAAAGGAATCTCCTTGAGTTTGGTTCGAATGAGTTCAACTTGTCATGACTACAAAAATGTTACACTCAAACGAGTGGAGATCATACTCTATTTATAAAAAAAGAGTGAAAAATAGTTATTCTTTTGATCTATATTGATGACATGATTCTCATGGATCATGATGATGAGATGCTAAATAACATTGAGAGGATTCTTGCAACTGAATTTAAACTAAAAAATCTAGAATATTGAAATACTTCCTTGTTATTGAAATGGCGTGTTTTCCAGAAGATTTTTATTTGAATAAATGCAAATATAATCTTGAATTGTTTTAAAAGGCATATGTTGGGGTGTAAATCATTCATTACCACTATGGAGATGAATACAAGCTAAAGTAAAGAAGATGGTGAACTTCTTGATGATGAAGGGAAAGGAAGATATCAAAGATTAATTTGAAAAATAATCTTCTTACTCCCATTAGACTTGGTATTTCATATGTAATGAATGTTGTTAGTCAGTTCATGCATGTTCCTGCTACTTTAAACATGGATGGCATTAACATGATATTATGCTATATTAAAAATCACCCCAAAAGGGTCTCGTGTTCAAGAGAAACCAAAATACATTGATTGAGCAGGTTTTGTCGATGATAGAAGATCTATCCCAGTTTATGCAATGTGCCTCTATGGGAACTTAGTTATTTGGAGAAGTGAGAAACAACATATTATTTTCAATTAGTTATTTAGAGAAGTGAGAAACAACATGTTTCTAGATCCAGTGCTGATGCTTAATATCACACCCTCGCAAATAGCCTTAATGAAATCTTGTGGTTGAAAATTATGTTGAAAGAATAGGGCACTAAAGTCTATACACCTATGATGATTTTATGTGACAATAAAGTAGTGATAAAGCTTACCAACAATCGTGTTAGGAGAAAGCATGTGGAGATTGATAGACATTTCATTCATGACGACATTGATAGGAGGATTATTCTTTCTCTACACGAAATTTGTTGATCCGGTTGTAAATTTCTTTATAAAGTGGCTGCAGACTAAGAAATTTGAGTTAAATGTAGGCAAACTGGGAATGTTTGACATGTACGCATAATTTGAGGATAAGGTGATAAAATTGAGTTACTCTTTTGGGTAAATGTATTTTTATGAGGGATCATTTACCCATCTCTCTATATATTGTACTCATTCCCTTGTTTTATTATTATTATTGTGAATAGTGCCAATGGAGATTTGGATTTTGAGCGCCCCCATGGTTTCTCTGTTTGATGATTTTCCACATAAATCCTTTCTTCTATATGTGATTATCATCAATTTTATATCTTGATAGGCTAGCAAATGCTTTCCGTCTGTTTTTCCTTATGCATAATTTTTTTTCGGTGCAATATCTTTACCATAGACAAGCATATCACCAATTCCTCTCCCCGTTTTTTGATAAATGAGCAGTAGTATGAAGATGATTAAATAAATCCCATGCATTCTAGGTCATTTTGGAGTTGCAAGAACTAAGCATGTGAACTCTATTTGAGACAATACGTGACCTTCTTTAATCAAAATGCATGCTAAAACATCCCCCCATTGCATATAGACCATCTTACGTAGATCACCTTTGAGGATGAAATTCTTCAAGCTGGTGTAGAGATTATTATTTATAAACAAAAATAGAGAAGAGTATTCATAATATCCATCATTAGTGGAATGATAAAGTTAAACAAATCCTATTTTAGAGTGAAGCCTTTGACTACCAAACGAGACTTAGTAATTCACAACAGAGCTATATAAATGATGTTTCATCATAAAAATTCACTAGCAACCAGCTCTCTCAAATCAATAGGTAGTTCCACAATTTCCCAAGTGTCATTGTTTGTATCCCTTCAACAAGTTATCATTATATCAAAGTTAGGATTTCCAAGGGTATTTCCTTGCAAGTAATTGTATATGATAGTTGTAGCTGTAGGAAAATTTTGTATTCGACGACCCTTTATAGTTTCAATCGAAAGATGCAGATCTCCCATAAACATCCTCAACATGGCATGTAGTGTTGTCAATAGGCACATTTTATTAGCAAGTTTGTACTACATGTGTCTCTAGAAACTCTTTAGGGTTTGACCATTGGGGAGGCTCAAAGTGAGGAGTTAGCCTCTTAGCATAAGTGCAACTTGTCAAGGATTGTCTCCAGACAAAGAAAAGCGATTCTAACATTATGAAAGCCAGCATGTACTAACCTAGACCCATCTTCTAGCCTATACCCGAGAGGCTCTAAATTGAAGAGGAAACATCAAAGGAGATAGGAAGTATTTCTAATAAATTTTTGCCTCCTTTCATCTATCTAGTGAGCTAGTCTCGGCGAGGACCTTTTCTCCCTCGGATGGGAGAACACTACATGATGTGAACAACCCCCTCATAGTAAAGAGAAAAGAGTATGAAAGAATAATAAACAAAGCGCATCACACAAAGATTCTAACCCCCTACCTCCAAAAATCCGGTTCTCATTTGAGAAGAAAGAAATGAAGAATGGGAACAAAACAAAATGAGAATTTTTGGAGGATGTCTCTGTCCCTTCTGTTTGGTAATAAAATTAGGCAACTTGCCCTACTCAGACTTCAATTTTTGCTCCACAAATCCATTTTTGACTAAAGGTGCGTTTGGTTAGCGGGTTAAGGCAGGTTAAACTGGTAGAGGGTAACCTGTTTTTGGATTTTGGTGTTTAGATAGAGGGTTAAATTGGGAGTGTATTAGAAGTGTGTTTGAGGTGATATGATTGTATTGAAGTTTGAAAAAGTCGGTAGTTATTGTGATGTGATTGTATTGAAGTTTTGAAAAGTGAGTAGAAGTGGAGTAGTTTATAATTTTCATATGATAAGATGGTATAATATATTATTTTTTGATAGGATTGATTAAAATTGATTTATTTAATTTTTTAAAAAAGTAATAAAGTGGGGCACACATGAAAGAGAGGAAGGATGTTTACCCCAGTAGCCGAACGCTACCTAAGAATTATCGGGATCATAACTGACCAAACTACTGCCCCACTAGTTACCAGACTGACCACTTATCAAAATTTTGTAAACAACTAGTGAAGATATGGCATGCAAATAAAGTAGACTAAGGTGTAGGTGTAGGAATTATTAGAAAGAAAAGTAGATTATTACCACCATATGTTCAAGGACAGACGGGAGGCTAAAGCAAGGTGTATAACATTTTGGGTTGCTGTCAACTTGAATTTCTGATGGGTCTATTTTTGACCAAATAGAATCACACTCTCACACCGTGAGTTTCTGATGGGATTATTTTTGAGATTTTTACAATTTTTCCTACTTATATTCATAACGTCCTCACTGCGACATGGCCCATCACTTATTCCCAGCAACGGTGGTGGTTGCACGCTTACGATAAACTTTTCTTCCTATCACTTTGTAGGGGTTGCTCAACCTCTATGTTAGCCCTTTTCACTATCAAACGAAACTCACTTTAATATCATTTATAACATCACATGCTTAGGCCTACAAGCCGCTATTGGAGGCAACTGATCGTGACAACCTATCAGGTTCATGCCTGGTTAGACTCATTGACAACTACCTAAATGCTCAAGTCCAAGTTATCGAATAATAAATCCCTCCAATTATAGGTTATAACGTAATCTAACACTCCGTAAGTTTCTGAGTATCCGATATAAAAGTATTCATTGGATAGTTACGTATATGAGTTCAATGGGACCGCCCCTTGGGGGGAGCTAACTTGGCTCCCCCCGCTCTACTTCGTCCAGTTTTTTTATTTTTTTTGAAAATTTCTTCCACGGAATTTCATCACTATATCTATATATTATGTCATTAAAATTTCGTGCGACACAGAGACTCCTACGGCCTCCATCCAGAAAGTCATTTTTTAACGGTAACAGAATTGCTAAAAACGATCCCATCTGGATGGAGGCCGTAGAAGTCTCTGTTTCTCACAAAATTTTAATGACATAATATAGGGATATATTTATGAAAATCTACGGAAGAAATTTTCAAAAAAATAAAATAACAGACGAAATGAGATGGGGAGAGCCAAGCTAGCTCTCCCCATGGGGGCAACCCCATTTTACCCTACATGTAGTGTATGCTTTCATTAGAGCGTAGAGAATCACTTTCCTTCTCCCATGTGGTATATTTGCATGCCTTATGAGCAGTCTCATCCAAGGTTCATTTTGCAAATGAAGGGGTATTTTTCCAGGGAGCGGATTGTCTGAATACAACAGATGTTATATTATGGTAGACCGTCGACGGCCCTCCTAAAAAGCCGGGGATAGTGGATCCCCTGTGAGGGCCATTCATCCCCACCGGACGTTTCACTGTAATATAACACATGCTGTATTAGAGCAAACGATCATTTTTCCACCCCTATGAGGGCCTCATTTGGTAATATTTTATCTAAAGAAGGCGGGAAGCGCGTACAAGAAGGTTTGAATAGCGACAGCTCCCACGCGTAGCCAGGCAGAGGAAAGGAAAGCCCTTACCGATGGCCGTTGTGGATGAGAATGGGAGCCTACACGTGGGGTCTGCCAGAGCTTCTTGCATGCTCGCAGAAGCGGAAGGCAGGGCTGGGACGAAAGGGCCCACACATGAGACCGAAAGGCTGGAATGTGTCCTGCCCGGAGGCAGAGGGACAAAGCCTCCGACAAGGCGCCGGAGAATGCCCATTGGTTTGTTGTTAATTTTAATAATCCTATGTTTGGAATAGATGAAAAGAGAGCGCTCTAAATCCTCACCAATCTGGAGCCACTCGGTCAAGATAGAACGGTTCAGACGGTAAGGATTCGGAAAATCAAGATTTTGTGTGTACCGCTCAATCTTTATTATGTTGCTTCAGGTTGGTGAGGATTTACAACAGACCTCTACACTATTGCAGAGGATCCGCTCAGGAAAAGGGAATGTGATACCGGTGACGAAGGGCAGAAAGACAAACTCATTTCCTGTTCACTTTTGATATGGTCAGTAATGGTTAATACAAATCTTCTGTTTCTCGCCCTCAACCTTCCTTTATTCCAATTTGCTTTGTATGGAGGTGGAAATTCACATGTCAACATTATACAGGCATGACAATTGACAAATGAAAAAAGTGTGATGTTTTCATAAATTAACAGCAAGGATATATCAGCCATGTTGACTAACATGAGATTCTGTAATATAATAAAATAGTTTATTTTGGCTATGGCTAAGATTATCAATGCATATTATGTTGTATCATCGGTCCAGATTTTTCCCACTGCAAAGAACCGGCGGATAAAGTATCTGGATAGGGAAATCAAATCTTTGTTAAAGGGTCTGATACAAAATATCTTTGTGTTCTTGACGTATGAAGTTGCAGAGGTTATTAAGGGAGTCCAGAAAATTATGCATAACAATGTTATGGTTTCTATGTTTATGGATGTTGTGTTCCAAAGAATTGGATTTGCCATCCAAAAGGGATTGCCGGCGCAGTTTGTTACCCGTCTCTCAACAGTTTCGTTGTAATATGTCCTGATTTATTTAAATCAATGTGAAATGATGAGTTTCAACGAGATTACATTCAATGAAAACTGGAGAGGCTCACCATGATGACTTGTTGAAAGTGCTACTCCAGCACACCGATTTCTTGGAGGAAAAGGAGAAGCCCAAACTCACGATTGACGATGTGATAGAGGAGTGCAAATTGTTTTATTTTGCAAGCCAGAAAACAACATCAGCATGGCTTACATGGACGATGATCCTGCTTGCTATGCATCAGGACTGGCAACACAAAGCAAGAGAAGAAGTTCAACAGATAATCAGAGACAAGCAACCCGATTTCGATTCTCCCAACCATCTTAAGATTGTGAGATTCAATGGATTGGCATCCCATCGATGATTTTAGAATATAAATAACTATTGAGTTCACACATTGTTTTCTGGCTGCAATGATAATAAATGAAGTTCATCAGTTGTACCCACAGGGGTCTGAATTTGCTAGCAACAATCTTCGAACAACATAGTTGTGAGCACTGGGGGGAAGGTGCAAATGAGTTCAACCCAGGCAGGTTTTCAGAAGGCATCTCAAAGGCTACCGAGGGCGGGGGGCTGTTCGTTCCCTTTGGTTGGGGCCATCGAATCTGCGTTGGACAGAACTTGCTGTCATAGAAGCTAACATGGCTTTGTCAATGATACTACAAAGGTTCTCCTTTGAGTTATCACCATCCTATTCTCATGGTCCTTACACGCGCGCAACTCTTCAGCCACTGTATGTGCACAAATTATCCTCAGAGAACTCGGAATATGAGAAAAGATAAACAGAAATATGTTTGGATCTGCATGACAAGGAGTGGAATAAAAAAAGAAAGAGGAGGTGCATATTGTTGCTCCTCTTTCAGAATTAAGTATGACCCGTTTGATTTCGTATTTTTGTGATGCATGTATGACCAATTTACTGATGCATGGGAAGTTTTAAGTTCAATGTATTTGAATGATCTATCTAAGTATATTGCCTCCAAGATCGTCGTTTACATTCCATATCACCTCTCGCGAAGAACTGTACTGGTTTCCAAACTGCATCCAATTCTTTGAAGTGACGAATTCCGAATTCAATCACCTCCTCTTCTAAAGTGGTACTTTTATTATAGCTGCCAGGTTCAGGAATGAAGAAGTAATTCGGCAAAACTTAACAACATGGTGCATCTACTTCCAAGTTGGAGAGATAACAATCGCAAGCATACGCACGAACAATCACAAACAGAAACAAGAATAATGTCATAAATAAACATGTGTTCTAGTTCATGTTCTTGAGATATATATGATCACGTCCACCACGCAATATTAATACACCCTCCTCTGAAGTTAACAAGGAGACGAGAGTTCTCATGGCTTCCACCCGCACCTCTAAGCTTCTTATGTACCCCGCCGTCTCCTGCAGAAGCCTCCCCGTCTCCATTCCTTCTCCTCCAGGCACCAGCCGCCTCAGCCTCTCCACGCCAACTTCCTCCTCCTCAGCCTTCACCACTCTCCTCCTCCTCAATATCGCGCTACCCATCGATCTCACGTAATCACGCCAAATGCCGATGTGCGTTGTGCGGCCATTTGGGCTGCGAGTTCCTGGGTTTTATAGCACTTGAAATATGGGTTTTGAGGATCTTTATGGCTCTGTAGTGCAGTATGGGGGTCGTGACAACGCATATTGTGGGCGGAGCTGTCCCCTGTGTCAGCCGCTGTCGGGCAATGTTTTATTTATAAGAACTAGTAAGGGGATATCATATCACACCAAGTATCGATTATGTGATGGTAACGAATGACATTCATCGTTTAATTAAGTTAGTTTGCTTCTGTACATGATGCAGTCTAGAATCAACACGACAATGATGAAGACGAGCGTCGCTTTACTCGTCGATCCCTTGCTGTGCTTCTCCCTCATTATTCTTCTCCTACGTGAAGTGGGGGCACATGCGACCACATGATTTTTGATGGGAGAACATGTGCTCCCCTTTTCTATGCGCATTATATATTATGCACATAATCTCATGTGCACTCACACTCCGCCCCCATCACCCAAATTATATGCACCCACCCGCCCAAGACCAGGAGCCATTCCTCTCCTTCCCTCACCTCACTACTCCCTATGCAGTTATGCATAGTTGCTCTTATCTGAAGTTGAGGGATGACTGCCGTTGACACGTATCCCACTGCTCACCCGTCAACTCCCTCTTATCTCATTCATATGGCTGTCTTTTTTTTTCAGTGGAGGAATTGAGTAGTTTCATAATTACTCTAGAAACTCTTGATAATTCATGATTACATGAGTAACCTCGAATAATCCTTAACCTTTACATGACATAACCCATAGTTATGTTCCGTTTGGTATGGTCGTTATATTTGACGGTTTCCGTGAGAAAAAGACCAAATTGCCCATAATGCTCATTTTTATTTACGGATCATGCCATCTCAGTAACCAACATTCTGCTGACGCCCCACCCCCCATCCCTCACCCCTCCAACTCAAGCTCCCCCGACCCCCTCCCATCGTCAAGCACGGAGCTCCCTCGAGCCCCTCCCACCTTCCAGCCCAGAGCTCCCCCACCCCCCTCCGACCCTCCCATCGACCCGAGCTCCCTCGGCCCTCCGCCCACCCTCCAGCCCGGTCGGCCCCTAAGTGTTCACCTTCCCCCCGACCCCCGCCCTCCAGGACGACCCCGAGTTTGCACTCCCACCTCCCCCTGCCCCTCAGACCCGAGCCTCCCCTGCACCTCCTACCCGAGCTCAACCCCCCCCCCCGAACCTCCCCTGCGCCTCCGACCCAAGCTCCCCACCCCGCGCCCCGACTCGATCTCCCCACCCTACGCCTCCGACCTCTCGTTCCCCCCCTCGCCGACACCCACCCCCCCTGCAACCCCCCTCGGGCATGAGATAAAGTGGCAGTCTACGATGGTGGAGCAGAGAAAATAAATACTCCTCCGTTGCTGCATGATCTTTTTCATTTTCTCTCTCGAGAAACTTTACCCAGCCAATCAAGCAAGCAATGTTTTCAATCTCTGAATTGCAGAATTTAATGATAATACAAAGGCAGATTTGCCACAATCTCTATGTTATTGTATAATGTTACAACTGAATGAAATGGAATGGTTTGACAAGGTGGAAAATCATCTTTACAGAGTTGGTGCTCTCTCGACAGAAGCAGAGATCACTGTGAGCAGGTTGTTGTCGAAGGGGTCGTTGAGATGCTTCACGAGGTTCTCCACTGGCCCATCGCCCATGACGTAGGCCTGGATAAAGAACCCAAGCATCGCGAACATCACAAGCCTGTCGTTCTTGATCTCCTTTACCTTGAGCAACGCGGTCTGATCGGGGTCACTGGCCAAACCCAAAGGGTCAAACGGCAGACTTCCAAGTCCTGTAGAGCAAACGAATCAATGATCAACACTCCTTTACTATGTTACAATACTAGTTATGTGATGGTTCATACCAGTCCGTTGATGATTCTATAGTATTCGGCACCGCCGAGAAGCACGATCTCGGCAATGACGATCGCGGCGAGGTTAATCGGGATGTTGGCACCAAAGTAGTTCAATGTGTTTCCATCGAGGAGGAGGGCACCAGTCTGGTTTCAGAAACATACATTCTCAGAGCCTGATATTGTATATTTGTGCATAAACCAAAATCGCAGGTCGGCTTTGAGTATTGAGGACTATGTATTCAAATATTCAGGTCCTGGAGGAGGAAGAAGGAGAGGGGTAGGTGGTCGGTAGGGGTGAGTGGGAGGAGGAAGAAGGGAGAGGGGGTGTAGGAGGACGAAGAAGGTAGGGGGTGGGTTTTTTGTTTTTTATTTTTGATTAACTTCAGTCGTTAGATGTAGGATTGGTTAGATTAACTCGTTACTCAGGTTGAGTTAATGATCAAAACTAACGGAGGGTTATGGGTGTAAAACGGAGTACTTATTCAAGGTCCTAAATGTAATTCATGATTATCGAAGGTTCCTAGAGTAATTACAGAATTACTCAGGGTTATGGGTGTAAATATCCCTTCTTTCACTGGATGTTTTATGCTTTGCATCCATACGAACTTTATTAATAAGACGTGTACCCTGCATATTTCACACATGTTGTCCCTTACAAATGATCTTACTTTTTGTGTCAGTATATCGAGGCTTCATATTATGGTCGGTGAATCCACCACTGCTATTACATAATGTTGTGAAATCGAGGGGTTCCATTAACCTGTCCTGCAAAGGATGACTAGCAGCAGAACGTTCACACAGGAACCAAGCAAAATAATCGTAGCACGATAATCAAGCAACCACAAAGAGACGATAACTTTTACGTGGGAAAACCCTCCTCGATGTGAGAAATGGGAAAAATCCACGGAGTACGACGACCCGCAACAATTCCACTAGGTCAGAAAAATAAGAAGGCACAATATCTTCTTAGTTTTATTACCCAACAAAACTGAGGCTCTGTTACAAGAATAAGAGTAGATAATTGTCACTTTTTACTTGGAGAACACAGTACTGTTGCTTCTCCTCATGTGCGATTCTTCCCTGCGCGGATGCACCTCTCGCCTCTGTGGACTGCTCTTCACGCCCCTGTGGGCTGCTCTTCGTGCAGGACTACTTCTCATGCCTTGTGTGGGTGGCTTCTCTCCTTACTAAGATAGAAGAGAGGGAGAGACGATTGAGTTGGGATGATCCCCAATACCATGCATGATGCCTTATTTATACTACTCTTGCCTCCTCTCTCTCTCCTCCTAGTCTTATTTGGAATATGACTCTCCTAGTCCTATTTGGAATAGGACTTCAAAGAGATAATTACCCAACAATCTTTTTTAAAAAAATTGGGAACGGATAATGTTCCCAACAACCTCCCCCTTTGTTCCCAATGGGGAGGTGTCTCCAAGAAGATGATCACTGAGAGGTGACACCGCTTAGCTCTCTACAGAGCTGCAGCTTGTCACGAGTCACAGCCTTCATCAGCATATCTGATGGATTTTCATAAGTATGGACCTTCTTCAGAATGAGATGCTTCTTGTCAATAGTATCTCTCAACCAATGATATCATACGTCTATATGCTTTGTGCGAGCATGGTGCATCGTGATCTTGCTCAGATCAAACTCTAACTTTCATAGAAGACAATCGACTCATTGTCTTCGCATCCAAATTCACCAAGGAATCGTTTTAACCACAACACTTATTTTCTTGTTTCTACTGTTGGAAATGCGAGCCCACGGCGAGCCATTATGCAATAAATGTTATTGCAATTCACTCCTTAATCTGAAATGAAGAATGAATAATTTGCATAATAGGTCCCTTAGTACAATTAGGGTTATGTACCATGGCCATCTTGATGATCATACAGCTGTTGATTCAACTATTGAATCATAGAGGCTGGTGCTTGGATGAATATCTAAAGAGTTAAATTGAGGACTCATCAAGCACCGTCAGATGATTGTTAAGAGATGATCTCCAGCCTGAGTAGGAGATGGCAATCCTTATCTCTGAAGGCTGATATCTGACCGACCTCTTGATGCAGGTCCTCTGCATAGGAATAGAGATTCGGAGGTGTCAGATTAGTTAGGTCAAAGAGTTGACTTAACGAGATCGAGATAACCAAAGTCCTATATCGTATGCTGTCAGGATATAGGCACGCATCCTCTGACCGGAGACAGATGTGTTGCTATATGTCTAAGTATGTACATTTGGCAGACCAATAGGTTGATGACCTAATCAAGGTCTACACACTGGCGCGCTGGTGTGCATATAAGGGCATATGAGTAATACGATCTCTCAAAGGGATCATACAGGTTCAGTTACTGAACCGGAAGACATGAGCTCACTCATGAGATATTGGGAAGAATCAAATTCCGTGCGCACGGTCGTCTCGCTTTGGAAGCTTGACTGAATTTGTAGGTTTGATATATACTTTTGGAAAGTATATGATCAAGACCTAGGTATGATTTATGCTTTTGGAAAGTATATGATCGATACCGACTCCCAATGATCGAATGAGAAACTTACTAATAAAACCATGAAGTAGACAGTATAAAGTTGATCGAATACTTCGGGTTTAGTCTAAGTCTTCCAGTATGCAGGATGTACAGGTATTGGGAATACCTGAGGGTGATGTGATCATAAACGATTGTATAACCATGACGCTTCCATTCCTAGGGAGTGATGAAACGGGTCTGGATTTTAGTGACTCCTCTCATTAGAGAAGTGATCTGATCTTGGTCCAAGTGTTGGACATTGATCTGAATGTGATTCAGATACAATGAGAAGATTAGATTTACGGTCTTGATTTAATCAAGCATCTATGGGAGGCCCGCGATCTGGATTTGAGATACGATCTCAATATCCATGTCACTATACGTGGAATAATACAATCGCCCTGTCCTTATCTCCAAGTATCTGCGGAGAAAGCGCATTATCCTTGAAGGAGTTCATGGATAATTCTATTGTTGATTTATGTATCCGAGCATTGAGAAAATGGATAATTAAATGTGATTTAATTATCATGAGTAATATGAATTTGATTCATATTATAAAGAGAGTTATCTGAGATAATTAAATGTGATTTGATTATCAAAGATGTAAGTAATATGAATATGATTCATATTATTTGGACACAAGAGAATAGAGATCCAAGATGATTAAATATGATTTAATTATCATGGATATGAATAATGTGGATAGCAATATCCATATTAGTCATATATATTATAAATGTGATTTATAATATATAAGAGAGAGCAATTTGTAATTTACATTTGTTAATTAAATGTTAATGTGAATTGGATTCACATTGGACATCAAATTGAAAATGTAATTTACATTTTGTTTTGGGTTGTGAATGTGATTCACAAATTTTCAATGGCATGATTGCAATATTCACAAAATAAATTGGATTTATTTTTTGTGAAATAATTTGCAACAAATGTTGTTGCAAATAATGGAGATTACATAAAAGGTGAAATAGCCACCTTCCTAATGGAGGAGGGTGGACGGCCACCACTCCCATTAGGAAAGGGAGGTCGTCCCCCCTCTCCACATGGAAGGAGGCTTTCTCTCCTTTCATTATCTCCATGTATTGATGATTTAATTTTGTAATTAAATTGTGTTGATTTATCAACATATATTTAATTTAAATTAAATTAATTGTTGTTGTGTTTTTAGCAACAAATCATGACCATTGAAAGAAACACAAATTAATGTGGACCATTGGATTTGTGTTGACACATGGATTGAGATCCATGGATCCCAAAACCCTATAAAAGGAGAGGCACCCCATTGCTCTTCTGGAAAACACACAAGTTGAGGCAACAAATCTCTCTCTCTCTCTCATTCTCTCTACACGTCCTCTCTCCATCTCTCTCATGTGGCCGTCCACCATGGATGCCCTAGAGAGGTTCTCCATCGCCGCGGCATCGTCGTTATGCTGCCCGATGGTTTGCTCGTGGATCTCCGTCTCCTTCGGTGCGCCCCGCTCGTGAAGAAGACATCGGATCTCGTGTGTCGAGATCAGGAGATCCGCCGCTTGGATCATCAACATGGATTGCGAGAAGCACGCGGTTCATCCCCGCGCTCGCAAGCGTCTCCTCCGTCGGATCGGACTTGAGACAGGAGGTCTCTTTGTTTAGAGACTCGATCGCAACCACGCTTCAAGAGGTAAACCTAATACTTGTTTGTGGTTTATACGAAACGATCCGAGAAGTGTTCTTGGATCATGTGGTTTCGTCGCAAGAAAATTTTTTAATTTCCGCTGCATAGAACAACTAGTGCGACTAGTCGTTCTTCGTCGTATTCGATGCGACGCTCACGCTTCCGTGATGCGCTTGAGGATCTAACCATATCCTTCAAGTGGTATCATAGCCTTAGGTCGGTGTTTTTGGATACGATCCATAAACCGAGGACGACTTGGGTTCATTAGGGTTTGCGAAAGTTTTCTTGCATTTCATTTTCGCATCTCTGTTTTGATATTATTTTCGGCACTGTTTAAATTGTTTAAACACGAAAATAATATTTGTATTTTATTCCCCATTAAATAAGGAAACCGTAGGATCTGAGTTTGCGTGATTTCGATTCCGTTTGCTCTAGATATGCTCATTTTAGTGAACATGTATCCACTGTTTCGGGGACTGCGGATCATGACGTAATTAAGATGTTAATTGCGGATTTGAAACGCCTTGAAATGCGTGCAAATCTCTTGGGTTCTGTTGTAAATCAAGTTAGCAAACTTTAGAAATTTACTTTGCTTAATTTGGATTTAAATTGATTGAGATATGGTATTTTTAGTAAGTGAGGGTCACTGCTGAAAATACTTTCCTAATCAAGAACCTAGTGATTGTCATTTAATTAAGTAGTGAAATTAAATTGTTTAATTTCCTGGAATAATTATGCATAAATATTTGTGAAATATTTAATGATAATTATGTCCTTAAATGACTTTGCCCTAACCAACAAATGATTAGATGTGATCTAGATCAAGATTGGTTACATGATCTACATGATCAACATTCCAACAAACATGTTGCTTGAATAGGACTTGGGATTTGTTTAGCAAATCTCATTATAATGTTAATCAAAAATGTTTTGATTATTACTATATGGTACAATTTCGGTTGAAGAACCGATGATCATCTCAAGTACAAATTAATCAATTTGGCATTATCCTTTCCCGAGGCGGATATGGTGCCTAGTCGGAGAGCATTGGGGTTGCGGGTTGCAACGTATGTGGTCCGTCCCACTCTCGTCGGTACTGGCCATGACAGCGGGTAGGGCCGGGATAATGTCCGAGGGATTAAGATGTATTTTTCTAATTATTAAAATTCGAAATAATACGTATTTGAGATAATACCATTATTCAAGTAACTATTAAAATGTTTGTTGGATATTAATTGGATCATTAATTTAATATGATTAGATTAATTGGAATCCAATTAAGATTGAAATACTCTAATATTATTAGAGTTAATAATTCCCTTGGAAGACTTAATTATGTGAATGTGATTCACGATATGGAGGACCACATAAGTGACATCCATGGTCTCCCGTCAAGGCGAAGGGTTCCGTCGCCAGATATTGTATGTAGGAGACGCTTGTCCGAAGTGACAGCTCCTGCATACGATCCATTTGGATCGGGCTCTTCGCTTCTCGAAAGAGTAAGGACGTATGCGTAGTGACCCCAATATCGGGTCCTCATATTATTGGGGCGATATTGGATTGCGCATAGCGAGTTGTATTCCTGTTGACGGTTGGTTCAATTAATGATGGGTCAACATTGCCTTAGGGGTGGTGGGCCCGGGTGTTAAAGACCGAATTGGGAGATGCAAGTTGGACTTGCAAGGCGGAATGTGTTCCCGCTTCTTTTTATCCGAGTTGTAGGTTCTCATATTATTGGGATGCAACAAAGATAAGGAAGGAGATCCCAGATCTTGTTGAGATATAATGGTAAGTATATCTCTTACATTGAAAGTGATTAAGGGAATGAACTTTCAGTGTTGACAAGACAAGACAACTTTGATATAAAAATCCTAAATCAAAGTAATTTATATATATATATATATTTATATATTTATGCAAATTTCTTATTTCAGATAATCCTTCATTAAAACCCACTCAATGATATACTCAATAATAACCAGTAAAATATCATGGATTGGACTCATGATCCAGATATTGTACTTGCAATTGGACACATAATGTATGTGATTGCAATGTGCAAGTTTCCTCATAATATTGAGGAATGACAATTAAATAGATAATAGGACTACAACCCTAGGGTTTGTGTGTCTCTATAGTCTTGATCTCTCATCGGATGTACTTTGGAAGTGACATGTCGATGATGATCGTAATTGTCAAATAATCCTTATAAAAAAATTAATGAAGATATTCTGGCATACATATGTGCTCTTGACATTTAACATGAATGAGATGGTTCACTGCATCATGCAGAATGGTGGCTCTATAAGAGATGATGTATTCAAATTGTTTGAGTACCTACCTGAACCTATGTTTTAAGAGTTTAGATGGATGTAGATGATGAGTGTCATCATTCTACTATCTATACTCTGGTCATTCATGAAGCTTCATAATATTCATATTGTATGAATTTAATGAAGCATGTATAAATGTTGAAATGCTCTTACATAAGAGATCCTTAGTCTTAAGCAATGGTTGCTTATAGATAAAGGGAGCGCAGTGGAAGCATGGGTTGGACCCGAGTAAGAAGTATGGTCAAAGAGTTGACTATACATCTATGACTTCCATATGTCATCCGAAGAGTTGGATGAATGCCAATACTGCAATAAGTTGATGTGTTGATAGTATGACTATCAAGTCTATCTAGAATCCTTAGAGAAGGACTCGGATGGAGCATCAGATTAATCTACATAAATCATTGATATTGACTTGCTTAATAAATAAGATAAAGTCAAATAATTGTATCTCAATCTTCTGATGACATTTGCAATAGGTTGCATATGTTTTAGAAGACTGGAAAATTGATCTTAAAGGTTTATAGTTATCCACATGGATATTGATGCAATTGTTGCAGTTGGATTAATAGACTTGTTAATTTCAGTGGGAGAGTCCTTAGTCTTAGAGAATGTCTCTATGACCTAGATATAAGAATACACTCATTGTTTGTTTCTAAATGTTAGAAATAAACATGAATCTGAGATAGAACTATCATAAAGAGTTATGATGTATATATTTCAGATAGTAATCTAATAATCTAGTGGACTTCACTAAATTAGAAAATTAATGAATGGTTCATTAACATTTCTAAATACTGAAATTAAACCTTAAGATCAATAGGAGGATGAAGATCATTTGACAATGATCTAGCATCAAGCCTTGGACATTTGTCTATTGATTTGATCAATAGGCTAGTAAGAGATGAAACTTTAGAATGTCTAAAATTTCAAAGCTTACATGCTTATGAATATTGTATTCATAATAAAATATCCAATACACCCTTCTTTGGGAATGGTGTAAGATGATAAGGTATTCGGGATCTCATACATATTTATGTATGCGGATCATCTATATCATAGTAAACATTATGGATATATGATATCTATTAATGATTATGTATGATATGAAATTTCTTCTCTTCACCTGAAGAAACCTTTGAAATGTTCAAAGATTTCATAATTTTGGTCTACAACCAAAGTTTGAAGGAAGATAAAATGAATTTGATCTAATCAAGGTAGCATGTACCTGTTAGATGAATTCAAAGGATACCTTATGGAGATATGAATATCATTTCTATCTCAATCCTCCTAACTCACCTTAACTCAATAGAGTTATAGGGAGATACAATTGGATCATGTGTGACATGATCTTATCAATGATGATTTTTAGCATAATTATCCCTTAGTTTCCAGGTATATATGTGTAGTAGAGACTACAATATATATCCTTAATAAGGTTCCATGCAAGATGGAATCTAGCACTTGAGAGTGCTGCTTCATTAGGAAAATAAAGGATGGTATTGGATACCTACTTTATGACCTTGAGATTCTTGAAATATCTCATCTCTGAGAATGTGATTCTTGGAGGTTGAGACTCTTGAGAATCAAGATGAAAATGAAGTGTAGGAACTCATTTAATCTTGAAAAGATAATGAGGCTCCTGAAATTGGAAACTAAAAGGATAATTGAAGATGAAACACTAAAACCTCTTCAAAAGAGTTTGAGGAAGGATTCCATGTGTCAGAGAAATCTGACAATGATCGAACTTCATGTGATGAAGCTTCTGAAAATCATAGCATGGATAGATGGATGTTAGCAATAAAAGTCTAAAGTAGACTTCATATACAAGTGTTGTATATGGACCCTATAGGATCCACCTATATAGGTAAGACCTGTAAAGGTGTAAATGGATCTTCAAGAGAAAGGGAACCTGATGAGAAGGTAGAGACCCTCAAAGCACGGTTCGTAGCCATGAGCCACACACCGGAAGAGAAGACATTGCTTGCAATGAGACTTGCTCTTCGGTGACCATGCTTAAAATCATCAGAATGTTGCTAATCTTAGCTACACAACTTGACTATTGCATCTTCAAGATGTAAGTCAATATTGCATTCCTCTACGAATACCTCTTTGAGGATATTCACATGAAGTAGCCCCAGGGCTTCATGGTTGAGGAAAGCAAGGTGTGCAAACCAAGGAATCCATCTATGGACTCAAATAAGCTTCTTGAAGTTGGACCATAAGATTTGATGGAATTGTTATGATTTCAGATAGAATCTTGATGAGCCATGTGAAGCTTAGTGGGAGTGCCTTTGTGTTCATCTTGCTGAATCTAGATGATATCCTGATCATTTAAAATGATATAAGGATAATAATAAGTGTTTTATAATCTGGTTATTCCATATCTTGAAATATGATTTCAAAGATACCTCTTAGATCTTAGTTCTGAAGTTGTTCAGAAGCCAAGAGAAGAGGATAATTGGACTGTCACATTTGTAGTATACCTTGGACATATTCTATTCATAGAAATTCCAAGAAAGGCTTCTAACCCTTAAGATATGGTACTGACCTATCTTAAGGGATAGCACCTCAAAGAGTTGAGGAAGTAAATGCTACAACTACTTGCACTTGTGCATTAGTTACGAGAAGCTGAGTGTATGCTAGAGTGTACAAATACCAGATGTCTGTCATGCAGTGGGAGTAGTAAATTGTTACTAATCCTACTGTAGAGATAAAACACTTGATTGCAGTAATAACAAAATCTTCATAGATGAGGAGATTTTTGAGATAGTAATCTCAAAGTCTTATCTTCAAAAGTTAAAGACCATGTAGATAGTGATCTATAAAGGTCTAAACTATAGATACCTTAGGAGATAGAGATCTCCGGGAATGAAGGTATTCTAATAAGGATTATGGGGATACTGGTTATGATGTCAGGGACAATGTAATCAACTAGATTGAGTATTGGTTGCATGAGATGCAACATTCGCATTAGATGCGAGCACTGTTACTGGGGATATGCAAGTGCCGTAAAAGGACTTGGCGTAATCTCGCGGGAACAGAGTGACTGATCAGCTTACCTAGCTATTTTCTTAATAGTCTACGATTGTCACATGAGTGCGGGTTTAAATGATTAGCCCATTAATGGCTCTTTGGGCTAGTGGGAGATTGTTGGAAATGCGAGCCCACGGCGAGCCATTATGCAATAAATGTTATTGCAATTCACTCCTTA
The DNA here is from genome assembly GCA_037367405.1 of Ottelia alismoides. Taxonomy (NCBI): domain Eukaryota; kingdom Viridiplantae; phylum Streptophyta; class Magnoliopsida; order Alismatales; family Hydrocharitaceae; genus Ottelia; species Ottelia alismoides. The sequence goes on from JAZKJV010000054.1 coordinate 681,159, forward strand.
ATCTGAAATGAAGAATGAATAATTTGCATAATAGGTCCCTTAGTACAATTAGGGTTATGTACCATGGCCATCTTGATGATCATACAGCTGTTGATTCAACTATTGAATCATAGAGGCTGGTGCTTGGATGAATATCTAAAGAGTTAGATTGAGGACTCATCAAGCACCGTCAGATGATTGTTAAGAGATGATCTCCAGCCTGAGTAGGAGATGGCAATCCTTATATCTGAAGGTTGATATCTGACCGACCTCTTGATGCAGGTCCTCTGCATAGGAATAGAGATTTGGAGGTGTCAGATTAGTTAGGTCAAAGAGTTGACTTAACGAGATCGAGATAACCAAAGTCCTATATCGTATGCTGTCAGGATATAGGCACGCATCCTCTGACCGGAGACAGATGTGTTGTTATATGTCTAAGTATGTACATTTGGCAGACCAATAGGTTGATGACCTAATCAAGGTCTACACACTGGCGCGCTGGTGTGCATATAAGGGCATATGAGTAATACGATCTCTCAAAGGGATCATACAGGTTCAGTTACTGAACCGGAAGACATGAGCTCACTCATGAGATATTGGGAAGAATCAAATTCCGTGCGCACGGTCGTCTCGCTTTGGAAGCTTGACTGAATTTGTAGGTTTGATATATACTTTTGGAAAGTATATGATCAAGACCTAGGTATGATATATGCTTTTGGAAAGTATATGATCGATACCGACTCCCAATGATCGAATGAGAAACTTACTGATAAAACCATGAAGTAGACAGTATAAAGTTGATCGAATACTTCGGGTTTAGTCTAAGTCTTCCAGTATGCAGGACGTACAGGTATTGGGAATACCTGAGGGTGATGTGATCATAAACGATTGTATAACCATGACGCTTCCATTCCTAGGGAGTGATGAAACGGGTCTGGATTTTAGTGACTCCTCTCATTAGAGAAGTGATCTGATCTTGGTCCAAGTGTTGGACATTGATCTGAATGTGATTCAGATACAATGAGAAGATTAGATTTACGGTCTTGATTTAATCAAGCATCTATGGGAGGCCCGCGATCTGGATTTGAGATACGATCTCAATATCCATGTCACTATACGTGGAACAATACAATCGCCCTGTCCTTATCTCCAAGTATCTGCGGAGAAAGCGCATTATCCTTGAAGGAGTTCATGGATAATTCTATTGTTGATTTATGTATCCGAGCATTGAGAAAATGGATAATTAAATGTGATTTAATTATCATGAGTAATATGAATTTGATTCATATTATAAAGAGAGTTATCTGAGATAATTAAATGTGATTTGATTATCAAAGATGTAAGTAATATGAATATGATTCATATTATTTGGACACAAGAGAATAGAGATCCAAGATGATTAAATATGATTTAATTATCATGGATATGAATAATGTGGATAGCAATATCCATATTAGTCATATATATTATAAATGTGATTTATAATATATAAGAGAGAGCTATTTGTAATTTACATTTGTTAATTAAATGTTAATGTGAATTGGATTCACATTGGACATCAAATTGAAAATGTAATTTACATTTTGTTTTGGGTTGTGAATGTGATTCACAAATTTTCAATGGCATGATTGCAATATTCACAAAATAAATTGGATTTATTTTTTGTGAAATAATTTGCAACAAATGTTGTTGCAAATAATGGAGATTACATAAAAGGTGAAATAGCCACCTTCCTAATGGAGGAGGGTGGACGGCCACCACTCCCATTAGGAAAGGGAGGCCGTCCCCCCTCTCCACATGGAAGGAGGCTTTCTCTCCTTTCATTATCTCCATGTATTGATGATTTAATTTTGTAATTAAATTGTGTTGATTTATCAACATATATTTAATTTAAATTAAATTAATTGTTGTTGTGTTTTTAGCAACAAATCATGACCATTGAAAGAAACACAAATTAATGTGGACCATTGGATTTGTGTTGACACATGGATTGAGATCCATGGATCCCAAAACCCTATAAAAGGAGAGGCACCCCATTGCTCTTCTGGAAAACACACAAGTTGAGGCAACAAATCTCTCTCTCTCTCTCATTCTCTCTACACGTCCTCTCTCCATCTCTCTCATGTGGCCGTCCACCATGGATGCCCTAGAGAGGTTCTCCATCGCCGCGGCATCGTCGTTATGCTGCCCGATGGTTTGCTCGTGGATTTCCGTCTCCTTCGGTGCGCCCCGCTCGTGAAGAAGACATCGGATCTCGTGTGTCGAGATCAGGAGATCCGCCGCTTGGATCATCAACATGGATTGCGAGAAGCACGCGGTTCATCCCCGCGCTCGCAAGCGTCTCCTCCGTCGGATCGGACTTGAGACAGGAGGTCTCTTTGTTTAGAGACTCGATCGCAACCACGCTTCAAGAGGTAAACCTAATACTTGTTTGTGGTTTAGACGAAATGATCCGAGAAGTGTTCTTGGATCATGTGGTTTCGTCGCAAGAAAATTTTTTAATTTCCGCTGCATAGAACAACTAGTGCGACTAGTCGTTCTTCGTCGTATTCGATGCGACGCTCACGCTTCCGTGATGCGCTTGAGGATCTAACCATATCCTTCATCTACTGCTGCAATATACTCGGCTCCAGTCGTTGAGAGCGCAATGCATTTCTGCAACTTGTACTACCAAAAAATCACTCCCTATGTGAAAGTGAAAATGTACCTGGAAGTCAAGTCAGCATCTGTGTATCCACGGAGTTTAGGATCTTACCTCCCAAAAATCAAACTCATATTTGAGGTCCCTCTCAAGTATCTCAGAATCCATTTCACACCTTCCCAGCGATCCTTCCCTGGATTCGACATGAATCTGCTCACTACACCCACGGCATTAGCAATGTCGGGTCTGGTGCAAACCATGGCGTACATAAGGCTGCCAACTGCAGACTGGTAAGGAAACTTGATCATCTAAGATTTCTCCTCAGAAGTATACGAATATGCCTCTTTTGTCAACTTGAAATGAGTGGAAAGGGGTGTGCTGAAAGGTTTCGCATTCTTCATGTTGAACCGCTCTAGAATGCGTTCAACATACCTCTCTTGTGGCAACCAAAACTTGTGCTTCTTCTTGTCAAGAGTGATCTGCATCCCAAGCATGTTGCTTGCCTTGCCCAAATCCTTCATCTCAAATTCCCTAGAGAGTTCCCTTTTGAGCATTGTGATCAACGTAGGATTGTGGTCAACTATCAACATGTCATCCATGTAGGTCAACAAGATAATGAACCTGCCATCGAGAAGACGTTCAACATACACACGTGAATCTTTTGTAGTCCTCTTGAAATTCTGCTTCATCATAAAGGCATCAAACTTCAAGTACCATTGTCTAGGGGATTGCTTTAAGCCATAGATACTCTTCCCCGGCCTGCAAACCATGTGCTCTTTACCCTTCTCTTGGTATCCATGTGGCTGCTCCATGTAGATTTCTTCCTTCGGATCATCATGAAGAAAGGTTATCTTCACATCCATCTGCTCTAGCTCAAGGTCCAGACTTGCAACAAGGCCTAGCACCTCTCTCACAGAATTCATCTTCACAACAGGTGAGAAGATCTCATCATAGTCCACACCCTCTTTCTGGCTAAATCCTTTCACAAACAATCTAGCCTTGTACTTCAGTAGCTTGCCACCATCATCTGTCTTCATCTTGTAGACACATTTGTTCGTCAGTGCTCTCTTGCCTGCAAGAAGCTCAACAAGATCATAGGTATGATTTTTCTTCAGACACTGCATCTCTTCATTCATTGCACTTTGCAAATGATCTCTCTCCTTATTCTCTTGTGCCTCCTCAAAAGAGCATGGCTCGTCAATATCAGTCATCATCACGTACTGGGAAGTAGGATAGCGAGATGATGGTTTATGCGCCCTCCTAGATCTCCTAACCTGAGGTTCTGCTGCATCTGTTAAAATCTTGATGAGGTTGCTCCCCCTGCTCGAGATCCCCTGGACCTGCAGCAGCGGGGTCTGCATCTGGCTCATGTTGTTCTGAATGTGCATCTTCTCCATCTGTACCTGGTACTGGAGAAGGATCTGAGTCCTCATCACCGTCATCATCCATAGCAATCCCATCCGAGTCAACATCACCACTGTTGTCCTCAATCAAAGTCTGATTCTCATAGAAAATAACATTTTTATTCATGGTAATGGTCTTCTTCTTTGGATCCCAAAGTCGATATCTGAACTCCTGATCTCCATAGCCAACGAAAATGCAGGGCACCACCTTGTCATCAAGCTTCTTCCTCTGTTCCTTCAGGATAAATGCACAAGCTTTGCATCCAAACACCCGCATATGAGCATATGAGAGATCTTTCCTAGACCAATGCATTCAGATACTTGAAAACTCAAGGTAACAGATGGAGATCGATTAATCAAGTAGCATGTGGTCCGAACCGCCTTGACCCAAAAGGTCTGGGCAGCTTCGCTGTCTTCATCATGCAGCAAACTCTCTCCACAATGGTCCTATTCATCCATTCAGCACACCATTGTGTTGGGGTGTGCTAGAATATGTCCTTTCTTGTCTGATCATGTGCTCTGCACAGTAGCTCTGGAAGATGTGAGAGGTGTACTCCCCTCCATTATTCGTGTGCAGATACTTCAACACTTTGCATGTCTCACACTTCACCATAGCATGAAATTTCCTGAAGCAATCAAAGACTTGATCCTTCATCCTCAGCATATAAATCCACAGCTTCCTTGATGCATCATCAATGAAAGTCAGAAAATACTTGTTTCCTCCCAAAGATGTTATGTCCATGGGACCGCATACATCGGAGTGAATCAAATACAGAAGATCTTCCTTTACCTTTGATCTGGTCTTGAAAGGTGCACTCTTGTTGTTTCCAATCTTGCATGAATCACAAGGTGACAGTGTTATGTCAGTGTGACATGGTATCAACTCCTTCCTGCTCAAGTTATAAGACCTTTTGACTCATGTGTTCGAATCGACGATGCCAGAGATCCGATTTGTCACCGTCACTAGCATGTAGGCTGCCATGCATAACCTTCACTCGAGTCTTGTAGAGCGTACAACACAACCTTCCTCTGGCCATGATAAGAGAGCCCTTGCTGATCTTGCACCTACTGTTGCCAAACTTCAGTTAGTAGCCCTCCTTATCCAGTTGAGAATCAGATATGAGGCTAAGCCGCAGGTCGGGAACGTGCCTAACATCCTGTAGAGTCATTGCATATTCAATATTCACTCTGAACTGAGATAGTTCCCATGCAACGATCGTGGAGTAACTAGTTCCCATGCAACGATCTTGGAGTAACTGTTGTTATCCATCTTGACTCTCCTGAAATCTCCCTCTGTATAGGAAGTAAAGAACTCCTTGTGTGGAGTCATGTGATAGTACGCGGCTGTGTCAACGGCCCACTCGGAGTCATCTCCTTCATGTAGACATTGTTCCTGAATAGTAAGAACCAACTGAACCCCGTCGTCATGGGCCATTGTTGCAACAATGTTCTCTTCTTCATCTTTCTTCTGATTCTTTTTGGCTTCCGTTTGCTCTCTTTTCTAGACTCGACAATCTCATTTCCAGTGACCAGTCTTGTTGCAATGGCGGCACTTTCCTCTGTCCTTAGACTTCTCCCTGGTTCTCTCTCGTGATTTTCCTCTGCTGCTTGGTCTGCCTCTTCTTTCAACTGCATATACATGTGAAGAAGAGGACTCTCCAGATGATCGTTGTCTGATTTCTTCATTCAGAAGACTACTCTTGACCATAGGAATGGTCAGCTTGCCATCTGTAGCGGAGTTGCTCACAGTAATCACCAAAGTTTCCCAACTGTCTGGTAGGGAACCCAGTAGAAGAAATGCCTGCAATTCATCATCTAGCACCATGTTCATGGTACTCAATTGGTTGATGAGACTCTGAAACTCATTCAAGTGCTCAGCAACCTTCATCTCATCTTTGTACTTCAGATTCACCAACTTCTGAATCAAGAATGCCTTTTTGGTGGTCGTCTTCTACTCATAGAGCTCTGCCAGTTTCTCATACAGTTTCTTTGCATATGTTTTTTTGCGACATGATGGAAGACTGATAACTCCATCCACTTTCGGATGGTACCGACAGCTATCCTGTTCAGCTTCGTCCAATCACCTGTGGACATGCCCTCGGGCTTGGTTATTTCTCCTTCCACTGGATCATGGAGTTCCTTACAATACAAGATGTCCTCCATCTTGACCTTCCCTATTTGTCGGTTCATGCTCGTCAGTTTGATCATCGTGCCTTCATCATCCTTTCCCATCTCGACAGCGCGAGCTCTGATAATACTTGTTGTGAAATCGAAGGTTTCCCTTAACCTTTCTTTCAAAGGATGACTAGCAGCGGAATGCTACCCACACAGGAATCAAGCAAAATAATCGTAGCACGATAATTAAGCAACCACAAAGAGACGAGAAATTTTACGTGAGAAAACCCTCCTTGATGTGACAAAGGGGAAAAACCCACGGGGCACGATGACCCGCAACAAATCCACTAGGTTGGAAAAATAAGATGACACAATATCTTCTCAGTTTTATTGCCCAACAAAATTGAAGCTCAGTTACAAGAATAAAATCAGATAATTGTCACGTTGTACTTGGAGAACACGATATTGTTGCTTCTCCTCGTGCGCGATTCTTCCTCGTGTGGATGCATCTCTCGCCTCTGCGGATTGCACTTCACGCCCATGCACACTGCTCATCGCGCCTTGTGAGGACTACTCCTCACTCCTTGCGTGGGTGGCTTCTCTCCTTACTAAGAAAGAAGAGAGGGAGAGATGCTTGAGTTGGGATGATCCCCAATGGCATGCATGGGACCTTATTTATATTACTCTTGCCTCCTCTCTCCTCTTAGTCCTACTTGTGGGAACATAATCCATATATATAGGACATTATTAGTCCTATTTAAAAAAAAAAAATCAAGTTCTAATTAATGGAGGAGACCAATTAACTTTTAGGACTACGAATCATCTTTTCCTGATTTTATTAGAAGTAAGAGTTTATGTTTCCTTATTTTTCCATCTCCATGGAGTATAAATAGAGGACATGTGGTGCGCAACAAATCTATCCCAACACAAGATTTTCAAGTACAAGAAAGAAATAAGAAAGAAGGGAGAAGAAAAAAGGTTCATGGTTGCCGTGAAGTTTGGAGGGAGTAATCTTTGTAGCAATTCTTCTTTAACATTCTTCCCTACAGTTTAGCGATGGATTCATCGTTCTGGTGATATTTCCCCTCTCGACTATTCTCCATTGTTTGGTGATTTGTAACTAATGAGCAGCCAATTGACTCGAGTTAGGAAATCAAATAAGCAAAGGGTCATTGTGACCCGGATCATAAGGCAATCAACAAGAAAAAGAGAGAAACCACTCAATCAAAAAAAATCAAACAATCAAAGCAAGCAAAAATGTAAGCGGTCTTCGCTATTTATTTTTATATGGTATACAAACCAGGGTCGAACATAAGGAGCACAGAAATGTATGCAGTAGTCGGATTTCAGAAAAATATTTGGATTTTTTTTATTTTACAAACTTTTATAATTTTAATTAAGGGACAAAAACAAGCAGATAAGAAAATAAGGCACACAACAAGCCTTTTTAATTTTTATTTAGGACGAAAAATGTTCAAAAAGTAAGGTAAGAATATTTTTGGATTTTTAAAATTTTAAATTATTTTTGGTAATTTTTTGGGGATTTTGTGATGTTTTTATGATTTTATAAAAATTCAAATAAGGGATAGAAATACCAACATTGCACACAGTCAGGATAATTTTGCAAAATAAAAATGCTTAAAATACCCTAATGTTCTAGGAAGCAATTTTATGATAAAATATATAAATAGAGCAAAAAACAGGAACTGCAATGGTATATTTTTATTTTTTTGAATTTTATATGTTTTTTATAAGTTTTTAGGTCTTTTGTGATTTTTAAGGTTTTTATGAGGATTTTTTAAACAAAATTGCTACCGAAGACAAAACACACAAAAATACATAATAAGGAATTTTTGTAGGATTTTTAAGGGAGTTTTCGAATTTCTATGTATATTCCAAAATAGACAATACACTTTTTAGGATTTTTTATTTTTAGAAAATATCAAATGTAACTAAATTAACCCTCAAAAATTACAATAAATATTACGTGTTAGCAGGAGCTAATAGTAATTTTATAGAATTTTTGAAGTTAATCTGGTACTTATTTAATTTGAAAAGATCCAGACAGTTTATAGGGACCTACTTGCAATTAAAATAAAACTTCAGGCCAAACAATAACACATGAGTAAATCTTAGGGCTAAAGTTGCAAAATGACCAGTTAATTCACGTGCATGCTCAATAAACCATGCATAGGGGTATAAATGTAAATATAAAAAACTTGTCATATAACTCATAACAGATACAAAGCACATGGCATGAACTGCAAATGACCTAGAAAAGCATGTGGGACGACGCGTGAGTTCATACAAACTAGACTAAAATGCAAGTATAAAACTACAAGGTCTAAACTGCAAAATATCTAAACTTCAAATTTTACTGGACTAAAACCTAAATACGAAACTAATTGGGGTTGAAAGGGAAATAACCCTTGAAGGGCGCTTGCGTAACACATGAGGACATGTGGCGGGCTCTAGAGATGGCGTTGGCGTACGATCCTAATCACCAACAACCCCGGATCTGACGGACCAGAGAATGTCTGCTGCGTAATATCAGATATGTCAGATGGGGTCAGATCTAACGGCTGAAAGGTTACCAAGGCTGATGTCTCTGATGATGTCTGGAGCGAGGAGGTCCATCTGACGATTGGGTAATGGTCTAGAAGAACACCTCCAGACCGAGCTTCGATCAAGCAGAGGATCGAGGAGGTCCAACAGCTTCGTGGAGGTACGGCACATCAAGTTGAAGGGTCCGATGAAGGTGGTGGCAGGTGGATGGTTGTGGCGATGGCCGGCCACCTGGAGGTGCTCCGCCTGAGCAATTGGAGGCTCGATAGGGGTTCCTTGCGCGCGATAAGACCTGCAAAAGGTAGGGCAACTCGGGGGCAGTGCTCTGGTCGATGTTATTGCATATAAAGCAGGCAGAAGCGAGGGGGGATGGATCTTGGCCTCCGACGTACGTGAAGGAAGGAGGCCTCTACCTTAATCTCGACCTGAGGGTCGAGCCTAAGGGTGATCAGGATGCGGAATGAGGCACGGGGCGAAGGGTAGATCAGTGCGGAAAGAGATAGGGAACGAGGCTCTGACCTGCTGGTCGGATGGAAAAATCAGATCGAACTGGGAGATGAAAGCAAAATGATAGGTACCTGAAGGTTCAGATGTGTCCCTACGCTTCAGACGAGTATGGTAGTCAGGTTCATGGCCGCAATGGTGTTGCGGCGAGTAGGGAGGCTGAATGCGGCGGACAACTCCGACCACGTAGGTGAGTTGAGGCTACAGTCCACCAAACTTCGATCCAAAGGCACCTTCGGGCTGCTATCACTCAGTTGAAGGTCTCTAAGGGTGAAGGAAGGGACGAGGCACGAGCTGCGACGCTAGGAGGGGGAAGAGGAGGATTTATAGGTCACTCGATGGTCTAGAAAGATCTACAAGTAGCGCAAAACCTAGATCATCTCGGATCAACCGAAGGACCTGTAAGGATGTCGGATGTCTGAGGATTATCGGATCTGAATTTCAAGGCAAAAGGAGCTCGGAGTCGGGCTGGAAAATTTTGAGAAAGAGCTATGACGAACAATATCTGAGTCTGACCCAGGAATAGGGAACCATTAACAGAAGGTCAACAAAATGGATGGGCCAATCAGAAAATCAGGATTTACATAATATTTACAAATTAAATAAAAATAGTAAATGTTTTTAAATTAAAAAGTGTATAAAATAAAAAATGTTTATTATTTTTCAAACTTTTTTTGTGATTTTTAATTATTTTTATGAAAAATAAATTAGTGTATATACAATATATAGTATTATATACATGTATAATAGACCTATGTATTATGCACAAGTATTTTTATTTTGTTATTTTTACATAAATGCCTCAAATTTATATTTTATTTATTTAAAAATAATATTAGGAATATAAAATATTTTTTGTTTTATTTTTACAAGTTATTTACAGGTATATAATAAATAGTGAATGTGATGTATAGCCATGTGTTTTGTACAATGAAAGGAGGATTTTATTTTTATTTCTATATGGTTTTTATTTTATTTTTATATTATTTCTAGAAATATATACAAAGAGTATAAATAATAATATATTTTTATTTTGTCAAAAATAATTATTTATAAATATAGATAATATGTACAACAAAAAGTAGATCCTATCTCTCTCTACTTATTTTATTTTGCGGTCAGGTCAAGGCTTGACGTTCTCTTAGGGTTTGGGTCACTTTGTATTTATTCTAAATACCTCCTTCCTTTTTATTTTCCTTTATTATTTTATTTTTACACAAAAACATGCTAATTATGCAATATAATAGATGCATGTAATTCACTAAGTTATTGTATTTACAGGAATTTACATGATGATTTGCTAAGATAATTAGCTAAAATAAAAGAATAAAGAGTAAGAATCAGGGATTCGTTACCCCCATATAGTTTATCTTTGCTAGTCCCTTAGCAAACACTTATTTGAAAAAGAAGTGAAAAGAAAAGAAAAGAAAAAGAAGGAGAATCAAGGTTGATTATTAAACTTTTCTTCATTGAATTGAAGTATGGAGCTCAGTCAGACCTTTAGATTATTAGTTTGTTGGAACCTTATTGGGATATAGGTTTAAGACTCAACAACCTCTAAGTTCCACAATTTTATGGTTAAGACTCCTCAATAATCCAGATCAGAGGAAGTCTACATACGCAAACTCTATTGACTATGCATCTTTCCTTAACTGTGTAAGTGATATGTAGCTCTCCACCTCAGAAATGACAAAGAAACAGCTTCCCTCAACAAGGTAACTCTAATTCCTCAGTCTAGCAGCTCTTTCCTCGAAGAGCGGGGTATTCCCTTCTAAGTTCAAGTGCAATCGGCTCAAGAAAAGGGGGAAAGAAGACAATGGACCATGGCCCACGTATCCATGGGAGCCCAACTAGTGTAGCCATGTCTCCCGCTGCAAGCTTCATGAGATGAGAAGGTGTAATACATAAGCTTTGCTTTATTTTGCTATATACACTCCGGGAGGTATTTTATTTTCAAGCAGGCTTGTCCACTTTTTTGGAGTTTTTCTTGATTTTGTACATTTTTTATGTGCATATGTACAACATATCTACATGGTACAACATATACATAAAGACTTTTTCTTCCTGAGCCAGTAGACCATCCCTCCTTTGAAGCATTATTGCAACCCACAACTCCTGTCTTTAGACCTCAACACCACCAGACCAAGAGGTGCACATCCCACCCTAAAGGAATACGAGATATTCTGCCTAGAAGTACTACCCTTGTATACTACCCCAAGCCAAATTATTCTACCTCCTCACCACTTCATCCGTGTGGAGCTATATGTAAGGTATTGGTCCAAGTAAATCCGTTGTCTGTAAGAGTCATGCGTGCATTGTTAAGTGTTCTACTTAGGCTCATCAAGATGACATGTGAACATAGCCTAGTGGACTCAGAGAATTAAGTCGCCAATGGACCGTAAAAGTTTCCTCTGAGAGTTAGGTGGATTAAGGTCCTAACCAAGCTCCAGTTTTTCAATTTAATTCCAGACTAGTTTAAATGTCAACTATGATTCAGAAGAAGGTACAAAAATATGTACAAAAAACTTTTTAATGCAATTTTCAAAACATGCAAAAAATTTTAAAATGTTTGAATGCAATGATGCAGAAGTTTTGCAAACAATTTACAAACATTTATACAAGGATTTTTTGCAAACTTTTATTTTTCAAATATTTTTCAAAAATTTTGTACTATATACATAATTTTTATACAAAAATATTTACAAACTTTTTACAATCAAAATATTTTTGCAAAAAATTGTACAAAAATAATTTTTACAAGTAGTTATTTACAAAAAAAATTTTGTAATTTTTAACCATTTTATTTATTAAAATACTCATACAAAGTATGAGTTATGGATAAAGTATATGTACAATATATACGACACCGCCCTATACTTAGCTCGAACGATGTCCTTATAGTGATCAAAGAGCGATGAAAAAGACATAACTCGTGTTGTGTATTGGGAAGTGAAAAGAAATGTTATAGTACAATGACGAATAAAAGAATATAATAAATAGAGGTCGGTGATCCCCCTATACTTAGGATCAACTAATCCGAAGTATAGATGATTGTATACAAGGGGAAAACCGAGGGTTATAATGTACAGGTCTACCTCCCCTATACTTACAGTAAAATATCCCTAAGTATAAGCAGCAAAACAGAGGTAAAAGAATGAAAAGAATAATAAAAACTCTGACACCCCCTATACTTAGGGTAAAGGGCACCCTAAGTATAGCATAATCATAAGATGGAGATGGGGTGTTAGACAAAAGAATGTGTGATATGTGATGAATATATGATTCATCACTCTAAAAGTTGAAAATAGAGCTTTTTTCTTGAGTAATTAGCTGCATGTTATCACTTATATTGCATAATTAGCATTCATGCATGTTTAAATAATATTTATATTTTAGAATTTATATTTGCATTAAATAAGGAGCCAAATTCCCTTGTAAATATTCACCTATATATTAGATAGGGGGCAGGGAGCCTGCACCCGGGGGTGTAGGAAACTCCCTGCACCCACCCTATTTTTCGACTATTTATTTATTTTTTTGAATTAAAAGGCAGGGGGATTTACTTAATATATTGAGAGGAATATGTGTTTCAAGTTTCATGAAAAACAAACATTCCTAACATGTTCATCTAGCCAGGGTCGATTTCAGCAATTCTAAAACTGTTAAAATTTGGTAGTCTTGATGGAGATGATAGCGGTCTTGAATTAAGTTGAATTTGGAATGACAACATGATGATACATGGCGATCTAATTGCCCCAAGATTTCATTTCAAAAAACCAAAAAATAATGAAAAAATAGGCCGGGTCTAGGTAGTTACCTGCACCCGCCGGTGTAGGCTCCTTTTTCCCTATTAGATATATTCCCTTATTTGTATATATTTTATACTAACTCTAAATCCAATAAAATCATATCTATAGTGTATATATTACTAACACTAATAAAGAAAAAATATCAAAAAATACTAACTTGTAAAATTGACCAAATAAAATCCGAGTCCAAGTTTGAAACTAAGAGCCTTAAAATATGCATATCTCTCTCATACAGTGTCCGATTTAATTCTACTCACTTTTAAAGTAATATACATTCAAAAATCTTCAAAACAAGACTAATTTCATAAAAATCGGAGATCGTATGTGAAACTTGAGTTTTGGGCCCCTATTGTATATTGTACATATTGACCTTTTTGACCTTGTATTTTATCTTTTCATTTTCTCAATTATTAAAAATCTAAAAAAGTAGATTAAATTGTAAATATTTTCTTCATATTTTATCTATTTTTTAAATTTTCTCTTATTTAAAAATTACAAAAATGCAAAAGATAAAAATGTGGTATATTATACCAATAAGGTCCCACCCAAAAATACACTTTGTACATATGATTTCATTTAATTTTAGATCTTTCATGAAAGTCGTAGATCTCATGGAGAAGAGAAACTTTTGTGTTGACCACTTTTTTATTTAACCCCTTTTGTTATTTCTTTTTTTATTTTTCTTTACATTTAATTTTTGAATTTTCTGTGAGCGACACATGGTAGCTCCTGGAGCCACCACGTATCACCCATTTCTACTATTTTTACTCTTTTTACTTATTTTATTTTATTTAAATTAATTTATTTTAATTTATTTAATTATTATTGATATTACTATTTTAATTAATTAAATAAATGCCACGTGGTCGCTCCCGGATGCGTCATGTGGTGCCTTCTCTCTCCTCCAGGTCACGTGCCTCGCACATGACCTTCCCCATCGCCCGAGTCCTCCGCCACCTGATGGGTTGCAACGGCCACGCCCGCATCGCGTGGCGCATGAGACCCCCCTCCCCCCCCCCTCGCCTGATCTCCATCTCCGCAACTGCCGCATCCACACACACCGCCCAGCCAAAGCCCTTCAGCACATTCTCCCACTCCCTCGATCATCTCCCTCGTTCACACACACTCGCCTAACTGCCCATACAAGGGGTCGCTCCATCCCACATGCTTCTCATCCGTCGTTACCGTGAGAAGACCTAGCTCCCTCCTACTTCAGGTGACAGCTGAAGCCGCGTTAAGTGCGAGAAACGACGACCAATCTTCTCGGTGAGATCCGCGTGCCTCCTCGTCCCCTGTCGCAGCCGCCCCACGAGCTGCTTGAGCTCAACCTTTGCCGAGGTCTAGAGAGAAGATCTGAGGAGCTCTAAGCTCCTCTTTCCCAAGCGAGCCATTCACCTCAGGTAATATTCTTCCTCCTCTTTGTTCATCAATTCTTATTCTTCTTTGCCACCACCGTTCTTTTCCATTCGCCATCGACATCGACTACCACCTCCATCCTCCACCGTACGTCATTCACCACTTCACCCTTCCGCCCTCTCGACCTCCACCTTCCTAATAGACAACCTTCACCCCTTCACCGAGCCAGCACGTCGACCGATAGTGCCTTCCCCCTTTCCTCTGTTTTCACCGTTTTCCTCTGTTTTTCCCAATCGCCCACCTTCCAACTCGACGCATCTTTGACTCCCCCACCGCTCCACCGAACCCCCTCGCCCTGGTCAGATCGCCCCCACCTGCAGGTCAAGCCCGTAGTGAGGAACACCTCACTCAATTGGCCATACCACTCCGACACCAGACGACCGTGCATTGCTGCGTCCTTCACCGCCTTCACACTCCCCTACTTCACTGTTGAGCACTTTGCACCAACACCGTTGCTCCGCCTTGACAAGCAACAATGCCTTCCACCGCAAGGACCCTCTCATGGTTCCAACCTCCAGCCATGCACCTGCCTTCATCATGCCAATCAACAGTCTGTTGCCTCGACTGGCGTGTCGAGGACCGACTAGAGCCACCGATATGACACCGCCCTCCGTGATCGGGTTGCGCTCTAGGCTCTGCGCACTCCCTCCAGAAGCCAGCGCCTAATCTAGCTATCGTCGACAACACCTCAAGTGCCAGCCACACCAGGTAGCTCCACCTAGAAGCCTTGTCGAGCATCTACACCATCTCTGGGTGTGTGTCTCCTGGAGAGGCCTCCAACCACCGGGCAGTTGTGCACCTCCGTTGCCCCCACACCAACGCACCACCTGCCTGCCGTTGGCTTGCGTGTCGCTCCTTACCCCCACCTCATGAGCATACCACATGAGAGAGGGGCACATTTACGTGGAGACTCCACACTTTCCTCAATCACGTACAGGTCCCTACTAAAGTGGGACCACGTGCCGCACGTGCCCCCACTGAAAAATTGTGCTCGAAGCCCTCCATTTTTGAGCAAATTACAAGTGCACTCCTACCGACCAGCTCACATGAGGTGTCACGTGCTTTACTGGAAATATTTCAAGCATGCCCCCGGAGGTCCTAGAAATTACCCTGATGCCCCCGCTCATCTAAAATCATGTGAGGCGTACGTGCATCAGTGGAGAAATTGCATATATACCCTCGCAGGTATAAGTAATCTCATATAAGTCCCTGTCAGCATATTTATTTTTATCGATTCTATTTTTGTATGTTTGCATATTTATTTAAACATCCATTTCACATCATTTTGTCATTCTAAAAATTGTATATTGTAGAAGAACTCATATTTTATCATTATAAATATTATTGGACTTTTGTGAGCTTTTGGTTATTTAATATAATTATTTTCATGGAAAATTGAATATTTTTCCCTCTGCTTGTTGTTAATTCGATGTTATATTAATCGTTGCTCTGAATACCAAAAATTCACAGTAGGTAAAATTTGATTAGCTCTACATTGTGCCCAAAAACCATCGCATTTGCATGAAATCATGTGAGGTGTATGTGGATCAGTGGAGAAATTGCATATATACCCTCGCGGGTATAGGTAATCTCATATAAGTCTCTGTTAGCATATTTATTTTTGTCGATTCTATTTTTGTATTACATTCATACCCCTGTGTTTACATATTTATTTAAACATCCATTTCACATCATTTTGTCATTCTAAAAGTTGCATATTGTAGAAGAAATCATATTTTATCATTATAAATATTATTGGACTTTTGTGAGCTTTTGATTATTTAATATAATTATTTTCATGGAAAATTGAATATTTCTCCCTTTGCTTGTTGTTAATTCGATGTTAAATTAATCATTGCTCTGAATACCAATAATTCACAGTAGGTAGAATTTGAATAGTTCTAATTGTGCCCAAACACCATCACATTTGGATGCATAACGAGGCTTGAATAAATTAATTGGTGTTTCACGTAATTGATTTTTAATAAGTCAAAAATTAATTATTTTTTAGGTTTAGTAATTTTCTTAGATTCATCTCGTATAGAAGTATCTAGGATAATTTTTAACTCTGAAAATAATTTGATTTTGTATTTATTAAATTTAAATTTGTGAAAATAATGCTGCATTAATATTTAATTCGTAGTTAATTCATATAGAGTCGAAAAATTCCAAAAATATTAGGGTAGCTTTATTTCATCATAATTGACATTCTGGCCAAGTTTGAGATTTTTGGACTTAATTTGATCATATTCACATTTTAACCCTCAAATTTGTCTAACATTGCATTGCATTTTTTTAACTCCATAAAAAATATAAAAAATATCCTCCTAAAAACCTAGCATCTAGATCGACTTAAAATTAATCTAAGGAGAAAGCAGTCTCCCTAAGTTCGTCCTTGCGCTTGCCCAAGTAAAATAAAAATTACCACTCGATATTAATTTATATATTAATTAAAGTGGTTTTTGATAAATCTAATTTTGCCCGACTGCAACGAATACATTAAACTTGATCATTAATCCAGTTGAATTAAGAGGGTGAAAAAAGGATTTTTCAAATGGCATCGTTGCCGGGGAGGCATGACTTAGGTCAATTTTTGGATCATTTAGATTTTAGGTTTTCCATCCTCGGGTAGTCTAATCTCCAGTTTTTCTTGTGAATATTTTCTTATTTATTTTTAGTATTTGTTTATTGTGTGACATTCTCTCTCTGACCATCGTTTATTTTTGTACGAAGAACACATGGCATCGAAGGCAATTCACTAGGTGAGCCGAAGAACCTACATCTATTTGAACTGAGTGTTTTTCGAGAGAGCTTGTAGAAAAAAGTTTGCATTTATAGCAGTTCCTGATTGGGTTCTCGTGCATGTAAGTGAATAAGAAAAAAGACTCTTTGTTGTGTGGTTGCTTGACGTAGGATAGGACATGCACTCGTGGCTCTTAGAGCTTTCTTAGGACTGTTTGTGCTCGGAGTATCGAGGACCACACTTCACCATTAAAAGGCACACTTAGACTGCAGAACTTAGCCAAGTTTAACTTTTCACTTACTAATAGAACTGCTTGTCTAGAAGCGGCTTTTCATTGACTGTATTCATTTAGATAAAATTTCAATTATGTTTTGCATCTCACATGTAGAGCGCGAGGATCACTGTAAGTCTTCTAAACGTGGCATACATCATCGTTTTATCGTACATCGGCTTTTCTCGACTCCTTCTCCCTTGGTTTTCTAAATTAAGATTATAGGAAATTGGGAGTGGACGATAGGCATGCTTTGTATGTTGGACTAATCAAGTGGTCATCTAACTTAAAATCGAGACTGTTAAACAAAATTGACCAAAAAATCAATATAAAATTGGAAATTCTATTTACGG
This sequence comes from Ottelia alismoides, assembly GCA_037367405.1. Classification (NCBI taxonomy): domain Eukaryota; kingdom Viridiplantae; phylum Streptophyta; class Magnoliopsida; order Alismatales; family Hydrocharitaceae; genus Ottelia; species Ottelia alismoides. The sequence goes on from JAZKJV010000054.1 coordinate 698,958, forward strand.
GAGAATAACCCTGACCTTGATTTCAGGCTGAGTGAGGGTATAGAGTGTATGTGTGCACACCCTTCCATATCAAGTACCCCGATCTTAGCAAATATCACAGGCTGAATTTTTATAGGTTCTACTAACCAGCACCAAGTAGCCTCCGCATGTTTCGGTAGGTATATAGGGGTGAAGCAGCGGTGCACTGCGACAAGTTGCTAGTAACCCTTCGGGGAGAAGTTAAAGCCATGTCAGCCTCTGCCTACTTCGGTAGGTAGATAGGGGCAGGTCCTTGAACTTCTCAGTTGGTGATAGGAGCAAAGAAAGGAAGGACATTGGTATCTTAGGTGACAGGTTAAACGGGGGAGACGCATCCGGCTTTGAGCTGACTTTCCTATAGGCCACGTAATCCTTGCTATTTGCTTGAAAATCACACTTAAAATCAACCAGATTAATCGGACCCAGGTTCAGGTCCTTCACCATGTTGAGTGTGAACTCAGGGCTTGTGATTCATTTGCTTGCTTTAGGTAGGAGTCAAATCCTATCTTTATATACTTGTGCTCTGATTCTTCTTTCTACCATCAAAGATGACTGACTGGGGGAATATTTACTCAAGCTTTGTAAATCTCTCATTCCTCACGAAATGTGTCTTCATCGGCCCAAGCGCAACTTGGGCCAACCCGTGCTCATGACCCTCTTGAGTTTGGGATTTCCCACTCTCAGGATGGTTACCCTCAAATCATTCATTTTCTCTCCTCTCATCTCTTTGAAAAAACCTTCTCCTCGGCGAGCGAATCTTCATTCCTATATCTTCTTCTAATATAGACTACATTGTTGTATCAGGTGAATAAGATCAACCATCAACCAAGATGCCTCCTAAGAAAAACCTAAACGAAAAGGAACACAGAGATGATACTATGCATCAAGTCTTTGCCCGTTTAGCTAAAACCGAGCAACTGAATGCAGATCTTATGGCTAGGATGGGACAGGTGATTGAGGCGGGTGGAATAGATAGACCAATTATGGATGCCTACAACCCAGCTGAGATTGGGATGCATAGTTGGCTCGTACCTGAGGTACCCCCAGAAGCATTTGAACTGAAGCCTCATTTCCTTGGTTTGCTACCAAAGTATAATGGAAAGGCCACCGAAGAACCATACACTTTCCAGAGAGACTTCGAGTTGGTATGTAACAACCTTAATCACCCAAGGGTTGGACAAAATTACATCATGCTAAAGGCCACCCCATTTGCCTTAGGAGATAAGGATGCCCATTGGCTGAAGAACCTTGGGGTTAGATGTACGACCTGGATGCAATTCGAAGATTTATTTTTGAAGAAGTTCTACCCACTTAGTAGTACTAACCAGATAAGGACAAAGATCGCTAGCTTTTCCTGGTGTCCCCACGAACCATTCCTTGAAGCATGGGACAGATTCAATGATTTGATACAAAAATGCCCTTGTCATGGCATTACCAAGGCGATTTTAGTCCAAACCTTGTTCTGTGGCATGACCCCTGAAATGCAGGGGTTAGTGAGTGCATCCTGTAGAGGAAGCTATCTAAATAAGAACGAATATGTCGTATGAAAGATCCTAGAGCGGTGTTGAGCACGTTTTTCTAGGGACGGAAAGTTAATGGAAAATATGTAGTTGATTATCCCCAAAATCCCGTGTCAACAAAAGATTATTTTTTTTTATTTTTGTTACTTATTAACCTGTATAGCGGACAGGGTCGAACTCAGGGAGGCTACAATTCCCGAGGGTTATTCAATTAATCAGAAACTAATTAAAAGAAAACATGAATCTCAAAGGACAACTATCCTTGGTTTTTGTGATTTTTTATCTTTTTATTTTTTTATTTCTATTTTTTTTGTATTTTCTGATTTTCAGATTTTTAGTGATTTTGATTTTGCAAATTTTTTTATTTTCAAAAATAACAACACGAAGCAATATAAACAAGGTCAAAAATATGCACATCAACTCTTTTTGCAAATTTTCAATTAGTAAAAAAATGATCAGAAAAATCTAAAGAAAATGTTTTTGGGATTTAAAACTTTTGAAATATTTTTGAGAATTTTTATAGATTTTTCGGATATTTTTGTATTTTTCTAAAAATCAAACAATGAGAGAATGTGAAAATGTACACAGCCTGGAGTAATTTGCAATTTAAAAATACTTTAAGTACTAAAACTCCTGGCAATTATTTTTAAGACAAACTATAAATAATTATCTACAATCAAGAACTGAAATCACAATTTTTAGATTTTTTATAGAATTTTTTTATGATTTTTATAAAATTTTTGATGATTTTCAATTTTTTTTAGGTTTTATAAATAATTAAGGTGTGAAAATTGGTCAGAAATTAAAAGACAATGAAATACAAGGCTCTAATTTTTTGGAATTTTTGGAACAATATTCGAATTTTTATGAATTTTGGAATTTCAAGCAAGGAAAATGAAATGTTTTTTATTTTTTTAATAATAATAAATGAACGTAAAATGCAATGCAAAATTTATGCTAAGAAGATAATCACATCAGGAGCATAGCATAATTTTTGCTAAATTTTTGGATCTTGAATAAGATTTATTTCAATAGAAATATCATGCAAATGAAATGTTCTGGAAATCAGGGACTAGTTTGCAAATAGTTCAAAATTCTTCAACAAATATTAACAGAAATAAAGTGCAAGAAGGAATGTGTAAATTACCCACATAAAACGTGCGGTTCACGTGCTTGAAGCTGACAGGGGCTCTTTTGTAATTTCTGAAATATCGAGGGAGTTTCACGCAATTTTCCCAAATTTATTTTAAATCTTCAAAAGGAAACCCTAGGGCATTCCTTCGTTTCTTTCCAAAGGATGGGGCAAGATGGGCGCCGCCGCCCCTTCTCTCCACGCGAGCGCGGACGGCTGGGGAGTGGCGGAGGCGGGCGAAGTGGTCACGGCGGTGGTGAGGAAGGCGGTGCGGAAGCTCCGCTGGCTGGGGACGCGCGGGTGCGGCCTTGAGCGGGTGATGGAGGTGGGCTTGCTCGGCGGATGAAGGCAGGCGGACGACGGTGCTGGTCCGACCGCCGTGCGATCTGGGAGGAGGACGAACAGTGGGCGGAGGCCGCGGGAGCGCTTGGAGCGCTGAGTGGCTTAGCAGGACAGAGGGCAGTGCAGCGTCGAAGACCGTGTGGCGAGTGGCACGTAGAGCGGCGCGGCGACGGTTCCTGGAAGGCAGGATGCGGACGGAGGAGCGGGGGTCGCGTGGGCACAGCGGGCGCGGGCGGCGGACGGCGGCTCGAGGGGAGGCGCCTGGTGGCATGTGTCGCGCGCGCGCGTGGCCGCGCGTGGCTGCGCGGCTTGATGGAGGGTCTGCGCGGGCTGCGAGGAAGAAGGTGCGGGCGGTGGGGGTGACGGCCCGCAGCCTTCTGTATTTTTTTGTTTTTTTTATTTTTTTGTAATTTTATTTGTACTGTAAACAGTGAGACAAAGAAAAAAACTTTTTTATTTTTTTTGAATCCGAAAATAAGAAGAGAAAGAAGATTTTTTTATTTTTTTTATTTTTTTATTTTTTTATTTTGTAATGTTTCCCTGCAAAACAAACGTTAGATAGAATCGAGGTAAAGTTTTTTATTTTTTTATTATCCTGCAAAACAAACGTTAGAAATAAAGGAATTTTTTTATTTATCTACAAATTCAGAAAGTGAATGGGGATTTGGCGAAAGTGGAGGATTCGAATCCGATCTCCGGCCACCGTACGCGGCCAAAGTTGAAAGATCGTGGAAGATAGAAATTGAAGGCGGAGAGATCGCGAAGATGAAATGAAAATTCGAGTCGGTGGCGGATCAGAAATCGTGATGAATTTTTTTATGATCTAGAAGAACAAAATGATGATAAAAAAAATACGACGAAGTAAAAAGCAATTAAACTATGATAAAAAGCGAAGAAAAATTTGGATCTCACCTTAGGAGTGGAAAATGGACCGTGATCGCCTCGACGAGGGCCGAATCGATGTCACCGGACGGCTCGGAGGCTAGACACCTTTTCTCGACGAAATTTCTCTCGGAGATCGGGCTCCTCTCTATAAAGATTGATCAAGTTGGAATGATGGAGAAGGAGCCATATAAATAAAAAAGAGATGAATATTGAATTTTGAATTTTTTTTGGATAAAAGATAAGAGATGAATTTTTTATTTTTTGGTGGAAGACATAACATGAGAGATAAAATAGAAAGATAAAATTATTTACAAAATTATCTAATTTTTTTGAATTTTCGTCACTTTATTTATTTGAATTAAAAAATGTTATTTTTTTATTTTTTTTAAGATGGTTAGTTAAAAATAGCAACTATATACATGTACTATATACATATATGACATTATATACAAGGATAAATGGGAAAATTAGCCTCTCTTTTTTAAGAACTTTATTATTTGTTTTTTTTATTTTTATTTTAAGTAATTAGTAAAAAATATTTACAAATATATATACAAATACAATATGCACAAAATACAAGGGAAATTGCACAAACCACCCCAGAAAACCGACTTTTCAACCGTAACTCTAAAAATTATGAAATCACAGCCATTTTGAAGATAATTTAATTTAGAATTCAATGGAAATGAAATTGGTTCAATTTGATATTATATGGAGCCGGAAATAATCTTTCAATTATTGCTTAGTGGCTTTTTCCAAGTGTGGCTACTTTTATTCTGTACATGATTTAATTGTGCAATCATTTTTATTAATTAGGACGCATTTTTATTTACAACTTTGGTTTTGAATGTTATTTGATTTGGGGTCAATTAAGGTACAAATAAATTAGCGTCAGTTTTATACAGATATACACAAAATAAGTGAGAAACATACTTTTTTGGATTTTCTGGTTGAGGACCCTATCTCCCCCTACTTTATTCCTGGTCGATCAGGTCAAGTCTTGACCTTCTCTCGGGGTTCGGGTAAGTCTGTATACAGTCTTCCTTTTTTAAATTTTATTTTCTTTATTTTTCCTTTCTTTCTTTATTTATTTATTTTAGGTTAAAATTAGTAAGAAATGTACAATATTTACACACAAATGCAAGTTAGTAAGAATATGGAGTTAACGTTATATGCAGGTGTTTTATAAGGGATTTTAAGCTAAAATAAATGAATAAAGATGACGAATCGCAGATTCATCATCCCCCTATGTTTTACATTTGCTAGTCCCTTAGCAAACACTTATTTGAAAGAATAAGTGAAGAAGAAAAAGAAAGGGAAAATAAAGAAAGTAGGACAATATTGAGTACTAAACTTATCTTCATAAAATTGTAGTTTGGAGCTCTGTCGGATCTTTGGATTATTTGTGTGTCGGAACTTCTGTGAGACTTAGAATTTTAAAACCAACAGCCTTTAAGTTCTACACATCATTGTCACATTTTTGGCCCAGAAGTCATCTTAGATCGATCTTCCTCCCAAAGCATACCCTATGAACATTGAACAATCGGCTCATGTGTGTGAAAAATTTTAGCTCTTCCCATCCAGAATGCCGGACTACCATGCAAATCTCCTCTCCAATAACTCGTCATCGGGGAGTCATGTATTTCCTTCTAAGGTTTGTCGTGCTGTGTTCACAATCGAATTGGGGGAGAAGTTAGAAGAATGAGAAAAGAACTGGAGGGTGGTCAGTGTAGTCACCTCTCCTTGTGAAGCTGGCCAGTGTAGCCGAGTCTCCACCAAGATATGCAGGTTTTCTTGAAGCTTGGACCTTTTTGGTCAGATATTTATTTGGTAGTAGCTTCTTTGTATTTGGATTTTTGGTGGTTCTGCTTGGATCTTGTTGTGCCCCTACGGATATAGAATCTTTTTTTCCGTACATGTTTTGGAGTCTTAGAAAAAATTGTGCCCAGCCGTCCATCCCTTTTCCGAAGCTTTATTTCAACCCGTACTCCGGTCTTTAGATTTCCACGCTACCAGAAAAGAAACTCATACAGTCTTCCAACATCCCGTCTGAGTTGAGCTAAGTGCATAGTACGGGAGTACAAATTAATTCGCTATTCCAGAGTTGTACCCAGAATGAAGAGACCAGGTTAGACACTAAGAGTCAAATGCTGCACATTATCATGTGGAACTCAAAGAATTAAGTCAAAGACCTGAAGCTTCTAAAATCCTATTTCTCGGTGAATTTCCTCTGAGAATTAGGTGGATTAAGGTCCAACTAAGATCCATTCTTCAATTTTATTCCAGACATAGTTTAAATATAAATACTATCCTGAAAAATGCACATGCAAATGCAGAATATGAACAATGCAGAGAGTTTTTTTTTTTGAAAAAGAATGATGCACATGTGAAAAGAATCATTTTTTTAGTAAAACAATTTTCTAATTTTGAATTTTTTATGGAGTTTTTTTGAATTATGCAAATTTTTATAATTTTTGGTTTTGTAGTTTTTTTAAAGGAGAAAGGGTTAGTAATATATACAAGTATATACAAGAGATTTTTTTGTTTTTTTTTGTTGTTTTCTCTCTCTCTCTCTTTGCTTTGTTTTTTTGTTTTTGTTTTGTTTTTGTACTCTGCAGATTTTTATAGATTTTGATTTTGTAGTTTTTTTTAACGAGAAAGGCTTAATAATATATACAAGTATATACAAGAGATTTTTTTGGTGTGTTTTTGGTTTTGTTTTGGTGTTTTTTTGTTTTTTTAAAGTTTTTGTTTGTTGTTTTTTTACACACGTGGATTTTACAAAATATACACATAACCCCCTCAAATAAATGTATTTAAAAGTACAAGTTATGTCTAAAGTATATATACAATATATACGACACCCCCCTATACTTAGCTCGAACTATGTCCTCATAGTGATCAGAGAGCGATAAAGGAAGACATAACTCGTGCTAAGCAAAGAAAGGTGAAAAGACTCCTATGCTACAACGACTCAAAGAAAAGATAAAATGAAGAGAAGTTGGCGATCCCCCCATACTTAGGATCAAGTAATCCTAAGTATAGTGGAATGTACAAAGGGGAAAACCGATGAAGAGAATGTACAGACTCACATAGACACGATATGAACAACATCACCCCTCCTCCCCCATACTTAGGGTAGAGTATCCCTAAGTATAGGCAGCAACAACAAGGGTGATAAACAGGACGAATATGAGCAACACAAATCCTTCACCCCCCCAATACTTAGGATAAAGCACATCCTAAGTATAGCATATATACACACACACAGAAAAGGGGTGAATGATAAAACAGGAGAAGACAGAGTGAAACGAAAGGATATACAATAGGAGTGGATGTACAAAGGTTTAAGAAGTTCGAAAACGAACCTTCTTGCGGGATCGCTGAGGTATGGATTTGACAAGGTGTAGGTCGATATTGGGATTATCATTAGATATGAACTAAGTAGGATCGACCAAGAATGTATGCTCAGCGGTTTCAGATTGTGCAGGCCTAAACCGATTATTGGAAGTAGTGTGGTCATGTCCTGCCTTGGAAGTCTCGCAAACATCAAAGTAGAATGGCTCGAAATCATTATCAGAAAAAGTAGGATCAATTTCAGCCTGGCGAGCCTCTACCGGATCATCATCTTTATCAAAAGGCCCAAATTCCTTTATAAAAGCAATCAAATCAAATTTGGCCTGATCGGTCTCTTCTTTATCAGGGTGAGTAGGAACGGACTTATCAGTGAAAGTAGTCGAATCATGTCCGTCCTGTCTAGTCTCATAATCTACCTTCTGCTCTAGGGTGTCTATCGTGTAAATCCCGCGGATGTCATCAATGCATCGCCTTATACCAGAAGAGGGAACTCCAAGGTCTATGATTTCCGAGTCCTCCTTGAAGAGGAATTCTTAGGTCTCAGTATCATCCATCATATAGCAAAAATCTCTGGTAGTATCATCATGATCAAAGTCCTTGGGGTTGTCTAACACGGGTGGGCTCTCATGGGATACGGGTTTCTAGACGGTAGTGGGTGTGGTGATTAACACATCGCTCCCTACATCAGAACGGAAGTGAATCTCTCCTGAACCATAATCAATAACGGCTCCCGCAGAGGCAAGGAAAGGCCATCCCAGGATGATTGGAGGGTGCTCCATAGGGGTGGAGGTCTCCATGGGCATTACAACAAAATCCGAAGTGAAATTCATGCCCTGAATAATAATGACAGCATTTTCTAAAATACCTTTCGACCTCTTGATAGATCCATCAGCAAATTGAACTATTATCCTGGTTTTCTTGAGAGGCCCAAGATGAAGAGATTGTACCATAGAGAAGGGTATTATGTTGATTGACGAACCGCCGTCAAGGAGAGCGTTATCACAAGAATAGTCAGATATGGAGCACCTCACAAGAGGTATGGCCGTGTTCCCTTTCTTAAAAAACGGGCGGTGAGAGATGGCGTAGGCAGTGGCCATGGTCAAGATGTGACGCTCAGATCTTCTCCTTTGCTTTCTTTTCTTGTGTTGAGGAGTAGATAAATCTGTCATGGCCTGTTGAAGTGGGGCTTTAATGAACTCCTGAAGGGTGGCCACCACTTTGGGTTTAGTCAACATTTTTTGAATTTTTGGACCTCATCCATACAAGGGAGGAGGTCGGAATCAGCATTTACACGAGGGTTGCCAAGAGCAGTATGTACAGTGGCATCCTCGGGGTCAAGGTTGAGACATGGTTGTGTGGGTAAATGATCGATCATTTGGGTCCCCTCCTCACAAAATGAATCAACAACGTGTCTCCCGAATTCTTTTTGGATTTTTGAAATTTCTTCATTTTTTTTGTATTTTGAGTGATTTCAAGCTCTCATGATTATCCTCAAATGAATCGATATCCTCAAATAGTGGAGCAGCGTTCTGGTTCTCATTAATGTTAAATAGATTGGAAATCCTTGAATTCATATGCTCCAACATCTGGTTCAATGTGTTAAGTGTGGAAATCATGAAAGCTGACTCCAAAATCCCAGGATCGGTTGGGTTGAATGAGGGTGGGTGAAAATTGAGGTCCTCCGACTCCTGAAATAATGGGTTAGGCGGATATGCACAAACATCAGGAGGAAGATCCTCCTGGAAAAGGGAAGGTGGATCGTCTGGAGAGTACGAGGTATCTGTGAAGATCGGATTAGAATAACTCCAGTCGGCCATCTTCGAAACAAAAGATGAGAGAGCACGAGGGTCAACTCAAAAGATATAGAGAAAAAGGCGCAAATGCACAGAAGGATAGAATATGCACACAAGCAATCAAACACAATACAAACCCCCAATTCACCAACTCAACGCAATGTGAAGACCGTGAAGGTTCGGTCTCTTAATCTTGTCTGTTTTAGAGTTAGGTGATAATCACAAAGTTGTACAAACACTTAGGTTGAATTATGGGATTTGGGCACTAACCTTAGTGTGTACGCAAGCAAGCTAAAACGAATACAATGAGGGGGATACTCTCCCCAAAACAATGATTTTTCCTTGTATTTTTTTAGGGTCGAGTTTTCTTTAGCAGTCCCAAATTTTAGGCAGTTATCACTTGGTTAAAATATTTTCAAAGAATCGCCTACCGAGTGTCCAATTTCCTTTTTAACTTATGTGAGTGAAAAGAAGGGAGGAGATCGGAAATGCCAATGCACGATTAAAAACGATGATGCGTGCAGGGGTTAGAGATGTGTACCTTGTCGCCAGCACTCTACATGCAAGTGATCCGCGCAGAATTTAAATACAGAAAATAAACTAACCTATGTGCAAATGCAAGTAAACCGTCCTAGATTATAACTTCTATTAACGGGCAAGAACAAGTTAATTTGACTAAGTCCAAATTACGATCTACTCTATAGGCACAGAAATTCTTGTTTAGGGTGTTTGGACCTAATTAATTACCTGGCTCAAGCAAATTAATTAAAGAAATCAATAGGTGGCTTTTGAAATCCGCGGAAAACAAAGAAAATAAAGGCGATGAAAACAAAACCGATGAGGTCCCCCAAGTGCACCGGCACTTGGCGAAACAGACCCCGCAACAAATGAATGTCCATTTACAAGAGTTCAAATGCTAGAAAATAAAGACTCTCTCTCTCTTTCTCTTTCTCTCTTTTTTTTCGGCTCTTTCAATTTTCTTCTCCTCTTCTCACGCTATCCTGCGGCTTGGTGAAGAATCAAGCCGCCTCCACGTCGCTTGGGTGCTTCGGCTCTCCTAGGATCGCCTCCTTCGCTCTGCGGGCCCTCGCAAGAAAAAAGACAAGAGAATGTGTAAGAAACACAATTTTCAAATATGAGAAAATGATAAAATGAATGCAATGGATATAAACAATGAAGTAATGTGGCAAAATGTAAACAAATATTTACAACCAAGAATAGCAGGTCAAAAGAGAAACCTAACTACCCTCGCCGTGCCTCCCCGGCAACGGCGCCATTTTGTTGAACGAAAATTCAGGGTTTTTCTATTTTTGATTTTATTTCCCCGGCAACGGCGCCATTTTGTTGAGCACGTTTTCCTAGGGACGGAAAGTTAGTGGAAAATATGTCGTTGATTATCCCCAAAATCCAGCGTCAACAAAAGATTATTTTTTTTATTTTTGCTACTTATTAACCTGTATAGCGGACAGGGTCGAACTCAGGGAGGCTACAATTCCCAAGGGTTATTCAATTAATCAGAAACTAATTAAAAGAAAATATGAATCTCAAAGGACAACTATCCTTGGTTTTTGTGATTTTTTTATCTTTTTATTTTTTATTTTTTTTTATTTCTGATTTTTTGTATTTTCTGATTTTCAGATTTTTAGTGATTTTGGTTTTGCAAATTTTTTTATTTTCAAAAATAATAACACGAAGCAATATAAACAAGGTCAAAAATATGCACACCAACTCTTTTTGCAAATTTTCAATTAGTAAAAAAAATGATCAGAAAAATCTAAAGAAAATGTTTTTGTGATTTAAAACTTTTGAAATATTTTTGAGAATTTTTGTAGATTTTTCGAATATTTTTGTATTTTTCTAAAAATCAAACAGTGAGAGAATGTGAAAATGTACACAGCCTGGAGTAATTTGCAATTTAAAAATACTTTAAGTACCTAAAACTCCTAGCAATTATTTTTAAGACAAGCTATAAATAATTATCTACAATCAGGAACTGAAATCATAATTTTTGGATTTTTATAGATTTTTTTATGATTTTTATAAGATTTTTGATGATTTTCAAATTTTTTGGGTTTTATAAATAATTATATGTGAAAATTAGTCAGAAATTAAAAGACAATGAAAGACAAGTACTCTAATTTTTTGAAATTTTTGGAACAATATTCGAATTTTTATGAATTTTGGAATTTCAAGCAAGGAAAAATGAAATGTTTTTTATTTTTTTAATAATAATAAATGAACGTAAAATGCAATGTAAAATTTATGCTAAGAAGATAATCACATCAGGAGCATAGCATAATTTTTGCAAAATTTTTGGATCATGAATAACATTTATTTCAATAGAAATATCATGCAAATGAAATGTTCTGGAAATCAGGGACTAGTTTACAAATAGTTCAAAATTCTTCAACAAATACTAACAGAAATAAAGTGCAAGAAGGAATGTGTAAATTACCCACATAAAACGTGCGGTGCACGTGCTTGAAGATGATAGGGGCTCTTTTGTAATTTCTGAAATATCGAGGGAGTTTCACGCAATTTTCCCAAATTTATTTTAAATCTTCAAAAGGAAACCCTAGGGCATTCCTTCGTTTCTTTCCAAAGGATGGGGCAAGATGGGCGCCGTCGCCCCTTCTCTCCATGCGCGCGCGGACGGTTGAGGAGCGGCGGAGGCGGGCGGAGTGGTCACGGCGGTGGTGAGGAAGGCGGTGCGGAAGCTCCGCTGGCTGGGGACGCGCGGGTGCGGCCTTGAGCGGGGTAACGGAGGCGGGCTTGCTCGGCGGATGAAGGCAGGCGGACGATGGTGCTGGTCCGACCGCCGTGCGATCTTGGAGGAGGACGAACAGCGGGCAGAGGCCGTGGGAGCGCCTGGAGCGCTGAGTGGCTTAGCAGGACAGAGGGCAGTGCAGCGTCGTAGAGCGACGCGGCGGCGGTTCCTGGAAGGCAGGATGCGGACGGAGGAGCGGGGGTCGCGTGGGCACAGCGGGCGCGGGCGGCGGACAGCGGCTCGAGGGGGAGGCGCCTGGTGGCGCGTGGCGCGCGCGCGCGTGGCCACGCGTGGCTGCGCCGCTTGATGGAGGGTCTGCTGAGGAAGAAGGTGCGGGCGGCGGGGGTGAAGGCCCGCAGCCTACTGTATTTTTTGTTTTTTTTTAATTTTTTGTAATTTTATTTGTACTGTAAACAGTGAGACAAAGAAAAAAAACTTTTTTATTTTTTTTTGAATCCAAAAATAAGAAAAGAAAGAAATTTTTTTATTTTTTTATTTTGTAATGTTTCCCTGCAAAACAAACGTTAGATAGAATCGAGGTAAATTTTTTTATTTTTTTTTATCCTGCAAAACAAACGTTAGAAATAAAGGAAATTTTTTTTATTTATCTACAAATTCAGAAAGTGAATGGGGATTTGGCGAAAGTGGAGGATTCGAATCCGATCTCCGGCCACCGTACGCGGCCAAAGTTGAAAGATCGTGGAAGATAGAAATTGAAGGCGGAGAGATCGCGAAGATGAAATGAAAATTCGAGTCGGTGGCGGATCAAAAATCGTGATGATTTTTTTTATGATCTAGAAGAACAAAATGATGATAAAAAATGCGACGAAGTAAAAAGTGATTAAACTAAGATAAAATGCGAAGAAAATTTTGGATCTCACCTTAGGAGTGGAAAATGGACCGTGATCGCCTCGACGAAGGCCGAATCGCTGTCACCGGACGGCTCGGAGGCTAGACACCTTTTCTCGACGAAATTTCTCTCGGAGATCGGGCTCCTCTCTCTAAAGATTGATCAAGTTGGAATGATGGAGAAGGAGCCATATAAATAGAAAAGTGATGAATTTTGATTTTTGATTTTTTTTGGATAAAAGATAAGAGATGAATTTTTGATTTTTTTTGGTGGAAGAGATAACATGAGAGATAAAATAGAAAGATAAAATTATTTACAAAATTATCTAATTTTGTTGAATTTTCGTCACTTTTTTTATTTGAATTAAAAAATGTTATTTTTTTATTTTATTAAGATGGTTAGTTAAAAATAGCAACTATATACATGTACTATATACATATATGACATTATATACAAGGATAAATGGGAAAATTAGCCTCTCTTTTTTTAAGAATTTTATTATTTGTTTATTTTAATTTTTTTTAAGTAATTAGTAAAAAAATATTTACAAATATATATACAAATACAGTATGCACAAAATACAGGGGAAAATTGCACAAACCACCCAGAAAATCGACTTTTCAACCGTAACTCCAAAAATTATGAAATCACAGCCATTTTGAAGATAATTTAATTTAGAATTCAATGGAAATGAAATTGGTTCAATTTGATATTATATGGAGCCGGAATTAATCTTTCAATTATTGCTTAGTGGCTTTTTCCAAGTGTGGCTACTTTTATTATGTACATGATTTAATTGTGCAATCATTTTTATTAATTAGGACGCATTTTTATTTACAACTTTGGTTTTGAATGTTATTTGATTTGGGGTCAATTAAGGTACAAATAAATTAGCGTCAGTTTTATACAGATATACACAAAATAAGTGAGAAACATATTTTTTTGGATTTTCTGGTTGAGGACCCTATCTCCCCCTACTTTATTCCTGGTCGATCAGGTCAAGTCTTGACCTTCTCTCGGGTTCGGGTAAGCCTGTATACAGTCTTCCTTTTTTTAAATTTCTTTTCTTTATTTTTCCTTTCTTTCTTTATTTATTTATTTTAGGTTAAAATTAGTAAGAAATGTACAATATTTACACACAAATGCAAGTTAGTAAGAATATGGAGTTAACGTTATATGCAGGTGTTTTATAAGGGATTTTAAGCTAAAATAAATGAATAAAGATGACGAATCGCAGATTCATCAAGCAGATGGCGGAAACATGCAGATTTCAGGCCACCAGAGCCTATCGCGTGTCTTGCTCAAGCCTATCTAATGAGGCACCTAGGAGGACTGTAACGGATCTGACAGATGACCTAATACCTATTATGGGGATAATAACTGATAAGCTCACCATGGTAGAACAAATCCACAATAGGGTCACTGACCTTGAGGCACTTTCACGATTATCGAAACAAGTGGAGGAATTAACTAAGAAGTAGCCAAGATTCGACTACCTGCCCCTTTTGCACCACATGTACCGGTACATCGACTTCATCTAGTATAGGAGCAGGTACAGGGGCCTCAGAGCATCTGGGTTGTGGAGCAACAATACACTCAGCAGGAGCAACACACACTTCCACAGGTAGAGTCAGTTTACGAGGAACCTTTGCAGGTGTTTGAGATCAACGGCTGCGATACAGCCATGACCCTGTCAGCAGACAGTCGGGGATAGGGAATGGTGAGCCACACCGACCATCCTTTGCTTACCAAGAAACCAACTCCGTTCCCACACCACGCTTTATACAAATCCAACCAGGACAAGGATATCAGCCTCAGCAGCACCAGCAACAATGCATATTCCACTCGAACCAGCAGGGCCCATAGTCACACCTGCAACAGTACCAGCAAGGCCAACAGGGCCATTATAGACAGCCGAATCATTCATCTTCTAGTTAGCAGCAGCAGGCCCCACCCACTTGTGAGTTGAAGTCCCTCACCTTAGCTATCCAAACTTTAACTGATAGGGTTCAGCAGATACAAAATGATAACCTTGTATAAGAACAAATCTGAACTGTGTCTCACACCACCCGGATCAGCATATGGAACCAAAGACCCCAATTCCGCTCAGGTTCAGGCCAACCCCAATAACTTGAATCAGAGTCAGCACCGACCACGAGATCAGGTATATTATTCAGACTATTCTCTATCTGAACATGAGATCATTTCTTATGATAATGTTAATCATATGTCCCTCACTAGTGGAAGGACTGTGACCATACATGATCAGGCACGGGGATATGAGGAAGACGCTACCAAGTCTCTACCTGAGGAGAACTTGGAAGCAGAGGAGCAGCATCACCACCACCATCACTAACATCAGCAGAATAAGAGGATTTCCAAGTCCTTAAAACACCATGGCAAGAAGAAGGAAAGGAGCACCAACGATGAATCAAGCAACCCTGATGAAGAGCCCGCACATCCATCTGAGGAGTATGCACCAGGAGTAGCGGTAAATGCATCACCTGTTTTATTACATGAATTTCTTTCCAGTCCGAGTCAGAGAAAGAGTCCCAGTCCTGTACATAACTCATTTTCTCGTTTGAATGAAAGCATTTCAGTTTCATAATCTGAGTTGTCATCAATAATCCCTTTCCCACATGCCCTTAAGGTTGGAAAGAAGAAGACCAAAAAATTCCAAAAAGATGACCTTGAGATGGTTGAGTTTTGCAATAAGTATATCAAAGTTACAATCCCTTTTGATAAGTATATGGATATGACACCTACATTTCAGAAGTACCTTAAGGTGAAATGCACACCTACTAGGGACAACGGGAAAACAGAAGCTACATTGAGAAGCACATTTTGTTAGTAGCCACTACTTGAGAATGTGTTTCCAAGGATGCGAAGGGACATTGGTGCCCATTATGTGGTGAGTCATGTTGATGACACTGCGTATGCATGAACTCTCCTAGATAATGGATCCTCATTAATCTGATGCACACAACAATCTATGAGTGGCTAAATCTAGAACCTCTTAGGAAATCTAGAGCCCTACTCCAGTTCGTAGATAAATCAACCAAGAGGTCCAAGGGAGAATCGAGGAACATTATCATCAAAGTCGAGGGTCGGGATTACATGGTGGACTTTACAGTCCTTGATATGGAGACCCCTCAAAGTTAGAGAGATTCCCAGATCATTCTCAGAAGGCCCTTCCTTAGAATAGCAGGGGCCTTATTTGATTATAAAATCAGGAAAATTCAGTTCCAAACTCCAAGTGGAGATGAGGAACTCGAGATGAAGTAGATAAGGTAGCAGAGGCCAGATTTCGAATCAAGCACCGAGTACACTTCGTCAGAAACAAATTATGTTCATGTAGACACCATTGTGCCATGGAGACAGAACCCAGCTAGCATCGATCAGTCCCTCTCCGCTGGAGAGAATTGTACATGAAATAGTTTATGAGATCCTTAGGAACGAACTTAGCGCAGATCATACAGAAAATGCATCCCCCTACATCTTCGATGACAGAGGCCCGGCTGGGCTTGTCAGTCCTTCCCTCTTTAGGACAATCAGAAGATGAGGATGATGAGTCTTACATGGCTTTCACCGATTTCTTGGATACTTTTGACGATCCGACTCCACAGCTGAATGAGTTGGTGGCAGTTACTTCAGAGACAGATCCAGCCACTACCAGCATAGAGATAAACTTGATTGAGATAGATTTCCTTGATGACAACACCTTACCTAAGCTCAAACCATCACTCACAACCTTGAAGTACGCCTTCCTTGCGGGATAAGAGAGGAAATTTCTGATCATCATCAGTTCACGATTGAACGAGGAGTAGGAATCTCGCTTGCTAGAGATCTTGGAGAAAAACCAAAAGGTGATAGGCTGGAGCGTCTCCTATCTCCATGAGATAAATCCCGCTCAATTTTCTCATCATATCTACCTTGAGAATGAAGCTAAACCTTCTCGTGAATTCCAACGTAGGTTGAATCCAAATTTACAAGAGATCGTGAAGAAGGAGATTGAGAAATGGTGCGATGTGGGTTTTATTTATCCTATCTCCGATTCCAAGTGGGTGGCTCCTATTCATGTTGTCCTGAAGAAGTCAGGGATTCATATGACCACCAATGAGGATGGAGAGGAGATCGTAACACGAGTACCCACGTCGTGGCGTGTCTGTGTAGATTACAGACGCCTAAATATTGCGATTGATGAGCCGAAAAATCCCCTAAATCCAGAAAAGGTAAAAATCAATCAAGGGTCGTTGTGACCCGGATCTAAGAAATCGGACTCAACAAGAAAAATAGACCACCAAATAAAAGTAATCAGATGAAAATCCGAATAGCAGTCTCGCTATTTATTTAACCTGGTATAGCGACCAGGGTTGAACTCAAGGAGCACGGGTTGGCCAAGTGGCCTACGAAGTAGTCAGAAAATAGAAGAAAATAAAGAAACTATTTTTGGTGGATTTTATGTATTTTTAAATTTTTTTGTATTTTTAATCATAAAGAAAATACAAAATAAGGAGAAAAGAACTAAAACAACAATTTATTCAACACATAAAGATAATCTAGAAAATTAAAATAAAATTACTTTTGTGTTTTATGTATTTTTAAGTGTTTTTGGTAATTTTCTCAGATTTTTATATTTTTTTGTTAATTTTATAAAAATAGAAAAAAGGCAAAATCAGGGAACTAATGTGCAGCCAAATTTGAAAGGTTATCTAAAAATAGATAAATACAAACTTGGAGACAATTTTTGTAAAAACTAGAAATAAAAACTAAGCTACAGGAGAAGAAATTGCATTTTTTTGAATTGTCTTAGAATTTTTAATGATTTTTATAAGATTTTTAGGGTTTTCAATTTTTAGGTGTTTTATATATCAAAATGCAGTAAAAATTAGTCTGAAGAAAGAAAACACCAAAACAAATAGTACCTAATATTTTTAGAATTTTTGGGGGTTTTAATATTTTTAAATAGATCTTATATTTCAAACAGTAATAAAAATAGATGTTTTTGATTTTCTAAATATAGCAAACAGTAATAAAAATGTCCCAAAAAATTAGTGAAATTTTTACATAGTAGTAGAAGCCTCATTCCAACTTTCACCAAATTTGGAGTTGATTTAATATTTTATTCAATCACAAAACAAGGCACAACACATAGGGACCTAAGTGCAAAGAAAGTAAATTCTAGGGCCAATTGATAACACGTGTAAAAATCACAGGGCCAAAGTTGCAAAAAGCCCAGATGGGCATGAAGCACGCACGTGAATTGCACTCACAGGGACTAAAGTGTCATTCCTATTTATAAAAATGTAAACAATAACAGCTCAAAAATATAGGATAAACAATGCACAAGTTCAACAATTCACGTGTTGACGCACGTGCTCTACATATACAGGGACTAAATCGCAAATAAAGTAAACACAAGGTCCTACATGCAATTTACCCAAAATAAAAACAACTAGATAAAATATTTACAGGTTTACACTATAAATGCAAAAAGAAGAATGGCCTAAGTGATATTACCCCATTATTATGATCTGACGGCTGATGGGCGTCCTCTCTAGATCAAACGGTTGTGACGCGTAGACACCTCTTTGCGATAAATAGCGCGAATCTGATCCTTAGATGGATCGACGGTCGGGAGCCTCTCACGAATGGGTGGTTGAGATTTGAACTGGGGCGAGAGGCGCGATCAGACGGCGATGGAGGATCTCGGAAGAACAAAACGCTAGCGAGCTCCATCCGGCTACTGTATGCGCAAGGGACCTCCTCTGTTGTTGCTGGAGAGGGGAAAAGGAAGCTGATGGTCGTTCGCAGCTACTGATGGTCTCTGATGAGGCCAGGAACGCACGAGGCGGCTCAGCGATGTGAAGGTCTTGGAGCTCCTGTGCCTGAGTGGTTGGACCCCAGACGAGGTCCATCTTTGATTAGTCCTGCACGGGAAGAAAGATGGGTCGAGGGCAAAGTGCCTCGACCCGGTTATGGGCAAAGGAGGTGACCGTGTGGGGCGGTGTGGCGCCCTCCGGCGAGATGACGGCAGAGGAGGGCCATGAACCATGGGCGAACTAGGGTGAGCAAAGGGGCGAAGAGGATGGAGAGGAGTCTCGCGATTGTGCAGGAATAGTCAGGAGGTGAAATGGGTGATCGGAGCGCACTGGGTGATCGGATGAACGGCGGAGCTCAGAAACCTAAGAATCGAAAATCAGAAGAAACCAGAAGGAATATAACCTAATGGATGGTTGTCGTCTATGCTTGAGGTATTGCACCTCCTAGGATCGTCGCCTCGATGGATTGGCAGGTCCAGAGGCTCGGGCTCGCCTCGTAATGGAGCACGGTGGTGAAGTCGTCGGATCAGTGGTTCGCGGTTGCTCGTCCCTCACTGCTACTCTCTCGCACATGGCTGACACTCAGGTAAAGGAGAGGAGGTCCTCGGAGGCGAGGGGGAAAGCCAAAGATGCGTGAAAAGTGCAGCTCCGATGAACTATATACTGGAGGAGGATCCGAGAAGATAGGAGTGTAGCGCGCGGATCAAACCTCGGATACCTAAAAGAGATGGCGGGCGTGGATCACGGATGTGTCGTTGATAATTGGAGCCCGAGGATTAAGAAAATGATGATCGGATCAATGCACTCTAAATCGGCAAAATCGGGTTGGAAATCTGGTCCGGGTGCAAAGTGGTCAAGGGGGGGAGAGTTGACCGGGGGTCAACATCCCCCATGGACCTATCAGGAGGCGCTACCTCATAATTATTTGGAAATTAAATTAAAAATAGTAAATGACATTATTTCAAAATATTTTCAACATAAAAAATGTTTATTATTTTTTAAAGTATTTTTTAGTGATTTTTATTTATTTTTTGAAAAATAAATTATGTATATACAATATATATTATATATAGGTATAATTGCCTATGTATGTTTTATTTTATTATTTTATTTATGTACTATTGTCCCAATTTTATATTTTATTTATTTACAACATAAAATTTGGAATATAAAATAATTTTTGTTTGATTTTTATTAATTATTTACAAAGGTAAAATAAATAGTTCTTTTATTCTTATATACATGGTATATGTACACTGAGGAGAGAGAATTTATTTTCTTTTTTGTTTTTATTTAATTTTTCTGATTTTTATTTTATTTTTATAAATATATATAAATTAATAAAAATCCATTTTTATTTATGTTTTATTTTAATAAAATAAAATATATACATGAAGGAGTATATACATGGTGAATAGCCCTATCTCTCTCTCTACTTGGTTTCTTTTGCAGTCGGGCCAATGTTTGGCCCTCCCTTGGGTTTGGGTCACTCGATATTTATTCTAAGTATCTCCTTCCTTTTCTTTCTTCTTTATACTTTTATTTTTTGCACAAAAACATGCTAATTATTGAATATTAACAAAATCATGTAGTTTGGTAATTTATTATATTTACAAGTATCTACATGGTGTTTTGCTAAGCTTTGTAGCTAAAATAAGAGAATAAAGAGTGATGAATGGGGATTCATCACCCCCCTGTACTTTACTTTTGCTAGTCCCTTAGCAAACACTTATTTGAAAAAGAAGTGAAAAAGAAAAGAAAAAGAAGGAAAAAGATTGAATCAATGTTGATTATTAAACTTGCCTTCATTAAATTGAAGTATGGAGCACAGTCAGATCTTTGGATTACTAATGTGTCGGAACCTTATTTGGACTTAAGCTTAAAACTTAACAGCCTCTAAGTTCCACCAATCTATGGTCAAGACTCCTCAACAAACCAGATCAGAATAAGTCTACATACACAAACTCTAATGACCATGAATCTTTCCTTGTACTGTGTAAGTAATATGTAGCTCCCCACCTCAGAAGTGACAAAGAAACAACCTCCCTTAACCTGGTAACTCTAATGCCTCGATCTTGCAACTCTTTCCTCGAGGAGCGGGTCATTCCCTTCTAAGTGCAAGTACAACCGGCTCAAGAAGAGGGGAAAGAAGAGAATGGACCATGACTAGTGTAGCCATGTATCCCTGGGAGCTCTAACCAGTGTAGCTGAGTCTCCCGCTGCAAGCTTCATGAGATGGTCATGTGTAACATAAGCTTTGCTTTATTTGGCTATATACACTCCAATGGGATTATTAAATTTTCAATCCGACCCACCACTTTTTTTGGAGTATTTTCTTTCTTTGCACTTTTTTTGATGTGCATATGTACAACATATCTACATGGTGCAACATATATACATAAGGAGTTTTTCCTCTTGAGCCAGTAGACTATCCCTCTTTTGAAGCTTTATTGCAACCCACAACTCCTGTCTTTAGACTTCATAACCACCAGACCAAGTTGAGACGTACTTCCTTCACTATAAGAAGAAGAGAAGTTCCGCCTAGAAGTACTACCCTCATATGCTACCCAAACCAAAGGAAACTGCCTCCTCACCACCTCATCCTTGGAGAGCTAAGTGTAAAGTGTTGGTGCAAGTAAATCCATTGTCTCTGAGAGTCATGTGTGCATTTTTAAGTGCGGTACTTAGGCTCATCAAGATGATATATGCTCATAGCCTAGTGGACTCAAAGAATTAAGTCCCAATGGACCTGAAAAGTCTTAATCCTAAGCCCAATAAGGTTCCTCTTAGAATTAGGTGGATTAAGGTCTTAACCAAGCACCATTCGTCAATTTAATTCCATGCCAGTTTAAATGTCAACTATGATTTGGAAAAACTGTACAAATATTTACAAAGATGCAATTTTACAAATTTTTACAAATGTGCAAAATTTTTGAAAAATGTTTGAAAACATGGACGTATGCACGAATGCGAAGTTTTGCAAAATATTTACAAAAATTTACACAAGGTTTTTGCAAACTTTTTATTTTTCAAACATTTTAAAAACTTATGTACTATATGCATAATTTTGATATGAAAATATTTAAAAACTATTTACAGAACTCATTTTTACAATTATTTGTACAAAAATAATTTTTATAAATAGCTGGGTATGTGCAAGAAGAATTTTATGTACAAGGGAAATTTTTTAATTTTTACGAATTTTTAGCCATTTTATTTATTAACACACTCACACAAAGTACGAGTTATGGCTAACGTATATATGAAATACATACGACACCCCCTTATACTTAGCTCGAACGATGTCCTTAGAGTGAATCAAGAGCGATGAAGAAGACATAACTCGTGCTTAGTATAGGGAAGTGAAAAGAAAGGCTATATACAAAGACGAATGAAAGAATAGAAATGAAGAGGAAATCTCGGGGATTTCCCCCTATACTTAGAATCAAGTAATCCTAAGTATAGCAGGTTGTACACAAAGGGAAATCCGAGTGGAGAATGTGCAGGGTCTACCTCCCATATACTTAGGGTAAAATACCCCTAAATATAGGCAACAAAACAGAGGTAGAAAACGACGAAGAAGACACATATAAATAAAAGATGGAAGGGCATTACTCCCCCTATACTTAAGGTTAAGAATCCTTAACTATAGGCAACGACAGGAGTAATGAAACAGAACGAAAGGAACAACTCGGTGTTTCCACCCCCCCCCCATACTTAGGATGAGGTATATCCTAAGTATAGCAAAGATAATCCTTAGCGAGACCTGGGGTGAAAACAAAGCGGAAGAGAGATCAAATCATGACAAAACACATATATGCAAAGAGTACAATGTTGAGGTGCCTCTCAACAAGCGCTAGATTTTACGCCCCTAGCTTGGCGTAAAGGCTATGATAACGCTGTGTCAAGGCTCAGGACGGCATCTGTAACGCGAATGTCGTACTGTCGTCGCAGTCTCGGCATGAGAACAACGACGAAATCAATAATGTAAAGAATGACACCCATGTATGCAATCAGGCGAGTGTCTGCTACTGGCCAAGGATATGGGAATAAGGGCTCGGGATCCGGTAGCACAAAAGAAATCTTCGGCTCAGGATCAGACTGGAGTGGAAGTGTAGAGCCGAAGAAATCAAACGTGGAGAAGGATGGATCAGTCATGGAATCCTCCACGTCAATCAGCGTCTCAAAGAGGTGTGGAAAATCAAGTTCAGGAGACTCTCTAAGAAAACTGATATCCAATGCATATAATGGAGAAAAATCAGACAGATCATCGAATATCTCAAAGACCGGCTCACCCTCGTGAGGGTCGTCGAGGTGAGATAACTCAGAATCGGGAAGATCAGAAGACTCGGTTTCGCGATCCGACTCAGAAGGTGAATCCGAGTACACATCGTAAGGAGCATTCTCCTGCAGATAACCCTCGAGGAGGAATGCAAGATCATCGGTGAGAAATAGAGGATCAAGATTTATCACTGCATCTGCACTGCTGTCAAGCACCCACTCTGTGCACCAGGATGCATCATCATCTAAAGTCTGTGTACGGTCAATCTGGAAGCAGGAAAAGGAAATGGTCAACACCGCAAAGGTTGGCAATGTGGCTCCAACTGATCCTCGCTCTGCGGCAGTGCTGGCTATCATCTGGTCCTCAAAGTAAGGATGTATCTCATCAAAGTGGAGGATAAAAGGCTTGAATACGGGAGTATCTATATCAGTTATCCCAAAGTGGTATCCCATATTGAGTTGTGGCTGTTGGAATAAGTCCTGGTATCTGTCTGAATCCGAGAAGTATCTCTGCAAAATGGAAGCTGAGTCATCTGGGACTGGACACTGAAATGGCTGGATCGATGGCTGTAGTAGCGGGGGCTCCTCCATTTCCTGGAATATCAGAAGATCTGATATCCAAGACTCGTCGACTGAAAACTCTGCGGCAGACTCGAACTCTAGTTGGAAGACCAACGGGAACTCGAGTAGACTTTGGGTTAGAACCTCCATTGTGGTAGTCATCTCCTCAATCATTTGTGCTGCAGCAGAATCCAAGTTCGCGATCGGGTGTATAGAAGTTGTATCCTCATGTATGGGGGCACTCCCAAGTGGTACTGCAACATCGTCATGTGTTGTCCCGACCACGGCATCTCATGATGATGGGCTCTGTGAAAGTGATCTCGAGATGGCATCAAGTAACTCAATATCAGAGCTACGGTGTGAACCGCCACACGAGGTCACGACCAGTAATATCTGATCGGCAGTCATCCCCCTCGTGGAGATCTCGATGAGGTCTGTCGGTGAAAGTCCATGATCGGGGAATCTCCTAAAGAGGTCAAGAAACCTCTGCCATGCATCATGCACTGGCTCCAGGGGATCTACTGAATAATCCATGATCAAAGAACGCATCATATCTGCTCTACGCTGAGGATAATATCTGTGTAGAAACTCTCGGCGTAGCTCTCCCCACGTAGCGAATCTCCTTCCCAATTGTATGTGCCATCTCATGGCTCTACTCTGGAGTGTAAATGGGAAGGTCTTCAGCATCAGATCCTCCGCAGTGGTATCTGAATATATCTGTCTCTCGCAAAACTCCTCGAATACGGTCAGTTGAAGATAAGGCTTCTCGTGCACCTCTACGGGAAATGCCGGCAGACTCTGAATGAACTCCAAATCTAGAATGAAGGGACTGAATGTAGAAGCTGACTGAGCTCCCGTGTCTGTCTGCTCATCCATCATCCTGGTGTAGGAGATATCTGAAACTTGCATCCGCTCTCGACAGTCGCGTACGGAGTGCACTCTCATCCCAGCAATGGAATCGTTCGGGTCTTGCATTTGCTCAATCTAATCTCCTCGAACGTCTAGCACAACATGTCCAGAAGAATGGTGGGAAAGGGAGGGAGATAACGGAAGGTCGGTCGGAGTTCCGACCTCCCTCGAGGGTGGACTGGACTGATGGGAAGAAGATGAAGAAGCAGTAAGAGTCAACAAGAAAGGAGGGAGATCCATCATCCAGGGCTAGACAGAGAAGAAGAATAAAGGGTGGGCAGGAAGGGGCAGAGATAGATGATTGGGAAGAGAAGAGAGCGGATGGGACCTAGAAAAGAAAACAAGATCAGTCAAGCAAAACCCCAAATTCACCTACGCACCTAGAGCCGACGACCGTGAAGGTTCAGTCTTTTATCTTGTCTATTTTATTAGGTGATCAAACCGTCTTTCAGAGCGATTAAGCGATCTGATAGGGATCCAATACTCCTAACAGATTATCTCGAATAAAAAGCCGGTAGTCTGACAAGAAATAAGATATGGTTGTAGCCTATGATGCGGGTCTCTCTCTCGCACATCCAAACCAAACAATGAGGGGATTACTCTCCCAAGATAAATTATTAAGTTAATGGCTTTTAAGATCAAGTGTGATTAACAGACCCAATTTTATGGTTTTTGTTTTTAGGTCTTTTCAAAGCAACCAACGCCTTCGAATTTTTCGGTTCTCCTGATTATTTAAGTTCGAAAACAGGTGAGAAGACGAAAAAGCCAATGCACGATGACATCAATGATGCATGCAAAGTTAGAGATGCGTACGTGACTCCAGCAGTTTACATGCAAACTGATCCGCGCATAAAAGAAAAGACAGAAAATAAACTACCTATATGATGCACGAGAAACCGGCCTTAAACAGAGCAATTTCTACATGTGAAGCACAGTAGCTGGGTACTCAAACCTAAGTCCGGAGTCCTATCTTGGGAGCCACTCGGTGTCCGCCACAACGGATCCTGCACGCACTGTATGTGACTCCTCAAGGCACGTGGACTAGAGTCTAAGTAATCTGGTTTTTTTGTGAATTAATTAATTAGGTCCTATTACGATCTAATAGGAGCAGGCAGATAATTAAGGATAGGATCCTAATCAATTACGTCACAATCAAGATAAAATCCTAAGCTAAGGCCAAAACTGCATAAATCAGATAGGCAGTTAAAAAAATTGCGAGAAAATTAAAATTCGGCGAAAACGCGGTGAGGTCCCCCGAGCATACCGGTGCTCGGTGAAACAGACCTCAATATCACCATAGTCTAAGTCTGAGTCCAAGTCCCTATATTATTACAATAATATAAGTTTGCTGAAAGTAAACTAAACTACGGATATTCTACACGGCTCCCGCACTCCTGCTCGACTCCTCGTGCTCTCTTGCGGCTCTATGCAGAAAAGAGCCGCCTCCGATTACCGCGGTTGTGTCGTCTTCCGAAACAGCCGCCTCGGTCCTTGGGCCCTCGCAAGAAAACAAGACAAAAATGTGTCAGACCAGATTATTATAAAAATATGCAAATAAAATCAGATAAAAAATATCTACAAGTATCTACAGAAAAGCTGCAAAAAAGAAAGCCATGAAATAAAAAATGACTACTAAGTTGTGCTCCCCGGCAACGGCGCCATTCTGATGAGCTGAAAAATCCCCCAAAATCCGAGAAACGTAAAATTCAGTCAAGGGTCATTGCGACCCGGATCTTAGAGATCGGACTCAACAAAAAAAAGAGACCATCAAATAAAAGTAATCAGATGAAAATCCGAATAGTGGTCTCGCTATTTATTTAACTTGGTATAGCGACCAGGGTCAAACTCAAGGAGCACGGGCTCGCCAAGTGGCCTACGAAGTAGTCAGAAAATAGAAGAAAATAAAGAAACTATATTTGGTGGATTTTATGTATTTATAAAAAAAATTTTGTATTTTTAATTATAAAGAAAATACAAAATAACGCAAAAAGAACTCAAACAACAATTTATTCAACACACAAAGACAAGCCAGAAAATTAAAATAGAAAAATCAGGAAACTAATGTGCAGCCAGATTTGAAAGGTTATCTAAAAATAGATAAATAACCTATAAAAACGGAGATAATTTCTATGAAAACTAGAAATAAAAACTAAGCTACAGAGAAGAAATTCCATTTTTTGAATTTTTTAGAATTTGTAATGATTTTTATAAGATTTTTAGAGTTTTTCAATTTTTAGGTGTTTTATATATCAAAATGCAGTAAAAATTTGTATGAAGAAAGAAAACACCAAAACAAACAGTGCCTAATTTTTTTATAATTTTTGGGGTGTTTTAATAATTTTAATTGATTTTATATTTCAAACAATAGAAAAAATAGATGTTTTTTATTTTCCAAAAATAGCAAACAATAATAAAAATGTCCCAAAAAATAGTGAAATTTTTAAAAAGTAACAGGAGCCACGTATCCAAATTTCACCAAATTTGGAGTTGATTTGATATTTTATTCAATCACAAAACAAGGCACAACACACATGGACCTAATTTGCAAAGAAAGTAAATTCCAGGGTCAATTGATAACACGTGTAAAAACCACAGGGCCAAAGTTACAAAAAGCCCAAATGGGCATGAGGCACACACGTGAATTGCACTCACAGGGATTGAAGTGTCATTCCTATTTATAAAAATGTAAACAATAATAGCTCAAAACTATAGTATAAACAATGCAAAAGTTCCACAAATCACGTGTCGATGCACGTGCTCCACATACACATGGATTAAATCGCAAATAAAGTAAACAAAAGGTCCTACATGCAATTTACCCAAAATAAAAACAACTAGATAAAATATTTACAGGACTACACTATAAATGCGAAAAGAAGAGGGGCCTAAATGATATTACCCCATTATTATGATCCGACGGTTGATGGATGTCCTCTCCAGATCGAACGGTTGTGACGCATGGACACCTCTTCGCGATGGATGGCGCGGATCTGATCCTCAGATGGATTGACGATCGGGAGACTTTCACGAATGGGAGGCTGAGATCTGAACTGGGGCGAGAGGCGCGATCGGACAGCGATGGACAATCCCCGGAAGAACAAAACGCTAGCGAGCTCCATCCGGCTACTTTACGCGCTAGGTACCTCCTCTGGTGCTGCTGGAGAGGGGAAAAGGAAGCTAATGGTCGTCCGCAGATACTGATGGTCTCCGATGAGGCCAGGAACGCACAAGGCGACTCAACGACGTGAAGGTCCTGGAGCTCTTATTCTCGAGTGGTTGGACCCCCAGACGAGGTCCTTCTTTGATTAGTCATGCACAGGAAGAAAGCTGGGTCGAGGGCAAAGTGCCTCGACCCGGTTATGGGCGAAGGAGGTGACCGTGTGGGGCGGGGCGGCGCCCTCCAGCGAGGCGACGGTGACAGAGGGCGATGAAACTGTTCCTGGGCGAACTAGGGTGATCGAAGGGGCGAAGAGTATGGAGACGAGTCTCGCAAATGTGGAGGAATAGTCGGAAGGTGAAATGGGTGATCAGAGGACACTGGGCGATCGGATGAACGATGGAGCTCAGAAACCTAAGAATCGAAAATCAAAAGAAACCAGAAGGAATCTAACATAATGGATGGTTGTCGTCGTCTATGCTAGAGGTGATGCACCTCCTGGGATCGTCGCCTCGATGGATTGACAGGTCTAGAGGCTCGGGCTCTCCTCGTGGTGGAGCACGGCGGTGGAAGTCGCCGGATTAGGGGTTCCCGACTGCCCGTCCCTCACTACGACTCTCTCGCATATGGTTGTCACTCAGATGAAGGAGAGGAGGTCCTCGGAGGCAAGGAGGAAAGCCAAAGATGCGTGAAAAGTGCGGCTCCGATGAACTATATACTAGAGGAGGATCCGGGAAGATAGGAGCGTAGCGTGCGGATCGAAGCTCGGATACCTAAATGAGATGGTGGGCGTGGATCACGGCTGTGTCGTTGATAATCGGAGCCCGAGGTTTAAGGAAATGATGATCGGATCAGTGCTCTATAAATCGGGTTGGAAATCGGGTCTGGGTGCAAAGTGATCCATGGGGGAGAGTTGACCGGGGGTGAACATCCCCTGTGGACCAATCAGGAGGCGCCACCTCATAATTATTTGGAAATTAAATTAAAAATAGTAAATGACCTTATTTCAAAATATTTTCAACATAAAAAAGGTTTATTATTTTTTAAAGTATTTTTTAGTGATTTTTATTTATTTTTTTGAAAAATAAATTATGTATATACAATATATATTATATACAAGTATAATTACCTATGTATTTTTTATTTTTGTTTTTATTATTTTATTTACGTATAATTATCCCAATTTCATATTTTATTTATTTATATCATAAAATTTGGAATATAAAATAATTTTTATTTGATTTTTATTAATTATTTACAAAGGTAAAATAAATAGTTATTTTATTCTTATATACATGGTATATGTACACTGAGGAGAGAGAATTTATTTTCTTTTTTATTTAATTTTTATGATTTATATTTTATTTTTATAAATATATATAAATTAATAAAAACCCATTTTATTTATATTTTATATTAATAAAATAAATACATACATGAAGGAGTATGTACATGGTGAATGGCCCTATCTCTCTTTACTTGGTTTCTTTTGCGGTCGGGCCAATACTTGGCCCTCCCTTGGGATCGGGTCACTCGATATTTATTCTAAATATCTCCTTCCTTTTCTTTCTTCTTTATTTTTTTATTTTTGCACAAAAACATGCTAATTATTGAATATTAACAAAAGCATGCAGTTTGATAATTTATTATATGTACGAGTATCTACATGGTGTTTTGCAAAGTTTTGTAGCTAATATAAGAGAATAAAGAGTGATGAATGGGGATTCATCACCGACGAAAAAGGATCATTTTCCCCCTACCATTTACCGATCAGATCTTAGAAAGATTACGGGAAAGGAATACTTCTACTTCTTAGATGGGTTCTCGGGCTACAACCAAGTAACTATCGCTCCTGAGGACCACGAGAAAACCACATTTACAAGCCCCTATGGTACCTATGCTTTCAGGCATATGCCCTTTGGGTTATGCAATGCTCCCAACACATTTCAAGGTGCATGATTGTAGTATTCGCTGAGATGGTCGGTGAATTTCTGGAAGTCTTCATGGGTGACTTCTCAGTCGATGATGATTCCTTTGATTCCTGTCTTAGAAATCTGAATCGAGTCCTCAAAAGATGTTGTGAGGTCAATCTGGTGCTCTCCTGGGAGAAAAGGCACTTCATGGTGATGGAGGGCATTGTGTTGGCGCATGTCATCTCCAAGAGAGGAATGGAGGTTGACCCTGCCAAGGTGGATGTGATCAGACGACTCCAGCCACCAACCAATGTAAAGCAGTTGAGGTCATTTCTCGGGCATGTTGGATTTTACAAGAGATTTATCAAACATTTTTCGAAGATCGCCCGATCGGTAACTGAGCTTCTAGTCAAAGACATGGAGTTTATTGTATATCACAAATGTCTTGATGCCTTTAAGCAACTTCAAGGGATGATCATGAACACCATGATCCTACAAGCCCCAGATTGGTCTCTTTCTTTTGAGATCATGATGGACGCCTTAGATTTTGTTGTTGGGGTTGTGTTAGGATAGAGGCAAGAATGTGTCTTGTTTGCTATACACTATGCAAGAAAAGTGATTTATCTTGCTTAACATAACTATACAGTTACCGAAAAAGAGATGCTTGTGGTAGTGTTCGCCTTAGATAAGTTCAGATCTCATCTCATTGTGTTCATAGATCATACATCACTACGATACTTAATGGAAAAGAAGGACGCGAAGGCGCGTCTTCTTAGGTAGTTTTACTTATCCAGGAATTTGAATTGGACATTAGAGATAAACCTGGAAAGAAGAACGTAGTGGCTGATCGCCTCTCCCATCTCAAAATTCTTGATACTTCTGATGTTACACCTATTCGAGACTCCTTCCAAACAGTCGATTTTTGTTACCGACTCACTCCCATGCTACGCCAATATAGTGAATTATCTTGTCTCCAAGAAAGATCCCAAAGATTGGCCCAAGAGCAACATAGATCGACTCAAGTCGGATGCGAGACATTACCATTTGGAAGATCCGATCATTTTCTTCGAAGGACAGGATTGTGTCTGGAGGAGGTATATTCCTCAGGAGTAATATCATAGTGTCCTTACTTTTTGCCATAGTCTGGAGGCAGGAGGACACCACTCCGGGAAGAGGATCGCATGGAAGGTTTTATAATGTGTCTTATACTGGACGACTCTATTTCACAATGCTCTCACCTTTGCGAAGTCGTGTCCAGTGTGCTAGCGAATGAGAGGAACCGTTGGTTCTAAGGATGAGATGCCAATGCAGCATATCATCATTTGTGATGTCTTTGACGCCTAGGGAATCGATCAAAAGTTAAAAACAGAGCCTTGTTCCCGAGTAAATAGAGGCATATTTCCCTTTATAATGCATAAATAGCATTCATGCATGCATACATAATATATGCATTTTAGCAGCCCATTTGCATTTAAATAAGAAGCCAAAATCCCTTGTAAAATATCCACTTGTCAAAATAACCTCTTCCTTATAATATGTACTTCCTAGTTAATAATATAGGGAAGAAAGCCAGAAATCCCCCTTGTAAAATAGCCAATAAAGCCCTAGAACCCCTAGGCCATAAAATGCCCATAGATCCTTCATACCAACTCCAAAATAGGTCTACTCACTTTTAGAATAATACACATTAAAAGACCTTTAAAATGAGACTAATTTCATCCAATTAGGAGCTTGTATGAAAAAGTTGGGTTTTTGGGCCTCTTTGTATACTACATGTATGTATATTTGTATCTTTGTATTTATGTATCATATTTGACCTCATCTCCGTCTTTTGTCAACATGAAACTTGTAGACCTCATCGAGATCTACAACTTTCATGTTTTGAGTTTTTCCAAATTCGGCCCCCTCCTCTCTCTACCCTTATTTCTTTGTCCAGCCAATCACAGCAGGCCACGTGGCGCCATCTGGTTGTGCCACGCGGCCCGCTCCCCTTGCCCAAGCCGCCTCTGCTCTCGGTCGTTGGATGACACTTTCAATCCTACGGCCACTGGATGACCACGTACGCCTTTCACCTTGACCGTCAGATCAGATCCTCCGCCTCATCTCAATCGCCCGTTCGCGCCTCTTCCTCAGCGCGCCACGTGGCGCTTGTTGCGCCCTTGGATGATGCACTCCATCCCTCCATCTCAACCGCTCAGCCCGCTGTGCATCACAGCCCTTCGATCTTACTCCGATCTGATCCCCGCCGCTCGTTAACGCCCTCTCCTGCGCACGACACCTGGCGCCATCACGACCCTTGGATTAGGCCACTCCTGATGAAATCCACACCGTTCGCGCGCACTTTGCCACCATCGTGCCACGTGGAAAGCTCCCGACCCTCAGATCGTTTCGCCCAGATCTAATCTTAACCGTTCCATCCCGCTT
Organism: Ottelia alismoides; assembly: GCA_037367405.1. Taxonomy (NCBI): domain Eukaryota; kingdom Viridiplantae; phylum Streptophyta; class Magnoliopsida; order Alismatales; family Hydrocharitaceae; genus Ottelia; species Ottelia alismoides. The sequence goes on from JAZKJV010000054.1 coordinate 730,689, forward strand.
CGATCACCACCGTTGGATCATAAGATCCAACGGTGGAGACTTCGTCTCCTACCTCGGGAGACCCTCTCTCCCACGTTCTCCGCCTTGCGGGAGGGGCATCCCCTTCCTATTTTCAGCCACACTTCTTCCACCGTCGCCGAGCACCACAACCTCCACGATGTCCCCCACTCATCCCTGATCCTCGTCAGCCTCTCCATCACCCACGTCGATCTCTAGCTCTCTCCCACAAACTCCCTAAACCTCGCTCCATCATCAGCATGGGCGAGACCCTCGACCTATAAATACTTGCCCTCCGGCCAACGTCGCACCCATCCGCCACCCCAGAGAGAAACCTTGAGCTCAGAACCTTCGATTGGTGACAGCAATTGACCCTTTCTTCGAGCGAAGACAGCTTTCTTCTCCGGCGAGATCCACGACGAGCTCCGCCGTGTCGCAGCCTCCCTCCGCGAAGCTGCACGAGCTCGGGACCCTACCGATCCCTCGAGCGAAGACCAGGGACTCCAAGAGGAGCTCCGATCCCCAGGAAATCACCTCCACCTCCCTACGGATCTTCCTCCTAATTTTTTCTTGTTTTTCTTGGATTTAATTCACCGCCTCCGGTCATTTTCTTGCCTCTATTTCACTTTGTCGAGCTCCGCGTCGGAGCTCTCAGCTTCGCGATCACCCCCACGTCCGCCGACGATGCATTTCACCACCCATCGATCTCCAGCTCCGCCACTTGGCCGGAGCACCTTCGCCAGACCACCTCCCTCCGCCTTAGGCCTCGCCAGTCATTCACCCACCTCCACGATTGCACGCACGAGCTACGGCTCCTTCTCTAACGCTTGCAGGTGCCCATCTGTTCACTGATCGGAGCTTCGCTGGAGTCGTCTTCGAGCTTCGTCGCCAGCAGCATCCGACGACTTTCTCCAACTCCTGGGATCACCGTCGCCTTCGCCGCACCGCCACGCTTCTACTGGGATAGCTCCGACAAGTCGGAGAGCTTCATCAACACGAAGAAGGAGATGGCGAACACCCTTAGTTAATTCGGTCAGATTAATGTCCAAATTAATTTAAAGTGTTCGTTGCAATCGGATACGAGAGGGCTAATCAAAAACCACTTTAATTAGATTTGAGTTAATTTCAAGCGGCAAATTTTTTTTACTTGGTGAAGTCCAAGGTCGAACTCAGGGAGGCATCTGTCTCCTTAGGTCAAATTTTAGCAAAATCCGATGTTCGATTTTGAGAGGAAATATTTTTGGTCTTTTACGGTTTTTTTTATGCAAAACACATGCAACCAATAGGCCAATATGAAGTTAATTCAATTAAGATATCAAATGGAGTCCAAAACACATGCAGACTTCTTGCTAGTATACATACTCCAACAGGCAATTTTTTTTCTTTTGGTGGCCTGTCTATTTTTTGGAGTTCTTGCATTTTTTTCTACTATATACAAGGTGCAGCATGTACATCAGGAGTTTTTCCTCTTGAGCCAGTAGACTATCCCTCTTTTGAAGCATTATTGCAACCCACAGCGTCCTGTCCTTAGACTTCAACACCACCAGACTAGGTTGAGATGCACTACCCTCCCTAGAGGAGGACGGATGTTTCCATCCGTGTGCTACTCCAAGCTAAAGGATTCTACTTCCTCACCACCCCATCAATGAAGAGCTACGTGCATTGTGATTTGTCCAAGTTAGGTCACTGTCTAAAATAATCATGCGTGTGCACGAGATATTATACTTAGACTAATCAAGATGACATGTGAACATAGACTTGCGGACTCAAAGAATTACGTCACTTGACCTGAGAAATCTTAATTCCAGTTCCTATAAAGTTCCTCTGAAATTAGGTGGATTAAGGTCAAATCAAGTCTATCCTCAATATCTACTCATAACTTGGTTCAGATTCCACTAACTTTTCACTTTGCATATGCAAAGTATGCAGATGAAATGAGAAGTCATGCTACGAAGATGAATGAAAATGCAAGACTCTTTTTCTTTTCTTTTTAGATGCAGAAATGATATGCAAGAGTAAATAAGAAGCCTTTCATTCATCATTTTTTTTCAAAAATTTTTTTCAAATTTTACCCACCCCGTAAATATATACAAAAATATGCGAAAATACGCGAAAGTACGAGCTATGTGTACAGTATATATGTAATATATACACGCCCCCCTATACTTAGCGTGTGCTATGTCCTCAGAGCACGAAGAGCGACTAAAAAGACATAGCTCGGGCTAAGCGTAGGAGAGGGAAAAGTATAAGAAGTATAGAAGTCGTTCCGCCCCCCTATACTTAGGCTCTGGCAGCCTAAGTGTAGAAGAAGATCAAAAATGGGGCGGACGAGGGCAAGAAGAGAAGTGGATGAATATACAATGCGGGCATCGGTCCCCCCTATACTTAGGCTCAGGTCAGCCTAAGTATAGGACGGAAGTGAGTATGAGGACCAATGTGATCTGGAAAATGTACAAAGAACCGACTCAAGTGACTCCTCCCCCCTATACTTAGGATCTGGTCATCCTAAGTATAGTCCAAGATAATGATATAATGAGACGAGGATGAGTAACTAGAGTCGCGGGAGAAAGGATAGGATGTACAAGAATGATGATATATACAGATGAGTCGGTCTGAATCTTTCAAGATGCTGCGGATGCCTGGAGTTCACTGCTGCAAGGTCTCATACGCAGCTCGAGGTGTATCTGTTGTATCTGTCTCGCGCATGAATATAATCTCCTCAACATGGACTAACTGCTCATTGGATTCGACGAAGTGCTTCAACAACTGTCCGTTCACTAGGAATGTCGGTGCGTCATCTGCGAGATCTGAGATCTCGACACATCCACTATCATGCACCGTACGGACGACAAATGGGCCTGTCCACTTAGACTTCAACTTGCCTTGGAAAATCTTCAGCCTAGCATTGAACAACCATACCTTCTGTCCAGGAACAAAGGTCTTTCGTCTGATAAATCTATCATGCCAACGCTTCACCTTGTCCTTGTACACCAAACTGTTGTCGTATGCGCGGTTTCTGACTTCCACAAGCTCATTCAGATCCATGTCTCTCTGCTTCTGTCCTAGGTGCGTGTTCCAGTTGACCTTCTTGATTGCCCATTCTGATTTGTGCACTAACTCTGCGGGAAAATGGCACGGCTTTCCGAATACCATTCGGAATGGGGAGGTGCCTAACGGTGTCTTGTAAGCCATCCTATACGCCCAGAGGACTTGATCCAAGATCTGAGACCAATCTTTCATGTCTGGGCGGACAAGCTTTTGCAATATGGTTTTCACCTCCCGATTCGACACCTCAGCCATACCATTGGTTTGTGGGTGGTAAGGACTCGCGACACGGTGTTCGATGCCATAGTCCTTCAGGAGTTTCTTCACCTCCCGATTCACAAAGTGGCTACCCTCGTCTGATATCATCATTTTGGGGATCCCAAACCTAGAGATTATGTTCTCTCTGATGAATTTATAGACAGTTCTGCTGTCTGCGGCTCGGGTCGGGATAGCCTCCACCCATCTGGATAGATAGTCTACCGCAAGAAGGATATATTCGAACCCGTGGCTAACAGGGAATGGGCCCATGAAATCGATGCCCCAGGCGTCAAAGACATCACAAATGATGACCGGCTGCATTGGCATCTCATCCTTGGAACCGACGGTTCCTCCCATTCTCTAATATACTGGACACGACTTTGCGAAGGCGGTGGCATCGCGAAACAGAGTCAGCCAATAAAAGCCACACTGAAGTACCTTCCATGCGATCCTCTTCCCGGAGTGGTGTCCTCCTGCCTCAAAGCTGTGGCATAAAGAAAGAACACTCTGGTAGTCCTCCTGAGGAATACACCGTCCCCAGACACAATCCAGTCCTTCGAAGAAAAGGATCGGATCCTCCCAATGGTAGTGTCTAGCGTCCGACTTCAGTCGGTCGATTTGGCTCTTGGGCCAATCTTCGGGAACTTTCTTAGAGACAAGATAATTCACGATATTGGCGTACCATGGGAGTGAGTCGATAACAAAAATCGACTTGTCAGGGAAGGAGTATCGAATTGGTGAATCTTCGGAAGTATTAAGATCTTCGAGACGAGAAAGATGATCGACCACTACGTTCTTCTTTCCAGGTTTATCACGGATGTCCAGATCAAACTCCTGGATAAGTAAAATCCATCGAAGAAGACGCGCCTTCGCGTCCTTCTTCTCCATCAAGTACCGTAGTGTCGTATGGTCAGTGAACACAGTTACCTTGGATCCAATGAGGTGAGATCTGAATTTGTCCAAGGCAAATACTACCGCAAGCATTTCCTTTTCCGTAACGGTATAGTTACGTTGAGCGGTATCAAGCACTTTGCTTGCGTAGTGAATTGCAAACGGGACGCCATCTCTTCTTTGTCCCAACACAGCCCCAACAGCATAATCTGAGGCGTCCGTCATGATCTCAAAAGGTAGAGACCAATCTGGGGCTTGTAGGATGGGTGCGTCCATAATCATTCCTTGCAAAAGCTTAAAGGCCTCAAGACATTTGTGATCAACAATAAACTCCATGTCTTTGCCTAAAAGCTTAGTTAGCGGTCGGGCAATCTTAGAAAAATCCTTAATGAATCTCCGATAAAATCCAACATGCCCGAGGAACGACCGCAACTGCTTTACGTTGGTTGGTGGCTGGAGTCGTCTGATCACATCCACCTTGGTAGGGTCAACCTCCATTCCTCTCTTGGAGATGACATGACCCAACACTATGCCCTCCGTCACCATGAAGTGACTTTTCTCCCAGGAGAGCACCAGATTGACCTCACAACATCTTTTTAGGACTCGATCCAAATTCCTAAGACAGGAATCGAAGGAATCGCCGTGGACCGAGAAGTCATCCATGAAGACTTCCAGGAATTCGCCGATCATTTTGGCGAATACAACAATCATGCACCTTTGGAAAGTACCTGGAGCATTGCATAACCCAAAAGGCATGCACCTGAAAGCATAGGTACCAAAGGAGCATGTGAATGTGGTCTTTTCCTGGTCCTCTGGAGCTATAGATACTTGATTGTAGCCCGAGAACCCATCTAAGAAGCAGAAGAACTCTTTCCCCGCTAGTCGCTCTAAGATCTGATCAATGAATGGTAGGGGGAAATGATCCTTCTTCGTCGCGGCATTCAAGCGTCTGTAATCCACACAAACGCGCCATGACATGGGTACTCGCATCACGATCTCCTCTCCGTCCTTTTTGGTGGTCGTCTGAATTCCCGACTTTTTCGGGACAACATGGATTGGGGCCACCCACTTAGAGTAGGAGATTGGGTAAATGAAACCCGCGTTGCACCATTTTTCTATCTCCTTCTTCAAGACCTCGTAAATTTGGATTCAACCGACGTTGGAATTCACGAGAGAGTTTGGCTTCATTCTCCAAGTAAATATGGTGCGAACACAGAGCGGGATTTATCCTGTGGAGATCGGAAATGCTCCAGCCTATCGCCTTGCGGTTTTTCTCTAGGATCTCTAGCAAGTGAGATTCCTGCTCCTCGGTCAATCGCGAACTGATGATGACCGGAAATTTCTTGTCTTGACCCGCAAGGAAGGCGTATTTTAAGGTTGTGGGTAGGGGTTTGAGCTCAGGAATAGTGTGATCGTCTAAGAAATCTGGCTCAATCTGATCTGGTTCTGTGTTGGAAGTGGCTGGATCGATCTCTGTGATAGCTGCCACCAAGTTCGGCTCTGGAGTCGGATCGTCAAAGGTCTCCATACAATCGGAAAACGCCTCGTCCGACTCGTTATCCTCATCTTCCGATTGTCCTAAAGATGTAAGGACTGACAGGCCCAATTGGGCCTCTACGTCATCGAAGATGTAGGGTGATGCAGATTCAGAATTGTACTCGTTCCTGAGAATCTCGCAGACTGACTCATGCACTGGATCATCTTTGGAGGAGATGGATTCATCGGTGCTGGCTGGGTTCTGTCTCCATGGCCCAACTAAGTCTACATGCTCGCAGTTTGTTTCGGTAGAAGAGTACTCGGTGCTGGATTCTGAATCCGGTCTCTACTTGTGGGGGTGCATGCTGGTCCTGCTGGTTGTAAGTCTGATCCCAGCTACCCTGAGGCTCCGGTGCCTGTTCCTGTACAAGATGGACTCGATGTACAGGTACAGGTGGTGCAGAAGGGGCAGGTAGCTTTATCTTAGCTACCTTCTCAGAAAGTTCCTCCACTTGCTTCAATAGACGCGAAAGAGACTCAAGTTCTACGACTCTCTTGTGGATCTGCTCGACCATGGTTAGCTTGTCAGCAATCATCCCCATGCTGGGAATGAGGTCCTCGGTCAGATCTGCTACAGTCCTTCGGGTTGTCTCGTTGGATAGGATTGAGGGAGACAACGTATAGGCCCGTGTCGCCTGCGACCTGCCAGTTTCCGCCATCTGCTCCAAGATTTTCCATACAACATGCTCGTTTTTGTTCAGATAGCTTCCTCCACAGGCGGCACTGACTAACCCCTGCATCTCCGGGGTTAGACCACAGAACAAGGTCTGGACTCGGATCGCCTTAGAAATGCCGTGGCAAGGGCATTTCTGCACTAAGTCATTGAACCTATCCCATGCATCGTGGAAGGGTTCACTCGGTCCTTGGGAGAAGCTGGCGATCTTTGTTCTCATTTGATTAGTCCTACTGAGAGGGTAGAACTTTTTCAGGAAGAGGTCCTTGAACTGCATCCAGGTAGTACATATCACCCCTAAGTTCTTCAGCCAATGAGCAGCCTTATCTCCTAAGGCAAAAGGGGTGGCCTTCAGTCGGATATAATCTTGGCCAACATTGGGATGGCTAAGATTGTTGCATACCAGCTCAAAGTCACGGAGGAAAGTGTACGGTTCTTCATTTAGGTTTCCGTTGAACTTCGGAAGCAGACTAAGGAAGTGGGGCTTCAGCTCAAATGCATGGGCAGGAACCGCTGGTGCTAACCAATTTTGTATCTCATTCTCCGCTGGGTTGTAGGCATCAACCATTGTTCGGTCAATACCTCCAGCTACTATAATCTATCCCATCTGCGCTGTGAGATCCGCATTCCGTTGTTCGGCTTTGGCGAGGCGAGCCAATACTTGTTGAAGCGGGTCATCTGTGTTCTCCTCATCTGGGGATTTCTTTGGTGGCATCTTGTCCTCTAGTCCTGGGAAATTAAAATGATCTGGTTTAGAGGATAAATCAAGGAAGGAATTCTTACTGAGGCGATGGTCTTCCTCGGTAAGATCAGAGGAGAGGGAAGGGTTGGTTTGAGAGTAACCACCCTGGTTGTGAGGGATCCAGAACTCAAGAGGGTCATGAGTCCTGGTTGGCTCAAGGTGCGCTTGGGCCTGTGAAGATGATTTTCGTGGGGGACTCAGAGAAATATTGGCAAATAATGTGTCGATATTCCCCCAGTCATTCATCTTGTTGTGGTGAGAAGAAGATAGGATTTTACTCCACCCTGAAGCAAACAAGTTAATCCAAGACCCTGGGTTCACACTCAACACAGTGAAGGACTCAAAACCGAGTCCAATTTATCTTGTAAATTTTAAGTGTGATTTTTCAAGCAAGATAGCAAGGATTACGCGGCCTATAGGGAAGTCAGCTCAGAGCCGGATGCGTCTTCCCTGTTTATCCTGTCGCCTAAGATATCGTCGATCCTCCCTTTCTTCGCTCCTATCCGGAGTTGGGGACTCAAAGACGTGCCCCTATCTACCTGCAAGCAGGCGGAGGCACTGGTTCGCCCCTATCTACCCGCGAACAGGCGGAGGCTACTTGGTACTTGTCAATGAGCTAAAAGTATCCAACTCGTGATATTTGCTAGGATTAGTTGGCCCGTGATATGGAAGGCGGGGATTTGGGCTCTGTCTTAAGGTGTTCACACACACTCAAGTACCCTCACTCAGCCTGAAAACAAGGTCGGGGATTGGTCTCCCGCAAACAATTTTTCCAATTTTACAATTTTTTTGGTCAATATTGTTAGCAGTCCCTGTTTTAAGTTAAGATCTCACTTGTTTAGTCCAACCACACAGCATGCCTATCGTCCAGTCCCAATTTCCGTTTAAGTTAAGTGTGAAAAATAGAGGGGGAAATCGAGAAAAGCCGATGCACGAAAAACAATGATGCGTATGCTGAGTTGAGAAGACTTACAGTGATCCCTTCGCTTTTATGCAGGATGCAAGACAGTATTGAAATTTTACACTATATGCAAATGCAGACGACAAAATCCGCTCCTAGACAGGCAGATCTATTAGCGAGTGGAGAACAAGTTCAATTTGACTAGATTTGCGGTCTAGGTGCGTCTTTTAAGTGTATGTGTGGTCCTGAAATTTACGAGCACAAGCAATTCCTAGAGTGGCTCAAGGAGCCGCTAGTGCAAGTCTAAGTTACAATTCAACCACACAGCACACGGGGACACAGTTCCACTATTTTTACACAAGCGAGAACCCAAATGGGAACCGCTGGAAATGATGCGAAAAATGTGAAAATAAATGAAATTTACAAGTTCTCTCAAATCACTCAAACGAATTCGAATGTGTGTTCCTCGAAGCGTCTTCGACTCCGGTGTCCCTCGCACAAAAACAAGTTGAGTTCAGATAAAGAACGACACAAAAACGCAAGAATTTAAAAGATAGAGAAATATTCACAAGAAAAACCGGGGGTCAGACTACCCGGGGATTGAAAATCAAACACTCAGAAATAACTGCAAGTTAACCTAAGCCGTGCCTCCCCAGCAACGGCGCCATTTTGCCACGTCGCCTCTCGACCGAAGCTGCACAGAACCGTCGGATCGATCAGTGATCCTACGATCATCAGTCATCAACGTCGCCAGTCAACCGGAGCATCACAGAGCCGTTAGATCCTTCTAGATCCAACGGTGTTTAGCGCGCCACGTCGTCATCTCAGGAGCAAGCTCCATCACCGTTGGATCGTTCAACGATCTGACGGACGCATCTTCGCCACGCGTCTTCATCCCTCAGCCGTTGGATCCCCTTGATCTAACGGTCCTGATCGCGCCACGACGACTGGTCCGAGCCTCTACCCCGACCTCTAGGCTCGGACCACCCGAAGCTTCGCCGAACCTCACTCCAAACCTCCAAGGAGCCCGAGCCACGATCTGAACCTATGCGCACCACGTGAGAAGCACGTGCGCCTTTGGTAAATTGCACAGCAACCCCTGGAGCTCTTAGATATTACAAATCAGTCCCTGTGAAGCGCCCCACACGTGAGGAGCACGTGCAGCCGTGGATAAATTGCATTGAGTACCCCAGCATTATGGGTAATTGCACTTAAGTCCCTGTCAGCATATTTGCTTTATGTAATTTTATTTTCCTGTATTGCATATACACCCCTGTGTTTGCACGCATCCCTAGGTAGCATTTTACATCATTTTTAAATTCTAAAAATTGCATTTTTTTTAGCAACTTGTCCTCTGTCTATTGTGCCATGTGTCATATTTTTGTAATTACGTAGAATTTTCAATGAATTAATTGGTTGATTTGTGTAATATTTTGCCCAGTGACACCTTTTAATTTCTAATTAATTTTCTGTGATTCCAAAAATCCTTAAAAATTCACAGTAGCTCTAGGACAGTGACCTTAACATTGCATAAAAATTTCATGTATTTGCACACATATCGAGGCCTGAATAAATTGTTGAGTAATTTTCTTATTTAAATTTTATTGAACTCATTTCACATTGAAATTAAGATTTGTTAATTTTCCTGGATTACTCATCATCAGATCAATCTAGGATAATTTTTGTTCCTGAAAACAATGTGATTTGACATTTATTACAATTAAATTAGTGAAAATCACCCGGTCTGCATTTTTAATTCACAGTAAATTCATTTAGTGTCTAAATTTTCCAAAAAAATTAGGTTAGTTCATTTTATCATAATTAATCATCTGGCCAATTTTTAGAATTTTTGGACTCCATTTGATATCTTAATTGAATTAACTTCATATTGGCCTATTGGTTGCATGTGTTTTGCATAAAAAAACCGTAAAAGACCAAAAATATTTCCTCTCAAAATCGAACATCGGATTTTGCTAAAATTTGACCTAAGGAGACAGATGCATCCCTGAGTTCGACCTTGGACTTCACCAAGTAAAAAAATTTGCCGCTTGAAATTAACTCAAATCTAATTAAAGTGGTTTTTGATTAGCCCTCTCGTATCCGACTACAACGAACACTTTAAATTAATTTGGACATTAATCTGACCGAATTAACTAAGGGTGCGGGGGCGTTTATCAGCTATCCAGACCCGAGCCACAGATGGCAAGACTATATGTAAATTTATCAGAGATAACATCATTTCTAGGTTCGAGATCCCCAAAGTATTGATATCTGATGGGGGTAGCCATTTTGTGAATAGAGATGTAAAGAAACATGTGAAGGATTACAACATCGAGCACCGTGTCGCTAGTACTTACCACCCACAGACCAATGGTATGGCAGAGGTGTCGAATAGGGACGTTAAGACCATATTGCATAAGCTTGTTCGCCCAGACATGAAGGATTGATCTCAGATCTTGGACCAAGTCCTTTGGGCTTACAGGACAACTTACAAGACACCATTCGAAATCTCTCCATTCAAAATGGTATTTGGGAAGCCGTACCACTTGCCCGTAGAGTTAGTGCACAAATCAGAATGGGCAATCAAGAAGGTCAATTGTAACAGACACCTAGGGCAGAAACAGAGGGATATGTACCTGAATGAACTTGTGAAGATCAGAAATCGGGCATATGACAACAGTTTGGCGTACAAGGACAAGGTAAAGCACTGGCACGATAGATTTATCAGAAGAAAGACATTTGTTCCTGGATAGAAGGTATGGTCAATGCGGGGCTGAAGGTTTTCCAAGGGAATCTTAAATCCAAGTGGACGGGTTCGTTCATAGTCTGTGCAGTGCATAATTGTGGATGTGTAGAGATCTCATATCTTAAAGATGGAGCACAAACATTCCTAGTTCATGGACAACTGCTGAAACACTTTGTCGAACCTAATGAACAGTTAGTCTTTGTTGAGGATATTGTTTTCATGTGTGAGGCAAAATCAGAAGGCATACATAGTGTTGCACATGAGGCCTTGCAACATTAATCTCTATCCATCAACGACATCAAAAAGATTCAGATCATGATCTATCTGTACATATGCACTCCTTCATGTATATATTTTCTCTCCCTCCCTCCCTTGTGATTCTAATCACTTGCCCCATCTCTATATCATTTCATTTTATGGCTATGCTTAGGATGACCAGATCCTAAGTGTAGGGGGAAAGTGACTTGAGTCTCCTCACCATTCTCTGTATATTCTTCAGATCCCATCGGTCCTCTTACCCAATCATGTCCTATAATTAGGTTGACCAGAGCCCAAGTATAGGAGGACCGATGTCCGCCCTATGTATACTCATCGATTTCCCCTCTTAACCTCGCCCGCCTCATTTTTTATCTTCTTTTACACTTAGGCTGCTAGAGCCTAAGTATGCGGGGGCAGGTTGACTTCTATAATTTTGTAATTTTAGCTCTCCTATGCTTAGCACGAGCTATGTCTTTTTCCTCGCTTTTCCTGCTCTAAGGACACAGCACACGCTAAGCATAGGGGAGCGTGTATATATTACGTATATACTTTACTCATAGCTCGTACTTTAACGTATTTTCACGTATTTTTGTATATATTATGCAATAATTACGGGTTGGGTAAAAATTGAAAAAAAATAAATAAATGTATACTAGTATGTATATTGTATAATTTGTATAATACTTGTATAAAAAGTTGTAAAATTCTTGTAAATAATATTCTTCTAAAAATTGTTGTATAGCAAAATTAAAAAAATGAAAATAAAAGCTTCTTATTTAATCTTGCATATCATCCTTACAATTCAAAATACCAAAAAAAGTGTCTTGCATGTCATTCATCTCTATAGCATATCATCTACATCTCATCTGCATATCTTGCATATGCAAATGAAAAGTTAATGGGTTCTGAACCAAGTTATGAATAGATGTCGAGGAAGGATTTGATTTGACCTTAATTTACCTAATTTCAAAGGAACCTTATAGGAACTGGAGTTAAGATTTCTCAATTCAAGTAACTTAATTCTTTGAGCTTGCAAGTCTATGTTCACATGTCATCTTGACTGGTCTAAGTAAGAATATATCATGCATACGCACGATTCTTTTAGACGGTGACCTAACTTCGACAAATACTATGCACATAGCTCTTCATTGATGAGGTGGTGAGGAGGTAGAATCGTTTGGCTTGGAGTAGCACACTGGTGGAAATATCCGTCCTCCTCTAGGGAGGGTATTGCATCTCAACCTAGTCCATTGGTGTTGACGTCTAAGGACGGGATGTTGTGGGTTGCAATAAAGCTTCAAAAGTGGGACAATCTACTGGCTTAAGAAAAAAATTCCTTACGTACATGTTGCACCTTATATATTTCAAAAAAAATGAAAAGAAAAAAATGCAGAATCTCCAAAAGAGGATAAGCCTGATTGAAAAGTGAAATGCCTATCGGAGTATATAAGGATGGAAAAATAAGAAGAGTTTCAAAGCTTGCAGCTGGATGACTTGGCTACATTGGTTAAGCATCCTAAGATAGGTAGCTACACTAGCTACCATCCATTCTTCTGTCCACCCCCTCTTTTTGAGTCGGATGCACTTGAACTTAGAAGGGAATACCCCGCTCCTCGAGGAAAGAGTTATTGGACCGGGGAATTAGAGTTACCTTGTTAGAGGCAGCTGTTTCTTTGCCATTTCTGAAGTGGAGAGCTATATTTCATTTACATGGTACAAGTAAGAATCATAGTTATCAGAATTTGCGTATGAGGATTTGTTCTGACCTGACTGTTAAGGCGTCTTAAATAGAAGACTTGTGGAACTTAAAGGTTGTTAGGTCTTAAATTCAGATCCCAATAAGGTTCTGCCACACAATTAATCCAAAGTTCGAGTCAAGCTCTATTTTCAACATTTGTTCATGACCTTGGTATGGAACCCAAAATCATTTCACTTTTGAATTTCATTTTAGTTGCTCGAGGACGAGCAAGGTTTAAGTATAGGGGGATGATGAATCTGTGATTCATCACTCTAAAAGTTGAAAATAGAGCTTTGTTTCCGAGAAATTAGCTGCATTTTATCACTTATTTTGCATAATTAGCGTTCATGCTTGTTTAAATAATATCTGTATTTTAGCATTTATATTTGCATTAAATAAGGAGCCAAATTCCCTTATAAATATTCACTTGTATATTAGCTATATTCCCTTATTTTTATATATATTTTATACTAACTCCAAATCTAATAAAATCAACTCTGTAGTGTATATATTACTAACACTAATAAAGGAAAAATATCAAAAAAATACTAACTTGTAAAATTGACTAATAAAACTCGAGTCCAAGTTTGAAACTAGGAGCTTTAAAATATGCATATCTCTCTCATACAGTGTCCGATTTAAATCTATTCATTTTTAAAGTAATTTACATTCAAAGACCTTCAAAACAAGACTAATTTCATAAAAATCGAAGATCGTATGTGAAACTTGAGTTTTGGGCCCCTATTGTATATTGTACATATCGACCTTTTTGTCCTTGTATTTTATCTTTTCATTTTCTTAATTATTAAAAATTCAAAAAAAATTAAATTGTAAATATTTATTTCATATTTTCTCTATTTTTATTTTAATTTTTCTCTTATTTAAAAATGACAAAAAATGCAAAAGACAAAAATGCGGTATTTTATACCTATAAGGTACAACCCAAAAAAACATTTTGTGCATATGATTTCATTTGACTTTTGGCCCTTCATAAAACTCATATATCTCGTCGAGACGAGCAACTCTTGTGTTAACCACTTTTTAATTTAACCCCTTTTGTTTTTTCCTTTACATCTAATTTTTGAATTTTCTGGGAGCGACACGTGGCAGTTCCTGGAGTTGCCACGTGTCACCCATTATTATTATTTAGTTTATCTATTTTAGTTAATTTATTTTATATTATATAATTATTATTACTATTTTTATTAAATAAATGCTACATGGCCGCTCTTGGGTGCTCCACGTGGCACCTTCTCTCTCCTCCAGGTCACGTACCTGGCATGTGACCTTCCCCCTCATCCCCATCGTCCAAGTCTGCCACCTAGTGGGCTGCAACGGCCACGCCTGGGACATGCGGTACATGCAACCATGCCCCCCCCCCTCAATCTCCATCTCCGCAACCGCCGCATCCCACGTGCACCGCCCAGCCAACGCCCTTCCACACGCTCTCCTACTCCCTCGATCATCTCCATCATTCTCGCCACTCCTCCAACTACCCATAAAAGGGGTCGCTCCATCCCACATGCTTCTCATCTGTCGTTACCGTGAGAAGGACGAGCTCCCTCCTACTTCAGGTGACAGTTGAAGCCGCATCAAGTGCGAGCAGCGACGACCAATCTCCTCGACGAGATCCGCACGACTCCTCATCCCGTGTAGCAGTCGCCCCACGAGCTGCTTGAGCTCGGCCTTCGTCGAGGACTAGAGTGAAGATCCGAAGAGCTCTAAGCTTCTCTTTCTCAGGCGAGCCATTCACCTCGAGTAATATTCTTCCTCCTCTCTGTTCATCAATTCTTATTCTTCTTCGCCACCACCGTTCTTTTACCATTCACCAACGACATCGACTATCACCTCCATCCTCCACCGTAAGTCGTTCACCACTTCACCCTTCCGCCCTCTCAGCCTCCACCTTCCTAATAGACAACCTCCACCCCTTGGCCGAGCCAGCACGTCGACCAACAGTGCCTTCCCCCTTTCCTCTGTTTTCACCTTATTCCTTTATTTTTTCCAATCGCCCACCTTCCAACTTGATGCATCTTCGACTCCTCCGCCGCTCCATCGAACCCCCTCACCCCGATCAGATCGTCCCCACCTACCGGTGAAGCCCGCAGTAAGGAACACCTTACCCGATTGGCCAGGCCACTCCGGCACCAGACGACCGCACACAGTCGCGTCCATCACCGCCTTCACACTCCCCTACTGTACTGTTGAGCGCTTCGCACCCACACCGTTGCTCTTCCTCGACAAGCAGCAGTGCCTTCCACCGTAAGATGGTTCCAACCTCCAGCAGTGCACCCGCCTTCATCGTGTTAGCAACCCGCTTCCTCGACTGGCATGCCAAGGATTGACTAGAGCCACTGATGTGACATCTCCCTTCGTGATCGGGTTGTGCTCCAAGCTCCGTACACTCCCACCAGAAGCCAGCGCCTCCTCCAAATATCGTCGACATCGCCTCGAGTGCTAGCCACACCAGACAGCTCCACCTAGAAGCCCGGCCAAGCATCTGCACCATCTCTAGGTGTGTGTCGCCTGGAGAGGCCTCCAACAACCGAGCAGCTGCGCACCTCCGCCGCCCCACACCAAGCACACCACCTGCCTGCCCTTCGCTTGCGTGCCGCTCCTTACCCCCTCCTCACGAGATACCACGTGAGAGAGGGGCACATTTACATGGACACCCCTATGCTTTCCTCAATCACGTATAGGTTCCCAACAAAGTGGGACCACGTACCATATGTGCCCCCACTGATAAATTGTTCCCGAAGCCCTCCATTTTCGAGCAAATTACAAGTGCACTCCTACCGACCTGCTCATGTGAGGTGTCACGTGCTTCACTGGAAATATTTCACCGATGCCCCTGGAGGTCCTGGAAATTACCCTAACACCCCCTCCAGGCTGAAATCATCAGTGGAGAAATTGCATATATACCCTCGCGGGTATATGTAATCTCATCTAAGTCCCTATCAACATATTTTTTTTAACAATTTTGTTTTTGTATTGCATTCATACCCCTGTGTTTGCATATTTATTTAAACATCCATTTCGCATTATCTTGTCATTCTAAAAATTGCATATTGTATAAGAACTCATATGTTATCATTGTGAATGTTGTTAGACATTTTTGTGAGTTTCTGGTTATTTAATATAATTATTTTCATGGAAAATTGAATGTTTTGTCCTATGCTTGTTGTTAATTCGATATTAAATTAATCGTTGCTCTGAAAATTACCTAAAATTCATAATATGTAGAATTTGAAAGTTCTACATTGTGCCCAAAAATCATCACATTTCCACGTATAACGAGATGTGAATAAATTAATTGCTATTTCAAGTAATTGATTTTTAATAAGTCAAAAATTAATTGTTTTTAAGGTTTAGTAGTTTTTCTAGATTCATCTCACATAGAAGTATCTAGCATAATTTTTATCTCTGAAAATAATTTGATTTGATATTTATTCAAATTAATTTTGCAAAAAAAACCATGCATTCATATTTAATTCATAGTTAATTCATATAGAGTCAAAAAAATCCAAAAAAGAGGGTAGCTTCATTTCATCATAATTGACATTCTGGCCAAGTTTGGGAATTTTTTGACTTAATTTGATCATATTCACATTTTAACCCTCAAATTTATTGAGGATTGCATTGCATTTTTTTAACTGCATAAAAAACCATAAAAAACATTCTCCTAAAAACCTAGCATCTAGATCAATTTAAAATTAATCTAAGGAGAAAGCAACCTCCCTGAGTTTGACCTTGGGCTTGCCCAAGTACAATAAAAATTGCTGCTCGATATTAATTTGTATATTAATTAAAGTGGTTTTTGATAAATCTGATTTTGCCCGACTACAACGAACACATTAAACTTAATCATTGTTAAATTAAGAGGGAGAAAAAAATGTTTTTCAATATGGACAACTAGATCTATACATCTGCGGAAGAAAGTGATAATCAGGCATGAGATGCAAATGCTGCGAGTCAAAAACCACATCTCATGCAAAATGAATAGGGGCAATGTCAACGATCAGTGGATCATGATCTAGATATGGCTTTAGGCATTGACCGTTAACTCGAAAGGTGGGCTCATATGACATCTCAGATACATCAACGCTGCCATTGTCATGCACCTTTCGGACCAAGTATGATCCCTTCCACTTGCTCTGCAGCATCCCTGGAAATAATCTCAGCCTGACATCGAATAACCATACTCTCTGGTTCGGCTCAAACTGCTTGTGACTGATATGAGAATCATGCCATATCTTCACTCTTTCCATATACTGTAGGCTGCTCCAAAAGGTTGTATCTTTAAGCTCCTCCAAGGCTATAAACTCTGCCTTCCTCTGATCTTCTATACTCTCTGGATCCAGTAATATCCCAGTGACAACCCATAGTGACTTATGCTTTATCTCCATAGATAAATGGCATGGCTTGCTGTAAACGAGACGAAAGGGAGACGTACCCAACGGTGTCTTGAAGGAAGTCCGATATGCCCACAAGGTCGAGTCCAAAAGTTGTGACCAATCCTTTCGGTCCGGACGGATGACCTTCTGCAATATTATCTTGATCTCCTTGTACGATACTTCAGCAAGACCATTGGTCTGAGGGTGATATTGAGTGGCAAGTCGATGGTCTATGTTGAACTCGTTAGCAAGGGACTTTACCTAGTTGTTGATAAAATGAGACCCCTGTCAGATATCAAAACTCTAGGCATCCCGAACCGTGAAATGATATTCTTCCTAAAAAATTGCCAAACAGTCTTATCATCTACGGTACGGACGGGAATGGCCTCAACCCAACGACTCACGTAATCAACAGCCAACAGAATGTACTCGAATCCCTGACTCTTAGGGAATGGACCCA
Source organism: Ottelia alismoides (assembly GCA_037367405.1). Taxonomy (NCBI): domain Eukaryota; kingdom Viridiplantae; phylum Streptophyta; class Magnoliopsida; order Alismatales; family Hydrocharitaceae; genus Ottelia; species Ottelia alismoides. Next base: position 748,328 of record JAZKJV010000054.1, read on the forward strand.
TGAAATCAATGCCCCATGCATCAAAAACCACAAAGAAGTGAATGGGCTGCATCGGCATCATATCATGCTTTCCACAAATGCCCATCCTCCGATAGTTTGTACACCTTTTCACGAATTAATCATAATCTTGGAAGAGGGTAGGCCACCATAGGCTGGATTGGAGAACTTTCCGTGATGTTCTCCTCCTAGAATGTTGTCCTCCTGTCTCAAGCTTGTGGCAGTAAGTGAGGATGCTGTGGAGCTCCTCCTGAATAATGCACCAATGCCAGACGCTATCCTCTCCTTTATGATAAAGGATGGGATCCTCCCAACAGTACGACTTGGCCTTCGCAAGGAAGGTCTCAAGTTGCTATCTGGGCCAACCTTGTGGAACCTTATTGGCGACAAGATAGTTCACAATGTCGGCATATCATGTAAGCGAGGCGATAGCAAGGATCGCCTCATATGGGAAGGTCTCTGTAATAGTCTCTGTCTTCTCTGATTCCTCAAGATTTTACAATAGGGAGAGATTATTCGCCCCCACATTCATGAATCCATGCTTATCATTAATCTCAATATCAAACTCCTGGAATAGAATGATCCATCTGGTCAATCTAGCTTTGGCATCCTCCTTTTCCATGAGGTACCTGATGGAGGTATGATCAATGTAAATAGTCACTTTGGATCCAAGAATACATGATATGAACTTATCCAAGGAAAAGACTATGGCTAGCATCTCCTTTTCTGTGACAGTATAATTCCATTGGGCGGCATCCAAAGTACGGCTAATGTAGTAAATGGCATAAGGTAACCCATCCCTCCTCTATCCTAGCACAGTCCCTATGGCAATATCAGAAGCATCCATCATGATATCGAATGGGAGAGACTAATCATGCGGCTGAAGAACAGGAGCCTCGACAACTAAATTATTGAGAGTCTCGAAAGACGCAAGACACTTATCATCTACAATGAACTCGTTGTCTTTCATCAGCAGATCAGTAAGCGGTTGGGCAATCCGACTGAAGTCCTGAATGAATCATTGGTAGAACCGACATGCCCCAGAAAATACCGCAACTGACACAAGTTGGATGGTGGATTGATTTTCCTGATGATATTCACCTTGATCGGATCGACCTCCATGCCCATGTTGGAGATGATATGACCAAGCACCATCCCCTGAGTCGCCATGAAGTGACTCTTCTCCTAAGATAGAATAAGAGGGACCTCAATACAGCTGAAGCATGCGGTCTAGGCAGTCAAGACAAGAATCAAACCCATCGTCATAGACCGAGAAATCATCCATGAAGACCTCTAAGCAATCACCTACCATGTTCGAGAAAATGGACAGCATGCACCTTTGGAATGTAGCTGGAGCATTATATAGACCAAAGGGCATCCATATGAAAGCATAAGTCCCAAACAGACAGGTGAACATTGTTTTGTATTGGCCTTCAGGTGCTATGGCCACCTGATTGTAACCAGAGTACCCGTCAAGAAAGTAGTAATGACTCTTCATGTCTAGCCTCTCAATAACTGATCAATAAATGGTAGCAGAAAATGATCCTTCTTGGTGGCCTGATTCAATCCTCTGCAGTCCATACAGACCCTCCAAGAAGTGGGTACTCAGTAGCGATCTCCTCTCCAGACTCACTCACAACTGTGGTGATGCCCGTCTTCTTGGGCACCACATGCAATGGACTAACCCACTAGGAGTCGGAGATGGGGTAGATAAAATCGGTGCTCCATCATTTATATATCTCTTTTATGACCACTTCTCAAAGATTCAGGTTCAGTCGTCATTGGAACTCATGTGATGGCTTGGCATCCTCTTTGAAATAAATATGATGGGAGCACATGGCCAGATTTATCCCCTGGATATCAGCTACGCTCCATCCAATCACCTTCCAATTTCTTTCAAGAACCTCCATCAAATAAGATTCTTGCTCGCCAGTCAAATCCGATGAGATAATGATCGGATACATATCTGTCTCACCCGCAAGGAATCTATACTTCAGTGGTTGTGGCAAGGGCTTCAACTCTAGGAAACTGGGAGCTGGCAAATCTGGCTGCTAGAATGTCTACATGAAGGCAATCAGATCTGAATGGGAGAACTCTCGCTGATCATGAAAATCCAGTGAAGACAGCCCTGCTGTTGTGTCTGCAATATGTGTTGGCTCAGTCTCCACCGTAGCTGTCAGCTTTTGTAGAAATCATACAAGGTAATAACTCCTCAAACTCAGCCCAATCTATGTCTGAATCAGAGGGATCTGAATCAGAATCACAAGAAACATAATCTGCTTCGCTATCCATGGCGTGATTGTCAGCCTTGAATGTGTGCTCTGCGAGGAATGTGTTCTTCAAACTCCCATATGTTGGAAGTTGTAGATTTTTAGTGTCTAAAGGTGAGACAAGATCTCGTGAAATGGGGTCAGACCAAACTGCTTCATCATCTGTGATCAGAAAATCACACTCCTAGTGAATGTCTCGCTCTGCCTCTGTCATCTGCTCTGCATCACTGAACTTCTCTGAGGAAACTGAATCTCACGGTCTGGTCTCGTCGATCATCTCTATTTGTATACTCTCACCCTCGACGCAAAAGTACACCTTCCCCCTATCATAGCCGAACACCATCTTGGTTGTGGCCAAAAATGGTTGCCCTAGTATGATGGGGGTATTTGTCACAAACTCGGGGATCTCCATGTCCAGTACAACAAAGTCCATGGGGAATTCAGACCATGAATTGTGACGACCACATCCTTCAACAACCCCTTCGGCCTCTTAACATATCTATCAGCAAACTGAAGGACTATCCTTCTCTGTCGAAGAGGGCCAAACTCGAATAGGCTGAGTACTGTCGGAAGAAGGTTTATAGAAGAGTCGTTGTCTAATAGAGTCTGATCGAACCGCTGCTCATGAATATGGCATCTGACATAGGGAGATCATGCATCTGGCATCTTGGCTGGCAAACGGTTCTGAATCACGAAGCATGTGGCACGAGTGAGCACATGGATCCCTGCATTATGGTTCCTTCTCTTCCTACGGATGGTAGTCATCTCTATGAAATTCTTCAGGAAGAGAGGGATGTGCTCAAGTGCCTCCTATAGAGTCAGCTGGATATGGAATATGTCTATCATCTTCTGACTGAACTCTAGCTGTTGTCTTTTTTTAGGATTTTCTACTTTATTCCCCTTCGCTAAGTATGCTTGAGGGAAGGGGATGGTTGGGCCCTCCTCAAATAGAGGGATAGGAATAGGTTCCTATGGTTGTGAAGATCCCATACAAGGGTCGCAATGCAACATATATGGACTTGGAGTAGTTGAAGAAACCTTTCCTTTATTAATTTTTTTGATCTATTTAAAACTATCCTGAGATACAATAATAGGGGGAAACACAATGGAAGTAGAAAGGTGGCATCTGCACCACCCATGGCATCCATCTTCACGGCATCAGTACTGCGCTCTAGCTCACCATCAGGAAGAATAGTGGCATCAGTATCACCGACTGCATCTGGAGAAGCGGCGGCCTCATTGTCATCGATTGGATCATCATCCTTGGTGGTGTCAACACCACCGTCATCATCATCATTAGAGGTATCAGCACTACTATTCTCCTCGTCTTGCACTCTTGAATCCTCATGGGGTCATCGCTCAGATGAAGCGTCGTCGGTTAGCATCCTACCGCTCCTACGTAAAACAAAATCTGCATCAAATATGTAGGAAGAAATATTATCCAATGAATCACTAGGAGTGGTGGTCACTCTGAACTGTACCTACTCAGACTTCCTCTTAAGATTGTTCGGATTGGGCTCAATATGAGCGGGTATGGCAGCCTTTCCCTTGATTATGTCCCTCACTTCCTGCTGGAACTCGTCCATCTCCCGTCAAAAGGATGCCTGCTGGTCTAAGAGTAGGCGGGCTAGATCATCAAGGGTTGGGTTCTCATAGACGGGTCCATGAGAATCGGATGGGTTGCCTCGCTTGAAATGAGGTTGGTGCTCGAACTGGTGAGGGGGAGACTGAGTGAACTGCTGAGGTTGCTGTTGTTGCCTCCACTGTTGTTCCTGATGGTAGGGACAAGGACCCGACTAGTAGTAGTGTGATGGCTGGGAGTACTGGGGATGTAGCTGTTGTTGGCCGCTCTGTCCATCCTGAGCAGGAGGCTACACCTGGGATGAGGTGCCTCCGATAGACCACCTGAATCCGAGGTGATCATGGTGGATCCCAGGTTGTTGTCGATCATACCAAATCCCGTTGACTTCTATCAAAGGCTCCTATTCGTAAGGAGAAGGGGGAGAACTGCTAGTGGTTAATCCGTTTAATACACCACCATCTGAGTGTCCTAAGATAGTGGTGGCTATGAGTAGTGCTGTTGCAACTGTTAAACCGGCTCTGTCTGAATGTGGTGGACCTAGCGGTACTGGGTAGAGTGCCGGGAAGAGTTGTTGTTGCTGGGATCTGCTTGTGACCTGAGACGGTGCTGAGAAGCTGTATGTGCCTCCTGGAGACACATGATCTGGATCTTCAGGTCACTAAGAGAATGTGCCAACTGATCTATATGTGTCATGCCCTGGCACTACTTCTTCTCTATAATTTCTATGCGGTCCAACTTCTTACTAATAATCCCCATATCAGATGCTGAAGATTCTGCATGCGCTGCTACTACTGATGAAGTAGATGGGCCCGCATCAACCCGTGCTATCTTTGATAGGACACAGCCTGTGGAAGGGGCTTCCCCTATGTGTAGACTGGGGTATGGGACATCACTGTATAATTTTCTGTCGTCTTCTCATAGATGCCCAAACCTGGTCCTCATCTTTGGCAAAATAGGACCCCACAAGAGGCATTGACAAGCTCCTGCAGCTCTGGTGTCAGCCCATAAAAGAAACTTTGGACAAGATTAGGCTTTGAAATCTCATGGTATGGACAACAGTCGATGATCTCATGAAATTGATCCCATACCTCATGAAATTGCTCGTTGGGGATCATGGTGAAGTTGTTGATCATTGCTCTTGCTACATTGGTCTGGCTGAGTAGATAGTACTTGTTAAAGTACTCGGTCTAGAGTTGCTCCCAAGTGGTAACATATCTCCCCAAATGCTTCAGCCAGTAGGCTACTCTGTTGATCAGGGAGAAGGGAAATGCCATCATCTTGATAGTGTCCTCGTCCACGAATCTGTCATGGACAGTACTGTAGACCATCTCGAATTCTTGCAGGTGCAGATGCGGCTCCTCGGTGGCTAGCCCATGTAACTTGGGTAGTAACTAGATCGTCTGGGGGTCGAGCTTGAAGTCGCCCATAAACTCCGAGAGCTGGATCCAGTAGTGGGTAAGGGTTGCACCAGGGTTGTGCAACTACCTCATTGTCCTGATGGGTCTGGCAGGCTCTTATGGTTCTTCTGGTCGTCCATCTGCACCTCCTCCAGCTGTGGGCATATCTCCACCGGTTGGTCTTGGCTGAGGCTCTCCTCTATCGGCTCGCATCTATGCTAACTCATAATGCACCTCTACCATAAATGCTCCACGATCTCTAATTTGTCTATGCATCATCTCCAGGGAGGCTAGAAGTATGTTGTTGATGGCACCATGATCAAGAACATAGGTCGAACCCAGGGGCTGCTCATCAGTGCGTCCGTCGCTGTTGGCCATCTCACGGGTCTCTGAAAAGGAAAAAGAGCCTAACTCAGGTGTCGTCAAATGTACAAGTAGTTGTGCTGGCCTCTGCTTTAGCACCTCAAGACTAGAAGAAGGGTGGTCAAGGGGGGAACAATGTGGTATCGAACTTAGGTTCATAAAGCAGGTCTAGGCTCCCCAAAACCTCCCTAGATGAATGAGGTGGAGTGTTCGAGAGCAATGCCACCAAAGGAGTCCTATGGGATCTCTGGCCCATCATCATGATGTGGGGATGAGTACGGATAAGATCTGGAAAGAAAACGAGATCAGAAGTCAACCCCCCAATTCACCTACTCAACAGAGAGCTGATGACCGTAAAGGTTCGGTCATTAATCTTGTCAATTTTATTTCAGGTGATCAATCAGTATATAAGAGAGATTAAGTGAGTTGTTAGGAACTCGATGCTCCCAGGAGACTGGCCCAATCCCAAAGTTAGATCTTTCCCAGCCAGTATGAATCATGTACCACTTATCGACTACCTGATAAATTCAATCTGCTGAGGAAGTTTCAGGCCGCTTACCGGATACCTGGAGAAATCCTTACTGGAGAACGACTAACCCCAAGACCAGTAGTTTGACATAAGCTCAGGTATGGCTCTAGCCTAGTGTGTGAGTCACTCTCTCGCTACATACAAATCAACCAATGAGGGGGTGACTCTCCCCAAAACAAATAATTTCAGATGAGGTGAATTTTAGGGTCAAGTTTGCATTAACAATCCCAAATTTTATTGCTTTCATTTTTATATATATTTATAAATACAAACAACGCCTAATGAATTTTTTGATTTTCTTTGTTTATTTTGAGTCTAAAACAGGGGGAAGAAGTCGAAAAAATCGATGCGCGATCAAATACTATGATGCATGCAAAGATAGAGATGTATACCTCTTGCAAGCACTCTGCATGTAGGGTCATATGCGCATAAATTTAAAGACAAAAATTAAACTAACTATATGATGCACGAAGAAATCGGTCTTAGACGAGAAATTTCTAATGATTGTGAGGCCCAATAGATAGCTAATTGAATCGAGTCCGGAGACCGATCTTGGGATTCACTCGGTGCCCTATACAATGGGTCCTTCTAACGCAATTAAACTAACTTGTTCTTATTATTTATTAGCAAGATCTAATTATGAACTATAGGTGCAGGCAAGCAATTAGGGATTCGGCCTTAAATTACTACATCACAATCAATCAAAAATCCTAAGTCTAGGGCCCAAAACTTCAAGAATAAAATAAGAAAAATGCGATCAGAACAAAACCATGAAAATCCGGTGAAGTCCTCTAAGCACACTAGTGCTCGACGAAACATACCTCGATAAGTCAAGCGTCCAAAGAGGGTCCAACTGTTCAAATTATTACAATAATAAAGGAGTTCTGCTAAACAGTAAACTAATCTACTCTATCTAAGATAAATAATTTTTCTCCTCTCTCCTGCTCCTAAGGCGCGGGTACTCCAATAGAAAGTCGCAGCATCCTCGGACGGTTCCTCGCACAAAATGCAAAGCAGAACGAATATCAGAAAATAGTTATATCAAATAGAGAGAAAATATGCAAAAATCTAAAAAAGCGACTACTAAATCGTGCTCTCCGGCAACGACTCCATTCTGATGAGCGGCCAAGCGACTCGTGTTAGGAAATCAAATAAGCAAAGGGTCGTTGTGACTCAGATCGTAAGGCACGATCAACAAGAAAAGGAGAGAAACCACTCAATCAAACGATCAAACGATCAAAGCATGCAAAAATTTAAGCAATCTTCGCTATTTATTCTTACCTGGTATAGTAACCAGGGTCGAACACAAGAAACATAAATGTACGAAGTAGTTAGATTTCAGAAAATATACTTGGATTTTTTTATTTTCCAAACTTTCATAATTTTTAATTAAGGGACAAAAACAAGTAGATATGAAAACAAGGCACACAAGAAGCCTTTTTAATTTTTCTAGGACTAAAAATGCTCAAAAAGTAAGGTAAAATTATTTTTGGGTTTTTAAAATTTTAAATTGTTTTTGGTAATTTTGTTGGGATTTTCTGATATTTTTGTGATTTTATAACATTCAAATAAGGAACGGAAATACCAACAGTGTACAGACAAGAGAATATTGCAAATTGAAAATGCTTAAAATGCCCTAATGTCATGGGAAGTAATTTTATGATAAAATAGATAAAAGAGCGATAAACAGGAACTGAAATGGTAATTTTTTATTTTTTTTAGAATTTTATATGATTTTTATAAGTTTTTAAGTCTTTCAATGATTTTTAGGAATTTTATGAGGGTTTTCAAAATAACATTGCTACAGAAGACCAAATGTACAAAAATACACATTTTTGTAGGATTTTTTAGGGAGTTTTTCGAATTTCTATGTATTTTCCAAAATATACAGTACACATTTTTATGTTTTTTTATTTTTAGAAAATATCAAATGCAACTAAATTAACCCACAAAAATTATAATAAATATTACGTATTAGCAGGAGCTAACAGTAATTTTTATAAAAGTTTTGGAGTTAATTTAGTATTTATTTAATTAGAAAAGAGCCAAATAGTTTACAGAGACATACTTGCATTTAAAATAAAACTTCAGGCCAAACAATAACACGCGATTAAAACTTAGGGCTAAAGTTGCAAAATGACCAATTATTTGATGCGCATGCTCAATAAACCACGCACAGAGGTATAAATGTAAATATCAGAAATTTGCCATATAACTCATAATAGATACAAAACACAGGGCACGAAATGCAAATGACACAGAAAAGCACGTGGTATGACATGTGAGTTCATACAAACTGGACTAAAATGCAAATATATGAAACTACGAGGTCCAAACTGCAAAATATCTGAACTACAACTTTATTTTATTGGATAAAAAACTAAATACGAAACTAATTAGGGTTGAAAGGGAAATATACCCTTACAGGATGCGTGCGGAACACATGAGGACATGTGGCTGGCTCTGGAGGTGGCGTTCGCGTACGGTCCTGATCACTGACAACCCTTGATCTGACGGTCCAGAGAATGACCGCTACGTGTGGTCAGATATGTCAGATGGGGTCACACCTAACAGCTGAAAGGTTGCCAAGGCTAATGGCCCAAATGATGTCCGGAGCGAGGAGGTCCATCCGACGGTTGGGGAATGGTCTGGAAGAACACCTCCAGGTCGAGCTTCGATCGAGCGGAAGAAGAGATCCACCGACCTGATTGAAGATCGAGGACGTCCAACAACTTTGTGGAGGTATGGCGCATCAGGCTGAAGGGTACAATGAAGGTGGTGACAGGTGGATAGTCATAGCGATGGCCGACCACCTGGAGGTGCTCCTCCTGAGCAATTGGAGATTCGAGAGGGATTCCTTGCATGCAATAAGACCTGCAAAAGGTAGCGTGACTCGGGGATGTTGCTCTGGTCGATGTTATTGCATATAAAGAGGGTAGAAGTGACGGAGATGGAGCTTGGCCTCTGGCGTACGTGAAGGAAGGAGTCCTCTACCTTAATCTCGACCTGATGGTTGATTCTAAGGGTGATCAGGATGCAGAATGTGGTGCAGGGAGACACGTAGTGTAGATCGGAGCAGGTAGAGATGGGTAATGAGGCTTTGACCTACTGGTCAGAGCAGATGACGTGCGACAGAGAAAGATGGAAAAATCGGATCAAACTGGGAGATGGAATTGAAATGATAAGTACCTGAAGGTTCAGACGTGTTCATACGTTTTAGGCGAGGATGGTAGTTGGGGTCGGGGCCTCAACCGTGTTGCGGCGGGCAGGGAGGCTGAACGTGGCGGAGAGCTTCGGCCACGAATGGGAGTTGCGGCTACATGCCACCAAACTTCGATCCAAAGGCACATCCAAACTATTGTCACTCAGCTGAAGGTCTCTAGGGGTGAAGGAAGGGGTGAGGCATGAGCTATGGCACCAAGAGGGATAAGAGGAGGATTTATAGGTTGCTCGGGGGTCCAAAAAGAATTGCAAGTAGCGTAAAACCCTAGAGCATCTTGGATCAACCGAACCCGCAAGGATGTCGAATGTATGAGGATTATCATGTCAGAATTTCAAGGTAAAAGGAGCTCGTAGTCGGGCTGGAAAATTTCGAGAAGGATCTCCAGCGAACAATATCCGGATCTGACCCGGGAAGGGGGGATTGTTGACCTGAGGTCAACAAAATGGGTGGACCAATAAGAAAATCAAGATTTACAAAATATTTACAAAATCAATAAAAAATAGTAAATGATTTTAAATTAAAAAGTGTACAAAATAAAAATTGTTTATTATTTTTAAAACTATTTTTTTTAATTATTTTTATGAAAAATAAATTAGTGTATATACAATATATAGTATTATATATAAATATGTATATATGTATAATAGACCTATGTATTATGCAAAAGTATTTTTATTTTATTATTTTTACACAAATACCACAATTTTTATTTTATTTATTTACAAAATAATATTAGGAGTATATTTTTTATTTTTACAAGTTAATTACAGGTATATAATAAATAGTGAATGTGATGTATACCCATGTGTTTTGTACAATGAAATGAGGATTTTATTTTTATTTCTATCTGATTTTTATTTTCTTTTTATATTATTTCTAGAAATATAGACAAGGCGTATAAATAATAATAAATTTTTTTCAAAAATAATTATTGATAAATATATATAATATGTACAACACAAAGTAGACCATATCTCTCTCTACTTATTTTATTTTGCGATCAGGTCAAGGCTTGACCTTCTCTTGGGGTTTGGGTCACTCTATATTTATTTTAATTACCTCCTTCCTTTTTCTTTTCCTTTGTTCTTTTATTTTTGCACAAAAACATCCTAATTATGCAATATTAACATATGCATGCAATTCGCTAAGTTATTGTATTTACAGGTATTTGCATGCTACTTTGCTAAGATAATTAGCTACAATAAAGGAATAAAGATTGAGAATCAGGGATTCATCGGTAACACCACATAGAGATGTGGCATTTTTTAAGTCCCTAACGGGAGATTATTTCGGGTATAGTGTTTGATTTTGGATTGCGATCAATCTCGTGATTTTTCCCCTCACATTGAGGGTTTTCCTTGCTAAAATTCCCCGTACACGTGATTGTTTTTGTTCGCATTCGTAGTTATTTGATTGCTATTCAGATTGTTCGTGGTTCTTGGTTGTTATGATAACGCTTCCGCAATATTCATGGGATTGATTGTTTCCAACAAGTAGTATCAGAGCTTATTTAATGGCGGATTACAAGATGGAGTTTGGTTCAATCCGGATGACTAGACTTTATGGGACTAATTACAATTTGTGGAAGAATAAGATGAAGGATCTCTTATATGTGAAGGCTTTGCACCTTCTGGTGTTCTCCACGCAGAAGCGCCCGAAGACAAAACTGATGAGGAATGGGAATTGTAAGATGAGCAAGTTTGTGACTTTATAAAATAGTTTGTAGATGATAATTTCTAAAACCACATCCAATATGAAAGCCACACTAGAAGTTTGTGGTTGAAGTTGGAAAATCTTTATGCCTACAAGATAGGAAGTAACAATTTGTTTCTTCTCAGAAGATTCACGAACTTGGGATTCAAGGAGGACAGTTCTGTGCTAAATTTTCTGAATGAATTCCAAGGAGTTACAAGCCATCAGACGAGTATGGAAATAAAATCTGAAGATGAAATGTTGGGACTATTATTGCTTGCTACTCTACCAGATTCGTCCGATACTTTCAGAGTCTCACTTATTAACTATGAAATTAACGGGGTTATTTCTTTGGAAGCTGTCAAGTCTGGCTTTCTCAATGAGGAGATGCGGAAAAAAACCAAGGAATATTTCTACAATCAGATGTTCTTGTCACAGAGAATAGGAGGAGGATCAGAATCAAGACTGATATGGGTAGAGATAATGGAATGAGCAAGTTCAAATCGAGATATCAGAATATGTAGTGTCACTATTGCAAGAATAAAGGACACATCAAGAAGTATTGCATCCAATTCAAGATGGATAATAAGAATGGTGATGATAAGAAAGAGAAAAAGAATGAACAAGTTGATGCAGCTACACAACATGAGCTCCTCATTGTCTATGATGAGGAGATGGTGAATGTCACACTTGATGGTACTTCTTGGCTTGTTGAGAGTGGTTTTGCTTTATATGTTACATCTCAGAGAGAGTTTTTCTCTTCATATACAACTGGTGATTTTGGCACATTGAAGATGGTAATGGTTCATTGTCTCCTGTTGTTGGCATTTGCAATATTGCATTGAAGAATGCAATGGAGTGGTATTGACGCTCAAAGATGTGAGGCATGCACCAGACATGCACTTAAATCTCATTTCTGCGGGCAAACTTGATGATGAAGGATACATGAACACTTTTGGTAGCGGGCAATAGAAGCTTATTCAAGGATCCTTGGTTGTTGCTCGTGGCAAGAAGTATAGCAACAATCTTTATATCATGAATGCTCCATTTTTCTTGATATTGCACATGTGACTGGAGATGTGAAATCCATTAAGTTGTGTCATCGACGATTGGGTCATATAAGAGAGAATGAGATGCAGTATTTGGTGAGGAAGAATATGCTGGCAGATGTCAAGAAAGAGAAGTTGGAGATATGCACATACTGCTTGGCTAGGAAGCAGATGAGAGTCTTCTTCAAGAGCCATGCACCTTCTAGGAAGATGCAATCATTAGAGTTTTTCATATAGATGTTTGTGATCCTTTTGAAAGTGAGTTATCTTGGTGGTGCACTTTATTTTGTTACATTCATTGATAATTTCTTCATGAAAGTGTGGTTCTACGCCTTAAAGAGGAAGAACCAAGTCCTTTATGTTTTCAAAGACTTCCATGCACTAGTGGAGCGGCAATCTAGGAATAAACTTAAGTGCATCCACAGTGACAATGGTGGTGAGTATATTAGGCCATTTTGCAGATCTCATGATATTAGGCACCAAAAGACCACCCAAAATGTTACATTTGAATGGCACAACAGAGAGAATGAACAGGACCTTGATGGAGAGAGTCACATGTATCCTTTCTGAAGCTAAGTTGCCTAACTTTTTTTGTGTGTGAAGCACTTTATATTGATGTTCATATTATTAATCTATCTCCACATCTACCTTTGCATGGTGATGTTCGTGACAGGTTTGACATGGAAATAATGTCTTATACAGCCATTTGTGGGTCTTTGGATGTTGCGCTTTTGTCCATGTCCCCAAGGATGAAAGGTCCAAGTTGGATGTAAAGATGGATCGGTGCATTTTCTTGAGATATGGCCAATATGAGTTTGGTTACAGGTTGTAGGATCCAGTTGAAAAGAAGCTGGTGAGGAGCAGAGATGGGGTCTTCTCTGAAGATCAAACTATTGAGGACATCCAGAAGGCAAATAAGGGCTCCCCTTCGTGCGGCCATGAATTGGATGATGTGGAGTCGGTTCCATTGTAGAGTGCCCCAAATGCAGTGCCAAATGATGTTGATGAACATGTATCAGATGCTGATAATCACAGTTTTTCAAGGGTAGTATGGTCTCACAAGGCGAGATCACAGTCGATGCAATTACCGCTCAAGAAACTATAGTTAATAAACAATTAACCCACAATTAAGAATCAAGCAATGAAAATAAAAGTGTGAAGTTAAATTTTATTATAACTTTACAATATATGTGTATAGTGTGTAAGCATATGTAGAGGCCGAGTAGAGGGAGCATACAGTAGATTGGATAATATAGCTCAAAAATAATTCTTTCTCTTGTCTATATATTATTTTTATGAATTTTTTATTTTATTATTTTATAAATTTTAATTTTTATATTTTATTATTTTTAATTTTATAAATTTTATTTCCATTTTATATTTTTCGGTTTTTAGTTTTCTTTTTCTTTTAAATATCCAATATAAGAATATATAAGTTTATATATGCAATATAGAGTAATAAAATTATAAATACTACTAAAAATAATCAAAATACATGGAATAAAATAATTTTGGATTTTATATATTTTTAAAAATTTTTAAAATTTTTTAGGAATTTTTGTATATTTTTACGTGTTTTTAAAATAAAAAATATCCCAAATCAAAGAATAAATAAATAAGCATAATTGAATTTAAAATTAAAAATAGCAAATAAAATCCAAAATTTTTTAAATCAATTTTAATATATGCATAATAATATAAAGAAATTTAAAAAAATACTTTAGGGATTTTTGGGATTTTTCTATTTTTGCTATATTTTGGATCTTTTAATTTTTATGTATTTTATTTTCTATTTTTAGAGATTTTTTCAAGAGATATAAAATATGATAATAGATAAAATATATTTTTCGGGAATGTTTCTAATCATTTTTATATTTTTTGGTATTTTTCAACTTAAACAGGGATAAAAACATGCTCATATGCTTTTTAATAAATAGATAAAATATCCAAAATGTAAATCCAAAAATGTGGCATGAAAATACATGCGAGCAGGCATCTATCCCTATTTTTGCATAGTCTTTGGAGCATGATTGCTATTTCAAGTAAATGAAATTGAAGCACAAAAAATGCATGAATCGGGAAAGGCATATTTATTATTAAAATTGAAGTCAAGGGCATGTGTGAAATTTTCCAAAAATATACAACATATGTCTAAATTTATTGGACTAAAAAACCCGTAAGGGTTTACATGCAATTTGCCCAATTCACATGGGACAACATGTGAGTTGAGCTGGACTGGACTTATTTGCAATTTCAATAAATACATGGGCCTCTACATAAAATATCCAATTTATTTACACTACACAATTTAATTACAAGGCCATTAAATAAATACTAAATAGGAGGGGTTTAATTTGCCCCCAAAGGCGCATGATCCAGCTGAGGCCTCGTCACAATTTTCCTGTGTTCTCACTACCTTCTTTTATTTTGTTTCATTTTTTTGGTTTTCCACCTTATTTTTATTTGTTTTATGTGTGCATGAGCCCTTAGATTGTAAGTTGCTTGGATCGATAATTAGGTCCCAACCCTGATAAGAATTTCATGCTCTTATAGTCTCTTACGATTGGATCTAGTCAAACAAATAAATGTTAGTTGTTTGGATTTAAACCCATGCGTCGCGGGAGATATCATACAACGCTTGCAGGACCCGTTGTGGCAGGCACCAAGATGCGTCCAATATTGGACTCTAAGGTTTTTCACTGAATAATTAACATATGGTTCTTCATGCCAAATAACAGCTACTGTTTAGGGTGATTTTATTGATTGCACATCGTCATGTAGATAGATTTAAACCTTCTTTTTTGCATACCACATGGAGAGAGCTGGGAAGCACTGTAAGTCCTCTAACTAACCAAGCATCATTGGATTCAATGATAAGATTCCCATTATTGAATCAAATTGCACGGCTTTTTTGCTATCTCCCTCTGATTTTGAGAACCAATGACTTAAATGAAAATCTATAAAATCATTAGGCGCTTATATGTAAAATACCCCAAAAAAGGTAAAACCCCAAAAAAGTAAAAGATGGGACTGCGAAGTAAATTTTGATCTTAATTACAGTATGTTATGGACTATCACTACCTTGTGTTCATAAAGCCCTCATTGTTTTCAGGTACCTTAGGAGGGGACCAAAACTCCTCCCATGAGCGAGGCATGACCCGCTAAGGCTTAGAGCCAAAAACCAAGTATGTAACTCCCTTACGTATTGCCTAGGTTTTCGAAGTAATGATTCTTCTATCATACGTGACTGAGTTGGGCCTTGTCAGCGATGGTATTCCCGCCATATGTGGAACATCGACTTGGTCTGAAGTACCGAGCTTAGGCCATACATTCACTGGGATGCCTGTCTCATAGGTTTGCGTCTGAGTAAGTTCTTGCACACTCACAGGCGATTCTGTTGCGAGAGAGGTTCGAAGTAGTGGTTTCACCTATCGGCTTCCTCCTTCTATTTCTTTGGTTGAGTAGGGATCTATGTTGGGATACACGGATGTCAAAAAGTTTAGACTACATGTTACAAAGGAGGACAAGTACGGGATATTTTGTGGCAGTATTCTCTCTCATTTCTGGCGGTACAAGATCCATGACCTTTTTCGTTTCTAATAATTGGACATTGAACTTGTAATTTGAATAGGAAACTAGATTTAAATGAATTGTAATTTAATCCAATTAAATCACAAATCATTAAGTTAAATGGAGCCATTAATATCCATCGCTTCATCACTCCATCGGAATGGAAGTGTTATTGTAGATGATCCATTATAACAGATGCAACCCTGAGTATTCCTAATACTCATTCATCCGTCATACCAGAAAACTTTGATAAATCCGATGTTCAAACCCTTATTTGAGTGTCTTCTTTGGAATATATCGATAATTTTCTCATTTGATAATTAGACGAAAATATTAATCATATACTTTCCAAAATTATATATTAATATCTCAAATTCATGTCTCATTTCATAAACAAAGATGACCATGCATGGAATTTCTTAACCCTAAAATCATACATCTCATATGACTTCATATACACACCAACGTGCCTCTATCTGGACCATGGAGAGGTCACCAACCTATTGGTCTGTCAAATGTGTATACTCAGGCATATAGGAGCATATTTGTCTCATGTCAAAGGATGTGTGCACGATCGTGATAGTTACGATTCAGTTCTTAGTTTATCTTGACCTAATCAAGTGAACTCTTTGACTAGATTATTCCAACACTTTTGAATCTTCATTCCTATGCAGAGGATCTACATCAAGAAGTCGGTTAGAAACCCGTCTTTTGATAAAGATTGTCATCTCTTTCTCAAGACGGAGATCTTTATTGAATATCACATGTTTAAAGTCAATTGTGCCCTCCCAACTGCATGGTATTCAATATAGCCATGGTACATAACCCTAATTGTCCGAAGGGACCTTAATAGTAAAGTGCATTCATATTCATAAATTCATTTTATTTTAGATGGACATCATAAACAAATAACTTTTATTGCATTATTGGGTCACTTAGGGCTTACAAGTTCAACAGTCTCCCATTAGCGCTCAGAGTCATTCATGTTCAAATCTCAACCCATATTATTTGTGCCAATTGTCGACTATTTGTCAAGTAGTCAGGTAAGATGATCAATCACTCTATCACTGATTGCTATGCCAGATCTTGTTGCAAACTTGCATACCGTAAGTGAATATTAACTACCTCCAATGTAGTTGTCATATCTTATGCAGTAAATGCTTTACTTTGTCAAAATAGCCATAGTGTCATGCTTTTTTCTACACTTAGCTCGTGGAGCACTACCGTCCAACGAAATTAAGAACCCTTAAGTTGACTTCCCATCACACATATCTGATTGGAAATCCGAATCAGTGTACCTTAAAACTTGGAGATCATATCTCCATAAATCAAGACTTAGACTTGAGTTCTTCTTAGGTACTTGAAGATGCTCTTCACCGCAATCCAGTGTCTCTCTCCATAGTATGATTTCTAATAGTTTACCACTCCCATTGCATGGCAGATATCCGATCCCTTTAGATAGGTGATCTAGCACACATCATGGCATATATCATGCTTCCCAAGGCTAATGCATAAGGGCATACGACCGTGGATTACTTTTCCTCAACAATTTGAGGATCCATCCCTTTAGATAGGTGAATACAATGTCTTAAAGGAAGCCTTTCTTGGAATTATCTACACTGAATCTTTCTAAGATCTTCTCAATGTATCCTTGATGTGACTATCCCAATATTCTCTTTTATTTGTTACTGAACAGCTTCATACCCAAGATATAAGAGGATTCTCCGAGATCTTTCATCTCAAGGGTATTGGACAACCAGATCTTAACAATAGTCATCATTTACGTGTCATTCCTAATGATGAGGATGTCATATACATAAACCACAATGAACATGATAGCACTCTTACTAAGATTCTTGTACACACATGGTTCATATGGTTTCTACACGAAATCATTACTCTTTATGGTTTCATGAAATCGGATGTTCCAACTATGAGAAGCTTGTTTGAACCCATAGATGGACTTCTGTAACTTTCACACTTTTCCTTCCGCAACTATGAAACCTCGGGGTTGCTCCATATAGATATCCTCTTTCAAGGTATCTATTGAAAAATGCGGTCTTGACATCCATCTGCCATATGTCATAGTCCAGTGTGCAGTTATTTCAAGCAATGCCCTGATGGATTTGAGCATGGCCACATGAGAGAATGTCTCATTGTAATCGATGCCTTCTCTATGTGTGTAACCATTGGTTACGTGTCGTGTTTTGAAGATCTATGTGTACCCAATGGGTTTGACTCCTTTAGGTGGGTATTTGAGGGTCCATACACCTTTCTTGTGCATGGAGTATATCTTAGACTTCATTGCTAACATCCAACTATCCATGTCGTGATTACCCAAAGCTTCATCAAATGAAGTTGGATCATCGTCAGACTCTTTTGATACATGGAATCCCTACCTATGAGGTTGTCACAGCCCTAGAAATCCTTTTAAGAGGTACGATCATGTCATTTTCAATTACCTCTTTGGCTTATGGTTTAGGAACATCATCGATCTCACTGGATTCGATTAGTTTCTTATTCCTGTAGCCCAAGTTAGGGCACGGTGTGGCAGGGGCGTGCACTAGGGAGTCGTGGGCGGACGGTGCACAGTGATCTGGTGGAGCATATGTCTAGGGAGGCGCAAACACGCACGGGCGGCTTTGGCACGGAGGCAAACGACCGGTGTACGTCCAGGGGGTGGGTGCGGGCGGGCGAAGTTGGCGATCGAGCGGCGGCGCGCGCGATGCTGCTGGCCGTCGGAGGGCGCATGAGGGGTGATGGCCTACGCGGCATCGTGGCTGGCGCAGGTTGGCGATGGAGCGCGTCGCAGCCTGGAGGTGTGGGGTCGTTGTTGAGGGTGGATCCGCCGTACGGAGGAGCGCGGTTGCACACCCACGATTGATGGCACCTGGCTGGGGTACTGGCTACGAGGTGGTGCGTGAAGTACAACGACAAAGTGCGGGCTCCGAGTTGTGGCCGTGGAGGGGGCAGCGACTGGCAACCACGGAGGGTGGCTTACGTGCGCGAGCCGCAGGTGGCTGCAGGCTACTGGGCACGCGGCCAGGGATATCTGGTGTAGCTAGCCTGCAGCTTTTTGTTATTTTTTTGTAGTTTTTTTAATATATATATATATATTAAACATGAATGAAGAGGATAAAATGATGGTAATGATGATGATAATGTTGATTGTGATGAATTAAAAAAATGAAATGAAATAATGACGATGAATGCTGGTGGTAATGAAAGTGATGTTTGTGAAAATGTGATGATGGACAAGATAAACAAATGACATTAGATAAAAAATGATGAAGTGAAGATAGAGAGGTACTTACTTGTGATTCGTCGAATTTTGTGGAGCAGCTATGGTGGACTATGGTCATGGCCTCGATCTGATTCGACGAAAAATCGGAGAAGCTCTACGATCTTGATGGGAAATTTGCTATGTGGAGACTAACCGCAGATCTCGCCTACAAGTCATCGTTGCTCAACGTCTAAGGAGGAGCTGTCACCTCACAGCTTAAACAGGGCTCGAACCTCTCTCTCGTAGAATGGGGGATGAAGATGAATGAAGAGGACGAGTGGAATAAATAGGAGAAGGAAGTTGGAAAGGAAGTGGGGTGGAAGTTGGAGTGGCAGGAGATGAGGGAAGATGGGAAGTTTGTGACTTGGAGTGGGGAATAAGTAAATGGAGAAGAAGTAAAATGGAAATAACAAAATAAATAAATTAGTAATTTAAGTAGGCTACTAAAAATAATAAAGGGAAAATAAATAAATAATGTAAATAAATAAAATAACAAAATAAAATAAAATTCGAAAATATTAAAAAAGGAGGTGACACATGGCAGATCCAGGAGATGCCACATGTCGCTCCTAGAAAATGCAAAAATTAAATGTAAAGAAAAATAAAAAAGAAATAACAAAAGTGGTTAAATAAAAAAGTAAATAACATGAAAGTTTCTCATCTCAACGAGGTATACAATGTTCGTGAAGGATTGAAAATCAAAAGAAGTCATATGTACAAAAAATATTTTTGGGTGGTATCTTATAGGTATAAAATACCACATTTTTATACTTTGCAAATTTTTATCATTATTAATAAGATAAAAATCAAAATAATGTTAGAAAAATATGAAAGAAATATTAACAACTTAATCTAATTTATTTGGATTTTAAATAATTAATAAAATAAAAAGATAAAATGAAGGATATTTTAGTCAATATGTACAATATATATTAGGGGCCTAAAATCCAAGTTTCACATATGATCTCCGATTTTAATGAAATTGGTCTTGTTTTGAAGGTCTTTAAATGTATATTACTTCAAAAGTGAGTAGACCTGAATCGAACATTGTATGAGAGAGATATGCGCTTTTTAATGTTCTCATTCTCAAACTTGGATTTGGGTTTATTGGATAATTTTATAAGTTAGTATTTTTTGATAGTTTTCTTGTATTAGTGTTAGTAATATATATACTATAGAGTTGATTTTATCAGATTTAGAGTTAGTATAAAATATATACAAATAGATGATTTTAGCTAATATACATGTGAATATTTACAAGTAAATTTGACTCCTTATTTAATGCACATATAAATGTTAAAATACAAATATTATTTACGCATGTTTGAATGCTAATTATGCAATATAAGTTGAGATATGCATCTATTACTCAGGAACAAAGATCTATTTTCAACTTTTAGAGTGATGAATCACATATTCATCAACCCCTTATACTTAAACCTTACTCGTCCCTGAGCAACTAAAATAAAATGCAAGAGTGAAATGATTTTGGGTTCCTTACCAAGGTCGTGAACAAAAGGAGAAAATGGAGCTTGACTCAACCTTTGGGTTAATAATGTGGCGGAACCTTATTGGGATCTTAATTTAAGACCTAACAACCTTTGACTTCCATAAGTCTTCTATTCAAGAACGCCTCAACAACTAGGTCAAAACAAAACCTCATACGTAAATTCTGATGACTATGGATCTTACTTGTATTGTGTAAGTGAAACATAGCTCTCCACATCAGAAATGGCAAAGAACCAGCCTCCTCTAGCAATGTAACTCTAATTCCCCGGTCCAGTAACTCTTTCCTCGAGGAGATGTATTCCCTTCTAAGTTCAAGTGCAATCGGCTCAAGAAGAGCGGGTGGAGAGAAGAATGGACGGTCGCCAGTGTAGCTACATATCCTAGGATGCTTGACCAGTGTATCCAAGTCATACAACTGCAGGCTTTGAAGTTCTTCTTATTTCTTATCCTTGTATATACACTTTGGCATGCATTTTACTTTTCAATCAAGCCTGTCCACTTTGGAGATTATGCATTTTTTTCCTTTTTTCCTTTTTTTTGAAATATATACAAGGTGCAACATGTACATAAGGAGTTTTTCTCCTTGGGCTAGTAGACTATACCTCTTTTGAAGCTTAATTGCAACCCACAGCATCTCGTCCTTAGACGTCAACACCACCAGACTAGGTTGAGAGGCACTATCCTCCCTAGAGGAAGACAAATGTTTCCACCCGTGTACTACTCCAAGCCAAAGGATTCTACCTCCTCACCTCCTCATCAATGAAGAGCTATGTGCATGGTGCTTGTCCAGTTAGGTCACTGTCTAAAAGAGTCGTGCGTGTGCATGAAATATTCTATGTAGACCAATCAAGATGACATGTGAACATAGACTTGCAGACTCAAAGAATTAAGTCGCTTGACTTGAAAAATCTTAACTCCAGTTCCTATAAGGTTCTTCTGAAATTAGGTATATTAAGATCAAATCAAATCGATCCTTGACATCTATTGATAACTCAGTTCACTTGCATGTGCTAGATATGCAGATGAGATGCAGATGACATGCTAAAGAGATGAATGAAATGCAAAAGGCTTTTTTTAAATACAAGGATGATATGCAAGAGTAAATAAGAAGCCTTTATTTTTTGTTTCTTATTTTTGTTTTGTTTTGTTTTTTGGTATACCTCCTATTTTACAACAATTTTTACAAAAGTATTATTTTACATTTATTTTTACACAATTATATAGTATACATAATACAACTATACATGTATTTTACAAAAAAAATATTTTTACCCATCTCATAAATCCATGTTGAAAAGATCCAACTGTCATGAGGCAACTTCTTAAATAGTATTTTTTAGAAAAAAAAGTACTATTTAGGAAGTTGTCTCTGGCTGTTTTACAATGATTATCGGCTACCTAGCGCAACCCTCCTCATTTACCCGAGTTGTCAATCAGAAAGAAAGTTGGCGTAGATTCGATCGACGATAAGATGCTAGAAAACAGCTTAAGATGGTTTGGACATTTACAAATAAGATCAGCTGATGCACCAGTTAGGAGATGCAAGTGTTGGGATGTTGATCCGGCTAAGAGAGGGCGAGGACAGCCCAGAAGTGTTGGAAAGAGACCATACGAAGGGATCTTAGTTTTGTGGATATAAGCTCGGGATTGGCCCAAGATAGATCTGAATGGAGGCGAAGAATCCATGTAGTCGACCCTACTTAATTGTGGGAAAAGCATTTATTTTTGTTGTTGTACTCATCCTGGAATTATTGCATAATATATACAAAAATACGCGAAAGTATGAGCTATGGGTAACATATATATGTAATATACACGTCCCCCTATACTTAGCATGTGTTATGTCCTCAGAGCACGAAAAGAGAGGAAAAAGGCAAAGTTCGTGCTAAGTGTAGGAGAGATAAAATTACAAAAAAGTATATAAATCGTTCTGCCCCATATACTTAGGATTTTGCAGCCTAAGTGTAGAAGATAAAAATGGGGCAGAAGATGTCAAGAGGGGAAATGGATGAGTATATATACATGGCGGGCATCGGTCCCCCCTATACTTAGGCTCTGGTCAGCCTAAGTGTAGGACAGAAATGAGTG
Organism: Ottelia alismoides; assembly: GCA_037367405.1. NCBI lineage: Eukaryota > Viridiplantae > Streptophyta > Magnoliopsida > Alismatales > Hydrocharitaceae > Ottelia > Ottelia alismoides. Next base: position 770,880 of record JAZKJV010000054.1, read on the forward strand.
AAAGAACCGATGAGATCTGGAGAATGTACATAGAATGATGAAGAGAATCGCATCACTCTCCCCCCATACGTAGGATCTGGTCATCCTAATTATAGCCATAAAATGAAATGATATGGAGTCGGGGCGAGTGATTCGAATCACTGGAGAGGGTGGGGAAGAAAATATATATACAAGGAGGAGTGAGAATATACAAGGATCAAGAAGGTTTATGACGAACCTTCTTGTGAGAGCGAGGAAGTGGATAATATACATATGTGTCGCTATCGGAATCGTCCTCAGATAAATAATAGTGAGGTGTAGGGATCTTCCAACGAGGTTTGACACACGGCTGCTTGCTCAAATAGGGCTTAGGAACAGCCGAACTGAGTTCACTCATATAAATCACCTGATCAAGATCCGACGAGGATTCCTCCGAAAATTCCTTCTCCGGTATGTTGAAGGAAACTTTCTTAGTCGGTTTCTAGAACCTGAATCATTGAGAGGGAGTGGAAAGCGATGTGCCTTGAGCGTTTCGGGGGAACACTTCGAGAAATCAATTCCCAACTTTCTCTCACTAGATAACCGGCTAGAGGAGGGAGAAACCGTGCTTTTGGGTGGGGTCAATTCAGTCCCGGTTGTCTACTTTGAAGGTCTGGGCGGTGGTACGGTGCTGACCATGGGATCCTCATCAGACGAGATATCGTATGGATTATAATATTCTTGAAGGGTCAACGTACGTCTCGGGAAGGTGCTAGTGATTTCAGTTGGCTTGGCATGAGTAGTCATAGATGTTGGGTCATTGAAATGGTTAAGGCAATCAGCAAAACTCGTGTCCGACTCAATGATAGCTTCGGGTCGTGATTCCTCCGTAGAAGCTGTCACGGTGGTGGTGCAAGCAGTTGGTGAGGTGGAGGTGTGGGGAGTCTTTGAACAAACGGTCATCCGAACAGTCAATATCTCAGGTGTAGTAGAGATATGGGACTCGTCTATCTCTTTGTGGTAATGACTGTCCGAGGATACGCGGGTCATCTTAGAGTAAAGTGTATCAAAGAATGGGTGAGGTCGGAGCTCTCCCAATGCTGTAAAATCGATTTCTCGAGTCTCGTAATCTATAGTTGCCTTAGCCAAGGCTAAAAACAGCTTCCCAAGAATAATAGGAGATTTGGTAAACTCTCCTTGGTGCTCAATATCAATGACCATGAAGTCTACCTGGAGTAGAGCACCTTGGAAAGTAATGGTGACTGAAATGTTTCCTCTCGCCCGTTTTATGGATCGATCAGCTAGCTGAACGATCTCTCTCAACTTTCTGATTGGCCTGAGTTTGAGCTTGTCAAACACAGAGGTCGGGAGGATATTTATTTGTGAGTCATCATAGATTATTTCATGGGTAAAGGTAGTGTATTTGATTTCACATTCAACCTTAGGCAATCGCTTTACTATGTGGCTCTTGGTCTTTCTCCCAATCACCAAGGAGGTGGCCATAGACACTATGTGTCTTTCAATCCTTGTTCTCTTATTGCCCGACCTCTTAGGTATCAATTTACTCCTCACAAATTGTTTGAGGCCGGGGAAATGATCTATGGCCTTTATTAAGGGAAGGTTAAAAACCAATTCTTCATCAAGTGCTTCCCTTAGGACAAGATCCTATTTTTGGGGGTTATTTTTTTCTATTTTTTATGAAATTTTCTGATTTTGCAATGTTTTTGGTCTTTTTGTGATTTTCAATTTTTTGGTAGTTTTGATGGGTGAATGGTCAGACTCTAGATTGGAGGGTAAGTGGTTAGTAGAAGAGGGAGGTAGAATGGATTCCAGTTGTACATATTGTGTGTTTTTCCTTGTTTTTGATTGGTCCTCAACATCAAATCCACTTATTTCCTTTTCCACTTCCATTCCCAAGCTAGCTGAAATTGAGTGCAATATATCCGTGACACCTCTCAACTTGTTACCAAATGATTCATTCTTCTCAATAAGTCTAGAGATGTCATCCTCAAAAAGGCTCTCATGACAAATCATGGGAGAACTCTGTTCAGTTGGAGAATATTGCTGAGAACTTGGGGTCTCATACTCAACATATCTAGACTCCAGTATGTAATGATGGGTCGAGTGTGGACCATCCGAATGGCAAATATTGGTCGGAGCCTCATATGATGGATTCAATAAAGAGAGGGTTCCTATATTGAATCCATGGGTCCAACCTGTGAATGTGTAGGCTCTCCGAATGTGTGATATGGAGGTTGGTCAATGTAGGCTTGATTACTAGGGTCAATCGAGTCAGGAAGATCATAAGGTGCATGCCTCTCCATTCGGTATGTTCGATCGACCATGTTATGCCCTAAGGTCAAATCAAGATGTGCATATGTAAATTGTTGTACGGTCCCTACTTGAGGTGAGAATGGTGTATGTGAGGGCACGTAATTTTGCCAATCATCCGTCTCAATAGTGGCTTGCTCCTCATTCAGTTCATTGATTCCAGCAAGCTCTCGAGAATAAGAGAAGTTAGCTCAAGATGGAAGTGGATCTGGAGTGTTAGAATGTGGAGTATGTGAGAAATACAAAGAAATGGAGAAGTCAGTCGAAGATCTGACTTCATAATCTGGTCGAGGTGGAACCGACCACAGGTAAGGGTCTCTTGTGGATGGCAGAGATACATGAAAGAAGGAGAAGGCGAAGATGAACGGTATATGGTCGAGGAGGAATGACCAAAGGTCTCAGGGTATGGGGACCAATATCCCGACATCTTGAGGAGGAAAGGATGACTGTAAGAAGATCAAGGTAGAAAATGTGCAATTACACAGGATAACACACACTGACAGACACAAAGACAAATGCAAGAGCAAACCCTGAGTTCACACTCAACACGGTGAAGGACCCAAAGCTGGGTCCGATTAATCTGGTTGATTTTAAGTGTGATTTTTCAAGAAAATAGAAAGGATTACTTGATAGCCTAAAGGGAAGTCAACTAAAGCCAAATACGTCTCTCCTATTTAACATGTTGTCTAAGATACCAATGCCCTTCCTCTCTTTGCTCCTATCACTAGCTGAGAAGTTCAGGACCTACCCCTATCTACCTATCGAAGTAGGCGGAGGATGATACGGCTTATAACATCACTGCGAAGGGTTACTAGCAACTTGTCATGGTGCACCGCTGCTTTACCCCTATCTACCCACCAAAGCAAACAGAGGCTACTTGGTGCTTGGTGCTAGTCAGTTGAATCTCGAATAGTTCGGTCTGTGATATTTGCTAGGATCGAGGTGCGTGATATGGAAGGTGGGGATTTTGGTTCTATCTTAGGGTGTGCGCATGCACTCTGTACCCTCACTCGGCCTGAAATCAATGACGGGGTTACTCTACCGCAATAAGGGTTAATTTTAGTCAATTTTTTTTCAATTCAATTAGCAGTTCCGATTTTAGAGATTAGTTGTCACTGTAATTACTCCACACAAGCAATCACGTCTACTATCCAGTCCCAATTCCTTTATCCAAGGTTAGAAAAATCGAGAGAGAGAATCGAAAAAAGCTAATGCAATTGAGAAAATGATGATGAATGCTTGGAAAAAACTTATAGGGCCTCCATCTCTCTACAATGAGGGATGTAATATTGAATCAAAGTTTTACACAGTATGAAATGCAAAAGAGAAAAAAGCTGCTCCTAGACAAACAGTTCTATTAGAGAGTGAAGAGCAAATTTAAATTTGGCTAAGTTTTGCGGTCTAAGTGAGTCTTTTAATGGTGAAGTCTGGTCCTAAATATTACGAGCACAAATAGTCCTAGGAAGCTCTAAGAGCTGCGAGTGCAGGTCCTAGTCTACATCAATCGACCACACGATATAACGAATCTTTTTATTATCCAGTTACACATGCGAGAAACTCAAACTGGAATCGCTTTAAATATGCAATTACAAGTTAATGAAAATCTGCCTTTAAAGATCTTCTTGGCATCTCAACAGCCGACTCGATCCACGAATAGTCAGCCTCCGATGCTCTTCGAGATGCGTCAACATCAAGAAAGTCGTTCTAAGTCTACCGGGCCCTCGCACAGAAAGATAAACATTATGTCAGAGAGAGATATAAAAAGTAAATAGAGAAATAACTAAAAAAGACAGAATAGTTACAAAGTAGTTTGGGGGTCAGACGACCCAAATGAATGGAAAACCTAAATCTATTTTTTTCTAAAATAATCCTAATCCATTTGCCTCTCCAGCAATGGTGCCATTTGATTGACCGTTGATGTGCCCTTTTAATTTAGTTATGTATATTGTCGCGTTTGTAGTCGGGCAATCAGGATCGATCAAAAATTGACCGCACGAATTGATGAATAGATGAATGAATTAATGTGCGATTTGATGTATTTTTAACTTGGGTAAGCCCCAGGGTCGACTCAAGGAGGAAACGGAACAACTTCGGATAAAGTTAGATGAATTAGCTTACGATATTCCAAGCAGGATCTTTTTGGTAATTTTTTAAGCAATTAGGTTAAGCAGCTTAGACAAATTTAATTTTAATGTGAAATTAATCCAAATTGGTTATGTTATATTTTTTCCTGGAAACCTAATCCAATGAGAATGCAAAATGTATTTTTTTTTGGAATTTTTGGATTTAAGATGCACAGGTGAAAAATGCAAACTTTTTTGGATTTTTATGCAATTTTTCATGCAAACAAAATGCAAAAATTATGAAAAAATTACTGGAAGTGAAATATGATTTTTTTTATGATTTTTTATTGAAAATGGAGCGAATGTGAGTTTTTGTTATCTAATAAATCCACTAAATCAAGTTATCTAGAAGTAAACTTATCCCAAGCAGATATTTTAATGAACAATCCAGCAGACTTGAAATTTCATAAAAATTATATTTATGGATTTAACTAAAAATCAATTACATAAATCACTCAGCTATTTATTTTACGTAAAAGACACGTCCATTTTTCATGAAATTTGGAAAGTAATTAAAGCACAACTAGAGGCATCAACTATGATTTTTGAACAATTCTTGGAATAATATTTAATTAAATATGAATTGCAGATAACAGAATGGGTAAAATATTCAAATTTTCACCAAACTATTTTTAGTTAATTTCCCAATGCTAAAAAAATCGAAATAAATAGCCAAATGATAAAGATTTAGTTTCTCAACAACATGCTATATTTCATCAAAATAAATGATGGAAAAATGTCCAAAATATCATGCAAAGTCAGGGGATGTCTTTTGCAATACAGAAATGAATATGCAACGAAATAAAGTACGCCTAAGGGCACTTTTGAAATATTAAAAATATGCTGGGGCGACTATGTGATGAATCTGTGATTCATTACTCTAAAAGTTGAAAATAGAGCTTTGTTCCCAAGTAAATAGCATCAAATTTCCTCTTATCTTGCATAATTATCATTCATGCATGCATTTGATAACATCTGCATTTTAGCATTCATATTGCATAAAATAAGAAGCCCAATTCTTTTGTAAAAATTCACCTGTATATTCACCATATTCCATCTATTTGTATATATTTTATACTAACTCTAAATCCAATAAAACCAATCTATAGTATATATATTACTAAAACTAATTAAAGAAAAATATCAAAAAAATACTAACTTATAAAATTGACCAATAAAACCACAATCCAAGTTTGAAACTATGAGCCTTAAAATGCACATATCTCTCTCATACAACCTCCAAATTAAGTCTACTCACTTTAAAGTAATATACATTCAAAGATCTTCGAAACAAGACCAATTTCATTAAAAGCGGAGCTCGTATGCAAAACTTGGGTTTTAGGCCCCTTTTGTATATTGTACATATTAACCGTTTTAACCCTGTATTTTATCCTTTTATTTTCTTCATTATCAAAAATCCAAAAAAATAGATTAAACTGTAAATATTCTGTTCATATTTTCTCTATTTTATTTTATTTTTCTCTTATTTAAAAATGAAAAAAATTGCAAAAGATAAAAATGTGGTATTTTATACCTATAAGGTACCACCCAAAAATACACTTTGAACATCTGATCTCATTTGATTTGCGGCACTTCACGAAAGTTGGAGACCTCGTCGAGACGAGCAACTTTCGTGTTAACCACGTTTTGATTTAATCCTTTTTGTTATTTCTTTTTTATTTTTCTTTACATTATTTTTTGAATTTTCTAGGAGCGACATGTGGCAGCTCCTAGAGCTGCCACATGTCACCCTAATTTTTTATTTTCGGATTTATTTTTTATTATTTTCGGATTTTATTATTTTAGTTATTATTATTTTTAGTAGTCTACTTATTCTACTTATATTATGTTATATTATTTTTCCCTTTTACCCCTTCTTTTCTTACTCCCAACTCCAAGTCACCACTAACTCCACCATCCCTCCATCTTCTCCACCTCTTTTCTAACTTCCCCCTCCTCTTTATATTCTCCTCTCCTTCTTCATTCATCTGCATCCGCCAATTTCGTGAGAAGAATTTCAGCTCCAGAGAGGTTGAGGTGACAATGACAACCTTAGTCTGTAGAGCGATGACGAGATCCAACCATCTTCGGCTATTGGTGAGATCCGCGAGCCTTGTTCGCGTAGCATTCCTCCACAAGCGGATTGCCTACCTTCTCGGCTTTTCGCCAAGCTGATCGAGGCCACAACCGGAAGCCGCACACCGCAGCTCCACAATCGGGAGAAATTCCAGGTAATTCTCTATCCTTTTCCTTTCCTTGTTATTTCATTTTTATCTAACAAATTGTCTTCCTTGTTGTTTTATCATTATCACTTGAAAAATTACACCACCACCATCAACACCATCACCAAATTTCCATCTTTTCATTTTCATTATTATTTCCTGTAAAAAATACAAAAAAATTGCAAAAGAAAAAAAACAAAAAAATAAATTCCAGGTTCAACCGCACGGAGTGGTGCCGCCTCCTCCCGCCGCTCGTCGTCGTAATCCCGCCGACCTCGCTCGCGCGTGGCAGCACCGCCACACGCGACGCATTCCTCTAGGCCAGCCCAGCCATCCCTCGGCTGCGCGCTAGGTCGACGTCCGCCACCGGCGGCCTCGCCCCGCCAGCACCCATCCTCCAACCACCGCCCGCTGCCCCTGCTCGCGCAGCCGCCCTCCGCGGCGACGCGCGGCCAACCGCGCCACCTCCAGCACCGCTACGCGCGGCGGCCCACCTTTTGCAGCGCCACGCACGACGGCCACCGCCTCGACCACCAGCCCGGCGTGGCCACCGGCGCTCCTCGCCTCCAAGCGCGGTGCCGCTCCACGTGCGGTTGGGCGTCGCCCGCTCCATCCCGCGCATCGCCTCGCGTCGTGAGCCCGGGTGAGCCGCCCCCTCCGTAGCGCCCTCCACCGCCTTCCACGCTCCTCGCAGTGCTGCGCCGCCCCACCCGCATCGCCGTCGAAGCCGCCCCTCCAAACACGCGTCCAGCACGCCACGCCGCCGTCCTCACGAGCTGCGCCACCGCCCCCTCGCGTCCTCCCGCCGTCCTCACGAGCTGCGCCGCCGCCCCCTCGAGTCCTTGTGCCCTAGCTATCATGGGTACCCTAGCATAAGGTCCCATTTCTTTTATTTTATTTGGTAAAATTGCATTCTTCATCTTCATATGTGTTTTATTTGTAAAATGCTCCAATGCACATTTTCAAGTTATTTATTTCACATTCTACATTGCAAAGACACCCATGTCTTCGAGCATCAATTTGGACATTAGTTTCAAATTATTTTTTTATCAGAAAAATAGCATTTGTAGAGCAATAAAATCTTTATCCTCTGGCTATTTATCTGTATTTTTGTAAACATTAAATATTTTATTAAAAATCAGAGATTGAAAATTAGTGATATTTTGCCCAATTATGCTCTGAAATTCGCACATAGTCATTTATTATTCCAAAAATTGTGAAAAATTGTGAATGATGTATTTAAGTGTGCTTTAATTACAGTCCAAATTTCGTTCAATTAGGAGTTGTCTTGTGCATAAAATAAATTCTAGGGTGATTTATGTAAATGATTTTTAATTAAATCCATGAATTAGATTTTTGAGAAATTTCAACTCTCCTAGATTCTTTATTGAAATATCTATCTGAGATAATTCATTCTATAGATAATTTAACTTCTTGGATTTATTAGAAATTAAATACCCACAATCGCTTTGTTTTCAGTAAAAAAACCCATAAAAAATCACAAAGTATCAGAAAATTCCAAAAATATTAGTCTACCTTCATTTCATTATGTTTATCTTCCATTAAATTTTTCATAATTTTTGCATATATTTGCACGAAAAATTACATAAAAACCTTAAAAAAGTTTACATTTTTCCCTTGTGCATTTTAAATCCAAAATTTCCAAAAAAAATACATTTTATTTCATCATTGGATTAGGTTCTTAGGAAAAAATATAACTTGGCTGATTTAGTATAAACATTCAGATTAAATTTGGTTAAGTCGGTTATCTTCTTATTAACTTAATCCAACTCATATTTTGCATTCTGTATTTTTTATTGCATAAAAAAATTACAAAAAAATATCACTTGGAAAACAACGATCTAAACCCTCTAACTTGATCCCAACTTGTTCCTTTGCCTCCTTGAGTCGACCCTGGGACTTGCCCAGGCTAAATAAACATAAAACCGCATATTAATTTCATTCGACGATTCATCGATTCGTATTTTTGATCGATGTAGATTTACTCGACTGCAACGAAAACGTCAATTCGACAACATAAAAAGGGTAGGTCCGCGGCTCGTCAAATGGTGCCGTTGTCGGAGAGGCAAACGGCTTAGGATCACTTTAGAAAAATTAGATTTACTTTTTCCATTCACTCGGGTAGTCTGACCCCCGAGCCGCATTGTAATTATAAATTTAATTGCTTTCTGACCATTTCTGTATATATATATATATATCTTTCTGACATAATTTCTATCTTTTGTGCGAGGGCCCGGTGGATTTGGAGCGGCTTTCTTGAAGTCGACGCATCTCGAAGTACATCGGAGGCCGACGATTCGTGGATCAAGTCGGTTGTTGAGACGCCAAAAAGATTTTTCTTAACTGTTAAAAAAAGTGTCTGCATTTACAGCAATTCCTGTTTGGGTTCTCGCGCGTGTAAATATAGTGGAATCGTGTCCCCGTCTACTGTGTGGATTAAATTTTTAGAACAGGCTTGCACTAGCGGCTCCTTGAGCCACTCTAGGGTTTGCTTGTGCTCGTAATTTCTAGGACCACATAGTCACTTAAAAGACGCACTTAGACCGCAAATCTAGTCAAATTGAACATGTGCTTCACTCGCTAATAGAACTGTCTGTCTAGGAGCGGCTTTTCATCGATTGCATTTAGTGTAAAAATTTCAATTCAGTACTGCATCCCGCATTGTAGAGAGTTGGAGGCACTGTAAGTCTTCTTACTCAAGCATTCAATATCGTTTTTTTCGATTGCATCGGCTTTTTCCGATTCTCTCTCTCGATTTTCTAACCTAGGATAAAGGAATCGAGACTGGATGGTAGACGTGATTGCTTGTGTGGATTAATATCAGTGACAACTAATCTTTAAAATCGGGACTGCTAATTGAATTGGACCAAAAAATTGACTAAAATTAACCCTTGTTTGCGGGAGAGTAACCCCGACCTTGTTTTCAGGTTGAGTGAGGGTACTTGAGTGTGTGTGAACACCTTAAGACAGAGCCCAAATCCTTGCCTTCCATATCACATTCTAACTGATCCTGGCAAATATCACGAGTTGGATATTTTCAGGTTCATCGACTAGTACCAAGTAGCCTTCTCCTGTTTACAGGTAGTTAGGGGTGAACCAGCGGTACTCCGCGACAAGCTGCTAGTAACCCATCGGGGCGAAGTTCTAGCCTTGTCAGCCTCCGCCTGCTTGCAGGTAGATAGGGGCATGGTCTTTGAATCCATCAACTTGGGATAGGAGCGAATAAAGAAGGGCGTAGGTATCTTAGGCGACAGGTTAAACAAGGGAGACACATCTGGCTTTTTAGTTGACTCCCTTATAGGCCGCGTAACCTTTGATACTTGTCTGAAAATTCACACTTAAAATCAACAAGACTAATCGGACTCGGTTTCGGGTCCTTCACCGTGTTGAGTGTGAACTCAGGGTTTGCTCTTGCGTTTGTATTTGTGTCTGTCCGTGTGTGTTATCCTGCGTAATTGTGCATTTTCTACCTCAACCTACTTACATTCATCATTTCCTCTTAAATATGTCAGGATATTGGTCCCCATATCCTGTGACCTCTGGTCATTTCTCCTCGACCATATACCGTTCATCTTCGCCTTCTTCTTCTTCCATGTATCCTCTGCCATCCATGGGAGACCCTTACCCGTAGTCGGTTCCACCTCAACCCGATGATGAAGTCAGAACTTCGACTGACTTCTCCACTTCTTCGCATTTCTCACCTACTCCATATTCCAACACTCCGTATATACTTCCACCCTGGGTTGACTGTCCTTACTCTCAAGAGCTTGCAGGAATCAAAGAATCAAATAAAGAGCAAGCCACTGCTGAGACAGATGATTGGCAAAATTATATGCCCCCATATACTTCATTCTCACCTCAAGTAGGGATCATACAACAATCTACATATACACATCCCGACTTGACTTTAGGGCATAACTTGGTCGGTCGAACAACCCGAATGGAGAGGCCTGAAAATCATGATTTTCCAGACTTAATTGACTTTAGTGATCAAGATTCCATTAACCAGCCTTTAGTCGGAGAGCCTATACATTCACAAGATTGGACTCATGATCTAGACTTACAGTACCTGTTTCATCATATAAGGCTCTGACCAATATCTACCATTCGGATGGTCCATACTCGATCCAGGATTACATGCCAGAGTCTAGGTATGTTGAGTATGAGACCCAATATCTAAGCAGTATCCTCCAATGGAGCAGAACTCTCCCATGATTTGTCATGAGAATTTTGTGGAGGATGACATCTCTAGACTTATTAAGAAAAATGAATCATTTGGTAATGAATTGAGAGATGTCATGGAAATACTGCACTCAATTTCTTCCAGCCTAGGTATGAAAGTGGAGAAGGAAGTAAGTAGGTCTGATGTTGAAAACCAAGCAAGCATAAGGGAAACCACACCGTTTGTATAGCTGGAGTCCATTCTATCTCCCTCTTCTACTAACCACTTGCCCTCCAATCCAGAGTCTGATCATTCATCCATCAAAAACACCAAAAAAATTGAAAACCCAAAAAAACACATAAAAATTGAATATGAAAATGATTTTAAAAAATTGGATTCCACCCTAAAGGAAGCACTTGATGAGGAATTGATCTTTAAACTTCCCTTAATAGAGGTCATAGATACTTCCCCGACCTCAAGAGATTTGTAAAGAGTAAATTGATGCCCAAGAGGTCGGGTACTAAGAGAACAAGGACTTAGAAGCACATAGTGTCTATGGCCACTTCCTTGGTGATGGGGAGAAAGACCAAAAGCTGCAGAGTGAAGCGATTGCCTAGAGTTAAATGTGAAATCAAGGACACTATCTTTACCCATGCAAGAATAGATGATGACTCTCCGATAAATATCCTCCCGACCTCTGTTTTGACAAGATCAAACTCAGTCCAATCAAGAAGTCGAGAGAGATCGTTCAGCTGGCTGATAGATCCATCAAACGGTCTAGAGGAAATATTTCAGTCATCATTACTTTCGAAGGTGCTCTACTTCAGGTGGACTTCACGATCATTGACATCGAGCACCGAGGAGAGTTCACATAGTCTCCGATTATTCTCGGGAAGCCGTTCTTAGCCTCAGCTAAGGCGACTAAAGATTACGAGACTCGGGAGATCGATTTTTCAGCATTGGGAGCACTCCGACCTCACCCATTCTTTGATACACTTTACTCTAATGTGATCCGCACATCCGCTGACAGTCGTGACCATCGAGAGGTAGATGAGTTCCACCTCTCTGCTACACCTGAGAGACCGACTGCCCGGACGACCGTTGGTTCTGAGACTCCCCACACATTCACTTCATCAACTGCTTGCACCACCACCGTGACAACTTCTAAGAAGGACTCACGACCAGAAGCTATCATTAAGTCGGACATGACCTTTGGTGATTGCCTTGACCATTTTCATGATCTGACATAAGAGACCAATAATGCCAAGCCAACGGAGACCACTAGCACCTTCCCGAGACATGTGCTGACCCTTCAGGAATATTATAATCTATATGGCGATTCGTCTGATGAGGAACCAATGGTCAACACCACACCATGTCCCGGACCTTCAAAGGAAACAACCAAGACTAAATTGACTCGACATAAAAATACAGTTGCTCCCTCTTCTTGTCGGTTATCTAGTGAAAGGAAGTCGAGAATTGATTCCTCGAGGAGTTCCCCCGAACCTCTCAAGGCGCGTCGCTCTCATCTCCCTCTCAATGATTCAGGTTCTAGAAAACCGACTAAGAAAGTTTCCTTCAACACACTGGAGAAGGAATTTTCTGAGGAGTCCTCATCTTGTTCGGATAAGGTGATTTATATGAGTGAGCTCAGTTCGGTTGTTCTTAAGCCATATCTAAGCAAGCAGCCGTGTGTCGATCCTCGTTGGACGATCCCTACACCTCACTATTATTCATCTGAGGACGATTCCGACAGCGACACATATGTATATTATCCACCTCCTCGCGTCTGCAAGAAGGTTCGTCCCAAACCTTCTTAATCCTTTTATATTCTCACTCTTTTATTGTTTCTCTCCCTCCTTAGTGATTCGAATCACTCGCCCCGGCTCCATATCATTTCATTTTGTGACTATACTTAGGATAACCAGATCCTAAGTATAGGGGGGAGAGTGACCCGCATCTATTCATTGTACATCCTCCAGATCACATCGGTTCTCATACTCACTCATGTCCTATACATAGGCTGACCAGAGCCTAAGTATAGGGGGGACCGATGCCCGCCATGTATATACTCATCCATTCCCCATCTTGCCCTCGTCCGCCTCATTTTTTGATCTTCTTATACACTTAGGCTGCCAGAGCCTAAGTATAGGGGGCGGATCGACTTTTGTACTTTTTGTAATTTTAGCTCTCCTACGTTTAGCACAAGCTATGTCTTTTTCCTCGCTTTTCGTGCTTTGAGGACATAGCGCACGCTAAGTATAGGGGGCGTGTATATATTACATATATACTTTACCCATAGCTCGTACTTTCACGTATTTTCGCGTATTTTTTTATATATTATGCAATAATTACGGGGTGGGTAAAAATTGAAAAAACAATTTGTATAATTTTGTACAATGTGTATAATACTTGTATAAAAAGTTGTAAAATTCTTGTAAAACATACTTTTTGTAAAATTTGTTGTAAAATAGGACGAATATTTTAAAAAAAAATAAATTGTATACTATGTATATTATGTACAAATTGTATCAACTAAAAATTGTTGTAAATAATAAAAATTGTAGTATACCAGAAAATAAAAACAAAAATGTTGAAAATAAAGGTTTCTTATTTACTTTTGCATCCTTGCATTTAAAAAAAAGAGAGAAGAGTCTTGTATTTCATTCATAGCATGTCATATGCACCTCTCATCTGCATATCTTGCATATGCAAGGTGAAAAGCTAGTGGGTTCTGAACCAAGTTATGAGTAGATGTTGAGGATGGACTTGATTTGACCTTAATCCACCTAATTTCAGAGGAACCTTATAGGAACTGGAGTTAAGATTTTTCAGGTCAAGTGACTTAATTCTTTGAGTCCTCAAGTCTATGTTCACATGTCATCTTGATTAGTCTAAGTAGAATATCTCGTGCACACGCATGATTCTTTTAGACAGTGCCCTAACTTGGACAAGCACAATGCACGTAGCTCTTCATTGATGAGGTGATGAGGAAATAGAATCCTTTAGCTTGGAGTAGCACACGGGTGGAAGCATCCGTCCTCCTCTAGGGAGGCTATGCATCTCAACCTAGTCTGGTGGTGTTGAAGTCTGAGGGCAGGATGCAATGGGTTGCAATAATGCTTCAAAAGAGGGTTAGTCTACTAGCTCAAGAGTAAAAACTCCTGATGTACATGCTGCACCTTGTATATAGTTTAAAAAAAGGGGAAAAAAGAAGAAGAAAAAATGCAAGAACTCCAAAAAAATAGACAGGCAAAAAAAATTGCATGTTGGAGTATGTATATTAGCAAGAAGTCTGTAGCTGAATGACTTGGCTACACTGGTCAGGCATCCCGGGATAGGTAACTACACTGGCTACCGTCCATTCTTTTCTCCACCCCCTCCTCTTGAGCGCAGTCGCACTTGAACTTAGAAGGGAATACCCCTCTCCTCGAGGAAAGAGTTACGGGACCGGGTAATTAGAGTTACCTTGTTAGAGGAGGCTGCTTCTTAGCCATTTCTGATGTGGAGAGCTACTTATCACTTACACAGTACAAGTAAGAATCATAGTCATCAGAAATTTGTGTCTGAGGATTTGTTCTGACCTGACTGTTGAGGCGTCTTGAATAGGAGACTTGTGGAACTTGAAGTCTGTTAGGTCTTAAGTTCAGATCCCAATAAGGTTCTGCCACACAATTAATCCAAAGATCGAGTCAAGCTCCATTTTCAACTTTTTTTCATGACCATTGGTATGGAACTCAATTTTATTTCACTCTTGCATTTCATTTTAATTGCTCGGGAACGAGCAAGGTTTAAGTATAGGGGGTTGATGAATATGTGATTCATCACTCTAAAAGTTGAAAATAGAGCTTTGTTCTCGAGTAAATAGCATCATCTTTCCTCTTATCTTGCATAATTAGCATTCATGCATGCATTGATAACATCTGCATTTTAGCATTCATATTGCATAAAATAAGAAGCCCAATTCTTTTGTAAATATTCACATGTATATTCACCATATTCCATCTATTTGTATATATTTTATACTAACTCTAAATCCAATAAAATCAACTCTATAGTGTATATATCACTAAAACTAATTAAAGAAAAATATCAAAAAAATACTAACTTATAAAATTGACCAATAAAACCCCAATCCAAGTTTGAAATTAGGAGCCTTAAAATGCACATATCTCTCTCATACAACCTCCGAATTAGGTCTATTCACTTTTAAAGTAATATACATTCAAAGACCTTCGAAATAAGACCAATTTCATTAAAATTGGAGCTCATATGCAAAACTTGGGTTTTGGGCCCCTTTTGTATATTGTACATATTGACCGTTTTATCCCTGTATTTTATCCTTTTATTTTCTTCATTATTAAAAATCCAAAAAAATATATTAAGTTGTAAATATTCTGTTCATATTTTCTCTATTTTATTTTATTTTTTATCTTATTTAAAAATGAAAAAAATTGCAAAAGATAAAAATGGGGTATTTTGTACCTATAAGATACCACCCAAAAATACACTTTGTATAGATGATCTCATTTGATTTTTAGCCCTTCACGAAAGTTAGAGATCTCGTCGAGACGAGCAACTTTTGTGTTAACCACTTTTTGATTTAATCCCTTTTATTATTTCTTTTTTATTTTTCTTTACATTTAATTTTTGAATTTTCTAGGAGCGACATGTGGCAGCTTCTGTAGCCGCCACATGTCACCCTATTTTTTATTTTCGGATTTATTTTTTTATTATTTTTGGATTTTATTATTTTATTATTATTATTTTAATTATTGTTATTTTTAGTAACCTACTTATTTTACTTATATTATTATTTTATTTTTCTCTTTTACCCCTTCTTTTCTGACTCCCTACTCCAAGTCACCACTAACTCCACCATCCCTCCATCTTCTCCACCTCTTTTCTAACTTCCCCCTCCTCTTTATACTCTCCTCTCCTCCTTCATTCATCTTCATCCGTCAATTTCGTGAGAAGAATTCCAGCTCCAGAGAGGTCGAGGTGACAACGACAACCTTAGTCTGTAGAGCGACGACGAGTTCCAACCATCTTCGGCTATTGGTGAGATCCGCGAGCCTTGTCCGCATAGCATTCCTCCACAAGCGGATTGCCTAGCTTCTCGGCTTTTTGCCAAGCTGATCGAGGCCACAACTGGAAGCCGCACACTGCAGCTCCACAATCTGGCGAAATTCCAAGTAATTCTCTATCCCTTTCATTTCCTTGTTATTTCATTTTTATCTAACAAATTGTCTTCCTTGTTGTTTTGTCATCATCACTTAAAAAATTACACCACCACCATCAACACCATCACCAGATCTCCATATTTCCATCTTTTCATTTTCATTTTTATTTCCTGTAAAAAAATATACAAAAAATTGCTAAGAAAAAAAACAAAAAAAATAAATTCCAGGTTCATCCGCACGGAGTGGTGCCGTCTCCTCCCGCCGCTCGCCGTCGTCTTCCCGCAGACCTCGCCCGCGCGTGGCAGCACCGCCACACGCGGCGCAGTCCTCCAGGCCAGCCCAGCCGTCCCTCGGCCATGCGCCAGGTCGACGTCCGCCGCTGGCGGCCTAGCACCGCCAGCACCCATCCTCCAACCACCGTCCGCTGCCCCTGCTCGCGCAGCCGCCCTACGCGGCGACGCGCGACCAACTGCGCCGCCTCCAGCGCCGCTACGCGCAGCGGCCCCGCTTTCGCAGCGCCGCCACGATGGCCGCCGCCTCGACCCCCAGCCCTGCGTGGCAACCGGCGCTCCTCGCCTCCAAGCGCGGTGCTGCTCCACGCGCGGCTGGGCGTCGCCCGCTCCATCCCGTGCATCGCCTCGCGCCTCGAGCCCAGGCAAGCTGCCCCCTCCGCAGCGCCCTCCACCGCCTTCCGCGCTCTTCGCGGCACTACGCCGCCCCGCGCGCATCGCCGCCGAAGCCGCCCATCCAGACACGCGCCCAGCGCACCACACCGTCGTCCTCACGAGCTACGCCGCCACCCCCTCGCGTTCTCCCGCCGTCCTCACGAGCTGCGCCGCCGCCCCCTTGAGTCCTTGTGCCCTAGCTCTCGTGGGTGCCCTAGCATAAGGTCCTATTTCTTTTATTTTATTTAGTAAAATTGCATTCTTCATCTTCATATGTGTTTTATTTTGTAAAACGCTCCAGTGCACATTTCAAGTTATTTTATTTCATGTTCTGCATTGCAAAGACACCCCTGTCTTCGAGCATTAATTTAGACATTAGTTTCACATCATTTTTTATCAGAAAAAATAGCATGTTGTAGAGCAATAAAATCTTTATCCTCTGGCTATTTATTTTATTTTTGTGAACACTAAATATTTTATTAAAAATCAGAGATTGAAAATCAGTGATATTTTGCCCAATTATGCTCTGAAATTCGCACATATTCATTTATTGTTCCAAAAAATTGTGAAAAATTGTGAATGATGTATTTAAGTGTGCTTTAATTACAGTCCAAATTTCGTCCAATTAGGAGTTGTCTTGTGCATAAAATAAATTATAGGGTGATTTCTATAAATGATTTTTAATTAAATCCATGACTTAGATTTTTGAGAAATTTCAACTCTCCTGGATTCTTTATTGAAATATCTATCTAAGATAATTCATTCTATAGATAATTTAACTTCATGAATTTATTAGAAATTAAATACCCACAGTTGCTCTGTTTTCAGTAAAAAAAATTCATAAAAAAATCATAAAGTGTCAGAAAATTCCAAAAATATAAGTGTATCTTCATTTCATCATGTTTATCTTCCAATAAAATTTTCATAATTTTTGCTTATCATTTGCAAGAAAAATTGCATAGAAACCTTAAAAAAATTTGCATTTTTCCCTTGTGCATTTTAAATCCAAAAATTCCAAAAAATACATATGCATTTCATCATTGGATTAGGTTCTTAAGAAAAATACAACTTGGCTGATTTTGTCTAATTTCACATTGATATTAAATTTGGCTACGTCGGTTATCTTCTTATTAACTTAATCCAATTCATATTTTTGCATTCTGCATTTTTTATTACATAATAAAATTACAAAAAAATATCACTTGGAAAACAACGATCTAATCCCTATAACCCGAGTTGTTCCTTTGCCTCCTTGAGTCGACCATGGGGCTTGCCCAGGCTAAATAAACATAAAACCGTATACTATATTCATTCGACGATTCATAGATTCGTGCGGTTAATTTTTGACGATGTGGATTTACCTGATTGCAATGAAAACGTCAATTCGACAACATAAAAAGGGTAGGTCCGCGGCTTGTCACTATGCAATATTCATACAATAATAATAAAAAATTAAAGATGAAAGACCTCTGTTGTTCCAAACTTGTAGCCCAAGTTAGAGCACAATGTGGAAGTGCGCGCAAGAGGGGAGTCGTGGGCGCGGGTGGCACAAGGCGATATGGTGGCGCGTACGTTGAGGGAGGCGCGAACATGCGCGGACGGCATTGTCGTCTAAGGAGGAGTTGTCATGTCACAGCTTAAACAGGGCTTGAACCTCTCTCTCGTAGAATGGCGGATGAAGATGAATGAAAAGGACGAGTGGAATAAATAGGAGGAAGTTGGAAAAGAAGTGGGGTGGAAGTTGGAGGAGTGGTGGGAGATGAGGGGGAAATGGGAAGTTGGTGACTTGGAGTGGGGAATAAGTAAAGGGAGAAGAAGTAAAGGGGAAATAAAATAAATTAATAATAAAGTAATATAAGTAGGCTATTAAAAATATAATAAAAGGAAAACAAATAAATAAATAATAAAGTAATATAAGTAGGCTACTAAAACTAATAAAGGGAAAACAAATAAAAAATAATATAATTACTTAATTAATAAAAATAATAATAATAAATAAAATAAAATTCGGAAATAATAAAAAAAGGTGTGACACATGGCAGATTCAAGAGCTGTCACATGTCGTTCCCAGAAAAATCAAGAATTAAATGTAAAGGAAAATAAAAAAGAAATAACAAGGGGTTAAATAAAAAATTGGTCCACATGAAAGTGCTTGTCTCGACGAGATCTACAACTTTCGTGAAGGATCAAAAATCAAAGAAAGTCATCTATACAAAATATATTTTTTGGTGATATCTTATAGGTATAAAATACCGTATTTTTATATTTTACAAATTTTTTCTCATTTTTAAATAATAAAATTAGAAAAAATATGAAAGAAATATTTACAACTTAATCTAATTTTTTTATTTTAAATAATTAAAAAAATAAAAAGATAAAATGTAGGGTATTTTAGTCAATATGTACAACATATAATAAGGGCCCAAAACCCAAGTTTTACATACGATCTCCGATTTTAAGAAATTGGCGGTTTTGAAGGTCTTTGAATGTATATTACTTTAAAGTGAGTAGACCTAAATTGGGCACTGTATGAGAGAGATATGCGCATTTTAAGGTTCTTATTCTCAAACTTGGATTTGGATTTTATTGGACAATTTTACAAGTTAGTATTTTTTGATATTTTTCTTGTATTCATGTTAGTAATATATACACTATAGAGTTTATTTTATTATATTTCGAGTTCGTATAAAATATATAAAAATATGTGATTTTTGCTAATATACAAGTGAATATTTACAAGTGAATTTGGCTCCTTATTTAATGCACATATGAATGTTAAAATGCATATATTATTTACACATGCATGAATGCTAGTTATGCAATATAAGTGGAGATATGCATCTAATTACTCGGGAACAAAGCTCTATTCTCAACTTTTAGAGTGACGAATCACATATTCATCACTTATTTTCTTAACTTCTAAGGAATCCATCTTCTAGAAACATGATGTCTCTAGAAACAAATACCTTTTGGGTCTCAAAATCATAAAGTTGGTATCCAATATCGTTCTTTACATATCCAATGAAGTATCGCTCTCTAATGTGAGATTCCATCTAGCTTGCATCCATGTTTTTAGCATGGGCCAAACAACCCCAAATTCTCAATTGGCACACACTTGTCTTGGTACAATGCCAAAGCTCGTGAGGAATTTTAGGTACAAATTAAGATTGAATCTTTTTTAGGACATAAGCAATAGTTTTTACTACATGTCCCCAAAACGGATAGGTAAGTTTGCTTTACTCGTCATTGATCTTACCATGTCCAACATGGCTCTTTTGCATCTCTTCGTAACTCTGTTGAGTTGAGGAGTACTTGGAGGAGTGAGATTGGAAATAACTTCTCTCTCTAAGGTCTTCTTTGAATTTATCTAAGAGGTATTTGCCCCTCGGTCAAATCGAATATGTTTTATTTTTTTTTCATGTTTGGTTATGAACCAAAGCTATGAATTCTTTGAAATTTTCAAAATTTTCATGTTTGTGACTTTTTAAGAAGACAAAATCATACCGTGAATGGTCATCAATAAATATCATATATTATTGATGTCCATTTCGAGTTGCAATATGAAAGGGACCGCATACATCAGTATGTATCAGGTCCAATATACATTCGCATCATTCACCTTTCTTAGAGAAGGGTACCCTAGACATTTTCCCACAAATACAACGTTCGCAAGTTGGTAAATTTCGAACTTCCAAAAAAATCCAAAGGTTTGCCCTTTACTTGTCCATTGATTCTATCAACAGACATATGTCCAAGTATTTGATGCCAGATGATAGGTAAATGACCTCCATCCTCTCTTGATCATGTACGGTTTATTCATGGTGGTATTAACATTCACGACACATCCATGCATGTTTAATTCGTAGAGTCCACATGGTATTAGAGATCCATCTACTATAAAACAACCATAATGATTCATGATAAGTTTATTACAGAAAAGGAAAGTATATCCATGTCTAACCAGTTTAGATACGAATAGTAAGTTCCTTCTAACATCCGGTGCATAGAGACAGTATCTAATATTGAGGACTCTCCCACTGGATAATGATAGTCTACATGTCCCGATGGAAATCGCTACAACAATTGCATCGGATCCATCTGGATGACTATCTCCACTTCGTCAACATTTATGGTGTCTTGAAACATATGCAACTAATTGCAAACATGTACACAAGCACCATAATCAACAATCCAAATTCCTTGTCATCCTACGAGCGAGTTAGTTTCAATGATGAATGCATATTTCTTATTTTATAGTGTTACTATCCTTCTCTAAGGACTTTAGATATTTTGGATGGTTACTCTTCCAGAATCCTAGCTTATTACAGTGATGGTAGACACTGATATCTATGGGTGCCATATGTGTTAAAGCTTTAGAAGATTGATCAACAGTTCGACCATTTTTCTTCTCTTGGATCGGACCCTTCCGCGATCCACATTTCTTGTCACGCTTTGCTTTAACTCGTGCAATCATTACACCATTAGAGGGAAATTCTTTCTTCATAATATCCTCAGTGGATCTTATTGTGGAAAGAGTGTGGTTCACATCTCCTTTAGATTCAAGAGAATGTCATGAGCGGATTCAATGTCTACACGTTGCTTTAAAGCACATTAGACAATGATTCAAGAATGTAGCAAAGAGCAATCGAATGATCCTCATCCCACTTTCTTGTTGAACTCACTGACATCCTTTGTCTAAATATTCTCATATTTCGCAAATGAGAGCACATATGTTATGTGTTTTGTCTCAAGTACGAGTTCCAAATTATGGATCCAATCCGAATCATTTGGATCGATCAACTGATTGACCTTAAATAGATTATTAAGTGTGTTGAGAGATTTCACCTAAAGAAAAAAATGGATACACTTTAATATCTTGATTAAGGAAATTTAAAAACTTAATATTTTTAAATCAAGATTTCTCTTATTTTATGTACTTTGAATTGCATTCCCTTATAAGCTTTCAAAGCACGAGGTCGGCTAATCAAAAGCCTCACTATGAGATCCGAATCTCCTTTTCATTTTTATTGCACCCCAACAATATGAGAAGATGCAACTACGATGAAAGAAGCTATAATTCTTTCCACCTTACAAGTCCAACTTGTATTCTCAGTTCGATCTTCAGCACCTACACCATATATATATATATATATATATATATATATATATATATGGAGTTAGCATGTTGTCGATTAAACCAACCTTCAATTAGCGAACATCAATTTACGCTATGCACAATCTAATGCCACCTCAATAATATAAGGAACAACAGTGCACGAATGTCTCCAAAATTACATCCCATGGTGACAGAGTTCTCTGCAATGATGGAAGGCCATGTCATCATATGACTTAGTCCATATCATGTTTAAATTAATAATTAATCATTTATAATCATATTCTCATGATTACTCTAAAGGATAATACTAGGATACATGCTTATTATCTTAGTTTTAATCAAATTAAAACAATGACACAAGCGATCCTAGTTAGGTTTTTATCCTTTTATGCACTTGATGTTACCATATAGTATCACACCATCACTTAGTGCAATTTAGTGTTCCAATTTTAGTTGTTAAATATGCCATGAATCTTCATACTATCTTTCCTTGAAACAGATTCAGCCTGGTCGGATAGATAATGCTAACAATAAGCGCTTCCACTAAAAATGTGATGCATGGTGCCAACTAAGTAACCCATTAGTATATCCACGACCTAAACACCTTCACTTAATCAATTTGAGAGAACACAATTGGTTCACATTGTACTAAGAAGGTTTTATCAATCTTTCGACCGTGTATAATACTGTATAGTAACTCTCAGAAATTTTAGAAATTTAAAACTCTTTTTAATTTTACAAAATGTTTAGGGCAATAATCTAGACACTTATTGAATTCAAAAACTCTTTTCTAATTTAAAAGATTTAGTTCAACAATCTAGACAATTCGTGACTAGACAATTTATGATAACAATGGCATTGATTTCACAATTTCTAATTACATTGTAAGCATTCAAGTGCATAAATAATCAGAAAAATCTGAAATAAAAAATATATTCTATTTTATTTCATATATTTAAAATAAACAAAAATGATTTTGGATTCTAATTTGCAAGTTGCGGCCATCGCACTTCAAATTAGAAAACATCATATAACTTGGACTTAAAATTAATTGAGACCTCAAATATTTCTAAAATATTCGGTCCAAATCCTAATTTAAATATAGAAAATATATTCCCATCAATTTTGAGTCCCAAAATACGAGAAACAAGTCAATAAGACAATCAAGTCCTTTTCCAAATCCGCCTATGAAGAAATCCAATTTCTCGAGGCCCATGGTTGGAATCCCATGAAACTTTTTAGCAATGATTAGGGGCTTGATCTATACTTTATTAATCATTATTTTATCATGTTATATGATCTAAAAATAGTATCTAAAAACTCATAATTTTGGTTAAATTCGGAGTCTGCGATCATTTTTAACATCCAAATTTTCTCACAAATGTCACCATAAATTGATGCATCTTTTGGGTATGAGTTTAGACCTTATAAACCTCATATATATAATATGTTTAAAATAGGAGAGAAAAATATCAACTTCGAAATTCTCTGAATCATTCGAATCATTAAAACAATCGCAAGACTATGTACCCGATAGTCGGGATAATCTAGCCGATTGTTTATCAGACTTGGATGCAATCCAAATCCTCACAAACAAAAGCTCTGATACCAATTGAAGGAAGTAAATAAAAAATTATTTATTGAGCATCACACAAATGTGGAACAATTAACAAACTTTTTTCTAAAATAATGTAAGTTCATTATATGAACTATAAAATATAGCACACCAATTTATGCATTCAGAAGTTATAATTTCTATAAAAATAATTTATAAAATAATTCCTGATATTCATAATGAATAAAAAGATATAGATTGAGATTACTTCTTGAAATGTGAGTTTCTAAATGAAGAAACACCCCAAATCAAGTCTAGTATGCAGAAGTCTATCTCGTGGATGTGGAGATGAATCACATTGCTTCCCACCAACTTGGATGTCAACCGCAGAAAAAAGAATAGGCATACGAGAGATGGAGACTCTCAAGACTCTTCTATTTCTCAAGGGATACGAAATTTCTAAGGACTATTGCTCTCCAAAAATTATGTTACAAAAGAGAGAGCCTTGCTCTCCTTTTATATTTACACCACATGTCCAACATGTATGTCGTAGTCCCTTGGATTTTAAATCAAGGGCTTAGAGAAAGCCCTAATTCAATAAGGATTATCTTCTTATTGTTTCCAAATCATATTAACTAACTAACTAACGATTAATAAGCAATAACTTAGCTTAAATAAAACTAGCTAATGTTGTTGCCTTTTAATTAATTAATTAATTAATTAATTAATAACGTGATAATCTAATTATCAAAATCGGAGAAATTGTGGAATTAATCTTCAAAGCTTATGAATCATATTCATCAACCCAAAATTGAATGTAAATCTAATTTACATCTACCAAATTAATGTAAATCAATTCACACAATTTCATGTCTTAGAAATATTATGCAAATCATATTTACATAAATATTTATATGAGTCATATCCATATAAATATTATTTTGAATCATTATTCATATTAATTAATGAGATATCTTTGTGAATCTTATTCACAAAATTGCCCTTTATAAAATACTGCAATACTAACTATTATTATTACAATACTGAGATCAATATGTATGACTCCTAATACAATTAGGACTCATGAGATACAAATGCATATACTTGGAGATAATGTTGGGGAGATCATATTATCCATGTATAGTGACTTGAAATATGGATAACTATCCAATTTCAGGGTTTATACCATTTTAGCAAAAATTCGTCGCCTACGAATGTTGAGTTTGGGTTGTAACACTTTACACTCTCAATGAGCTCAACAAAATGCATCATACTTACACGAGTTGGAGAAAGTATAGGTGAGCTGAATCCATGTTCCTTGACCAATTCTAATCAAAGTCCAAACCATTTGGAGCTTAGAAATGAGCTGAAGGAGTTTGTACGCTTCCATTTCCATGACCATTTTTGTTTCCAACATTTGAACATTGAAATTGGAATTAGAAATTGGATTCAAATAAATTATGATTTAATCCAATTTAATCACAAATCATCAAGGTAAAAGAGCCACTAAAATCCATATTGTTTCATCACTCACTTGGAATGGAAGTGTCATGGTAGATGATTTATTACAACAGATGTAACCCTGAGTATTCCCAATACTCATTCATCCGTTATACTGGACAACTTTGATAAATTCGAAGTTCAAACCCTATTTGACTATATTCTTCAGAATATATCAATAGATTTTTCATTTGATAATTGGACAATAATATTAATCATAGAATTTCCAAAAGCATATATTAACATCTTGAATTCATGTCTCATTTCATAAACAAAATGACCATGCATGGAATTCATTTTGATCCGAAAATATCTCATGAGCGAGCTCTGTCTCCTGGTTCATCAACTATGAATATGTATGATTCTTTCAAGAGTATATCTGTCTTAGATCAAAGGAAGTGTGATTGATCGTGATAGTTACGATTTATGTCTTAGTTTATCTCGACCTCATCAAGTCAACTATTTGACTTGATTATTCCAACACTTCTGAATCTCCATTCTTATACAGAAGACCTGCATCAAGAAGTCGATTGGAAATCAGCCTTTAGAGAAAGATTGCCAGCCTTTTCTTAGACTGGAGATCTTTATCGAATATCACATGTTTGAAGTCAGCTGTGTCCTCTCATGGTATTCAATAAATCCATGGTACATAATCCTAATTGTACAAAGGGACCTTACAAGTGAAGTGCATTCATATTCATAATTCATTTCATTTCATATGAACATGATAAAATAATAACTTTTATTACATTAATGGGTCGCAGAGGGCTTACAAGTCCAATAATCTAACCACCCAAGAGGCGACACATGGAAGAAGACAAGGGATATGGTGCAATAATAGTTGCATATCGTATTGCACTATCTTTGCTTGTTGTTTTGATTTTTGGTGTGACTTAGTGTATATAGGTCGATAACAGATATTCCAAATCGATTATGCTGAAGTACTACAATCATTCAAACATGCTCAAAATGACATTTCGACCATATGGAGGAGGTGATTGATGCATATGTATATACTGCGACAATTATTTGTTGGGCTTGAATATTTAATTGGAAATATGCATGTAAATGAGTTCTCAGAGTGTCGTTAGATTGCTGTTGTCAATGGATGTTACAAATGATACGAATGAATATAATGAAGATGTAGGGATGATTGTTGTAACATTTTTATTGCCATGAATGATGATAATCATAGCACGTTTCTTTACATCTCCTTATTTTGTAGAATATAGCAAATTTCAGGTATGTCTTGTGTTTCCACGGCTTTTATTTTATTTATCAATTTTTTTGGAGGATATATTGCTTATGGTAATCCGATAACGAGTTATTGAAATGGCAATCGTAGGATGCACACAATGCGATATACTCATATACAGTAACTTATATGATGTACTTGCTGTTGTACATGATATATGTATTTTCTGTGCAATGTGTAAGGTAAGGAATTTGTTTGTTTCTTTTCCAGGATTTTCCCTTTTCGGACTCTTATTTATTAATTACTATATTATTTATTATTTTGACCCCCCGGTTTGTCGGGCCTCCCTCCCAGCAGAAGAAAAAAAACCCACGGGCGAGGTCTGCCCCTCCACAAGGCTCACCTCCACCTCCGTCACCTTCACATCACCCTCCAGGCTTCCTCGGCCAACGCTCGCTCATCGTCTCTCCCGTCAATGCCATTGCCTGCCTTTCATCGTGCCTCGACGCCGTCCCCCTACCGACGTTCGCGATCATCTCGTTTCGCCGCCTTTGTAATAGGACTGCAGCTCAAACACAGTCCCTCTATATCTGTACGTGCACCCCCTTGCGTGAGTTCTCTCCCTCAATTCAATTTTCTTTTCTACATATTTCTATTGTTGCTGTTTCCGTGTGATATCTGCACGTGTTATCTGGTTCCCATATAAAAGAATACGCATGAAGCTGTCTAAGTTATAATTTCACTGGCTAGTGATTATGGATCATTCTCAGGTTGCTCGTTTTAATGGTGAACTTTTTCCTATCAATCTTGTGTCCCTTGGTGCTCGTTAGTATAGTTTGTCAACTCTTTTCTCATAGTTAGGATGCATCAGTGCCTATCTGTTGTCAAACACGAATGCCCATCTCATTTTAATTGTGATCAAGTCAGCGTCAAGCGGTATTAGAGCTTAAAACCTAAATCATCTCTTGCTAGAAAATAAAGTTGCTAATTTGTAATTCCGAAGTGGCCTTTTTCTTTCAGTTGAACCCATGAAATTCACTTGAATTTTCTCTCTCTAAGATCTACTTCTGGTCCAATCTGCCTCTGAAAATGGCAAGTTTAAACTTGGAATACTTCCTAATTCATGTTTCTGAAAACAACACTTCCTTCCTGCTTCCCTCCGTTCATGAATCAATGTGATTCATGTCTGACCATGTTGGTCAAATTAAAACTGAATTTTCTCTTTGGAAATTTGAAATTTCAACCACATAGCTGATAATTCAACTACCTCATTGACACTGCCTTTGGAGAAAGCAAATAAATAATCTATCTTGTTTGTACTCATCCTTGATCATATCAAAAAGATGAGATGGCAATGAGACGTGAGCATAACCACATTCTCTTGGAGAGAGACAAGAAGCGAGATATTGAATGGAGACAACGCTCGAGACAAAAGTAACTGAAGAAGGGGGACACGAACATCAAATACTTTCATGAGGCGGCCAACATACATATAAATCATAATCTGATTCATTTGATTGAAGTGGATTGGTAGGAAATTAGGGGGTGATTGGTGATGCATTGAGACGACATTACATTGAGCTCAATGGGTATGTGCCCAATATTGGTGTTAGATGGCTGAGAAGAGATATGTCGCGGTTGTTTGACTTACAGTCAGAGAAGTTGGTGCATCCTTTTTTACTTATCGAGGTCAAGCAGGCGGTTTTTGATCTTAACTTTGATGGTTCCCAAGTACCCGATGGTTTCCCGCGTTTTCTTCTTCTGGGAATTCTAAAACCTAGTTGGCCTTGAGATGCTGGTTGTGATCGAATAAGCTGTCAGCGAATGATGTGTTCGAGTGGCTGAACTGTTTCCCTTTCTTCTTTTTGCCTAAAAAGGACGTTGTGCGGTGGCAGTTGAGGATTTGCACCCTATAGAATTGTCAAATGCTATTGAACTGATAGTTGCTAAGTTGCTACCCAACATGTTTAGGAGAGTTGTTGGGCTCTATTATTTATTCAACCCGGACGAATTTTATCCCAGGGTGACATGATGGATGGGTGGTGTAATCATATGAAATTGTTTGCGGGTGGCAGAGGAAGAGGACCAATGGGGTTCATGTGGAAGGTGGACCTCTCAAAGGCATATGAATGCGTTGGATGGAATTTCACATGGGTCTCCTTTCGTCATAAAGTTTTTCCCAGTGAGTAGATTGTCTGGATGAAGAGATTTGTGATGACAGGCTCCTATGCAATTTTGCTGAATAGCTAACATGAGAATGGTTTCTTTTAGCTGCAACGATTGGTTTGGCATGGATACCCTCTAACATCGTTGCTTTTTGTTGCGGATGCTTTGGCCAGAGTAGTGTTGAAAGCAAGGGAGGGTGATTTCTTGATCGGTTTTAATATAGGGGGCATTTCGATCCCCATTCTCCAATATGTTGATGATACTATTTTCTTTGAAGAAGGAGATGCTATAATTGCGGAGGGGATGCCAATTGTACTCAAGCTATTTAGGCTTGTCTCATGCATGAAGATTAACTGCGCGAAGTCCGCATTTGTTCCTTTTGGGATGAATGGGGAAGAGATTGCATTATGATACTGTTTGCAAACAAAGGGAAGCCCTCCCTATCCTCTATCTTGGGTTGTCACTTCGCCAGTCTGATTGGTTACTGATTATTGAGAGGATGGAGAAGAAGCTGGCGAGTTGGCATGGAACTTGTCTCTCGAGAGGTGGTCAACTGGTGCTGTTGGCGGTGGTTCTTTCGGCTATCCTGATATTCTTCGTGTCTACGCATTTACTACTTGCTGGAATGAAGGGGAGGTTGGAGCTGTTGGAAATGCGAGCCCACGGCGAGCCATTATGCAATAAATGTTATTGCACATATCATTCCCTGATCTGAAATGAAGAATGAATAATTTGTATAATAGGTCCCTTAGTACAATTAGGGTTATGTACCATGGCCATCTTAATAATCATACAGCTGTTGATTCAAATATTGAATCATAAAGGCTGGTGCTTGGATGAATATCTAAAGAGTTAGATTGAGGACTCATCAAGCACCGTCAAATGATTGTTAAGAGATGATCTCCAGCCTGAGTAGGAGATGGCAATCCTAATCTCTGAAGGCTGATATCTGACCGACCTCTTGATGCAGGTCCTATGTATAGGAATAGAGATTCGGAGGTGTCAGATTAGTTAGGTCAAAGAGTTGACTTAACGAGATCGAGATAACCAAAGTCCTATATCGTATGCTGTCATGATATAGGCACGCATCCTCTGACCGGAGACAGATGTGTTACTATATGTCTGAGTGTGTACATTTGGCAGACCAATAGGTTGATGACCTAATCAAGGTCTATACACCGGCGCGCTGGTGTGCACATAAGGGCATATGAGTAATACGATCTCTCAAAGGGATCATACAGGTTCAGTTACTGAACCGGAAGACATGAGCTCACTCATGAGATATTGGGAAGAATCAAATTCCATGCGCATGGTCGTCATGCTTTCGAAGCTTGACTGAATTTGTAGGTTTGATATATACTTTTAGTATATGATCAAGACCTAGGTATGATATACACTTTTGGAAAGTGTATGATCGATACCAACTCCCAATGATCGAATGAGAAACTTACTGATAAAACCATGAAGTAGACAGTGTAAAGTTGATCCAATACTTCGGGTTTAATCTGAGTCTTCCAGTATGCAGGATGTACAGGTATTGGGAATACCTGAGGGTGATTTGATCATAAACGATTGTATAACCATGACACTTCCATTCCTAGGGAGTGATGAAACGGGTCTGGATTTTAGTGACTCCTCTCAGTAGAGAAGTGATCTGATCTTGGTCCAAGTGTTGGACATTGATCTGAATGTGATTCAGATACAATGAGAAGATTAGATCTACGGTCTTGATTTAATCAAGCATTTATGGGAGGCCCGCGATCTGGATTTGAGATATGATCTCAATATCCATGTCACTATACGTGGAACAATACAATCACCCTATCCTTATCTCCAAGTATCTGAGGAGTAATAACATTATTGTTAAATGGTTTAAGAATAATTCCATAAGATCTAAGCAAAGAGAAGTTGATAATTAAATGTGATTTAATTATCATGATGTATGAGAAATTATCCAATATGATTAAATGTGATTTAATTATTATGGATAAGAATAATGTGGATAGTAATATCCAATTATTCATAATATGTTATAAATGTGATTTATAATATATTAGAGAGAGTTAATTGTAATTTATGTTAGTAGATTAATTATTAATGTGTATTGGATACACATTGTCTAATTAATTGAAAATGTAAATTACATTTTATTTTGGGTTGTGAATATGATTCACAATATTCCAATGTCAAGATTGCAATATTCCCAAAATTAATTGAGAATTATTTTTGGTGAATAAAATACCAACAAATAATTGTTGGAAAATAAGTTGAGAGAAAAACAAGGAGATGTGCAATCTCATGGGGATCCATGAGATTGCCCTCCCCATATGGGAAGAGGGGGGCGGCACCAATTTCTTTATGGAATTGGTGGCCGTCCACTTCTCCTAATGGGGAAGGTGGATCTCATTTGTTTCTTCACTCCTTATTTGGTTGGTTTAATTTGGTATTAATATATATTTGATTTATCAAATATATTTAATCAAAATTAAATCACAAATTGTTGGTTTTACCAACAACAATCTTGACCATTGGATTGACATAAATCAATCTCATCCATTGATTTTATATGTCCCATGGATTGAGATCCATGGATCCCAAAACCCTATAAATAGAGAGGCATACCATGCTCTCTCTTTACACATGCTATTGTAGCACAAACTCTCTCTCTCTTTCTCATACTCGACAACCCTCTCTCTCCCTCTCTTCTTGGTGGTTGTCCACCTTGGTGGAGAGAATCGTTGACGCCCGCGCCATCGTGCTGCCGCTTCGACTCTATGCGGTTCTTCGTCTTCTTGGAGTTCTTCACTCACGAAGGAGACGTTTGATCTCGTGCGACGAGATCAGGAGCAACGTGCTTGGATCAACTTGGATTGCGAGGACACCGCGACTCATCCCCGCGCTCGCAAGCCGTTACTCCGACGATCGGACTTGAGACAGGAGGTCTCTTTTCGTAGAGACTTGATCAACCACGCTTCAAGAGGTATTGCATTATACTTGCTGTGGTTATAGATGAAACGATTTGAGAATGGTTCTCGGATCATATAGTTTCATCGGATTAAAAAATTTTTAAATTCCGTTGCACCGAACAACTAGTACGACTAGTCGTTCTTCGTCGTATCCGATACGACGATCACGCTTCCGTGATGCGCTTGAGGATAATTTCCATATCCTACAAGTGGTATCAGAGCCTTAGGTCGACGGTTTCGAATATGATTCGAAAAACCGAGGACGACTTGGGTTCGTTAAGGTCGCGAAAGTTTTCATCGCATTTGATTTCGCAGATCTGTTTAGTAAATAAATTCGGCACTGTTTAAGTTGTTTAAACACGAATTTAATACTTGGATTTTGTTCCCCATTAAATAAGGAAACCATAGGAACTGAGTTTGCGTAAATCGGATTTCGTATGCTCTAGTTATGGTTGTTTTAATGAACATGTATGCACTGTTGCGGGAACAGTAGATTTTAACATGATTAAAGAGTTAATTACTGTTATCATCTGCCTCGAAATGCGTGCAACTCCACTTAGGTTCTGTCCTAAATCAAGTTAGCAATCTATTAAAATCGAGTTTGCTTAATTTGGATTTAAATTGATTAAGATATGTTAATTTTAGTGAGTAGGGGTCCTTACTGAAATTACATTCCTAATCTAGAACCAAGTGATTGTCAATTAGTGAAATTAATTGTTAATTTCGTGAAATAATCTTGAAAAATATTTGTGAAATATTGAAACATGATTATTTGCCTAATTGACTTGGCCCTAACCAATTAATTGATTAAGATGTGATCTAAATCATAATTGGAAACCACAATCTTTCAAACTTGATGCTTGAATAGGATTTGGGAATTTGTCTAGCAAATTTCCTTATAATAAAAAATGTTTTGATTATTACTATATGGTACAATTTCGGTTGAAGAACCGATGATTATCTCAAGTACAAATTAATCAATTTGGCATTATCCTTTCCCGAGGCGGATATGGTGCCTAGTCGGAGAGCATTGGGGTTGCGGGTTGCAACGTATGTGGTCCGTCACACTCTCGTCAGTACTGGCCATGACACCGGGTAGGGCCGGGATAATGTCCGAGGGATTAAGATGTATTTTTTCTAATTATTAAAATTCGAATTAATACGTATTTTGAGATATTACCATATATGTATTCAAGTAAAATAATCAAGTTTGATTGATTGAATTGGATTGATAATTAATTTAATATGATTAAGTTGATTATATCCAATTGAAATACTCTAATATGATTAGAGGTAATAATTCCCTTGGAAGAATTAATTATGTGAATGTGATTCACGATAATTAATTAGAATTTGAATATGATATGGAGGATCACATAAGTGACATCCATGGTCTCCCGTCAAGGCGGAGGGTTCCGTCGCCAGGGATTGTATGTGGGAGACGCCTGTCCGAAGTGACAGCTCCTGTATGCAAGCGCATCTGGATCGGGCTCTTTGCTTCTCGAAAGAGTAAGGACGTATGCGTAGTGACCCCAATATCGGGTCCTCATATTATTGGGGCGATATTGGATTACGCATAGCGAGTTGTATTCCTGTTGACGGTTGGTTCAATTAATGACGGGTCAACATCGCCTTAGGGGTGGTGGGCCCGGGTGTTAAAGACCGAATTGGGAGATGCAAGTTGGACTTGCAAGGCGGAATGTGTTCCCGCTTCTTTTTATCTGAGTTGTAGGTTCTCATATTATTGGGATGCAACAAAGATAAGGAAGGAGATACCAAATCTTGCTTGAGATATAATGGTAAGTATATCTCTTACATTGAAAGTGATTAAGGGAATGAACTTTCAGTGTTGACAAGACAAGACAACTTTGATATAAAAATTCCTAAATCAAAGTAAAATATGTATATATAATGCATACATCTATGCAAATTTCTTATTTCAGATAATCCTTCATTAGAACCCACTCAATGATATACTCAACAATAACCAGTGAAATATCTTGGATTGAACTCAATGATCCAGATATTGTACTTGCAGTTGATCACATAATGTATGTGGTTGCAATGTGCAAGTTTCCTCATAATATTGAGGAATGACAATTAAATAGATAATAGGACTATAACCCTAGGGTTTGTATGTCTCTATAGTCTTGATCTCTCATCGGATGTACTTTGGAAGTGACATGTCGATGATGATCACAATTGTCAAATAATCCTTATAAAATTTAATGAAGATATTCTGGCATACATATGTGCTCTTGACATTTAACATGAATGAGATGGTTCACTGCATCATGCAGAATGGTGGCTCTATAAGAGATGAAGTATTCAAATTGTTTGAGTACCTACCTGAACTTATGTTTTAAGAGTTTAGGTGGATGTAGATGATGAGTGTCATTATTCTATTATCTATACTCTAGTCATTCATGAAGCTTCATAGTATTCATATTGTATGAATTTAATGAAGCATGTATAAATGTTGAAATGATCTTACATTGAATTCTTTTAACGTAAGAGATCCTTAGTCTTGAGCAATGGTTGCTCATAGATAAAGGGAGCACAATGGAATCATGGGTTGGACCCAAGAAAGAAGGAAAGTCAAAGAGTTGACTGGACTTCTGTGACTTCCATATGACATCCAAAGAGTTGGATGAATGTCAAAACTGCAATAAGTTGATGTGTTGATAGTATGACTATCAAGTCTGTCTAAAATCCTTAGAGAAGGACTCGGATAGAGCATCAAAATAATCTACATAAATCATTGAAATTGACTTTCTTATTTGATAAGATAAAGTCAAATAATTGTATCTCAATCTTCTGATGACATTTGCAATAGGTTGCATATGTTTTAGAAGAGCAGAAAATTTGATCTTAAGGTTTATAGTTATCCACATGGACATTGATGCAATTATTGCAACAATTCCTATTGGATTGATAGACTTGTTGTTTTCAGTGGGAGAGCCCTTAGTCGTGGAGAATGTCTCTATGACCTAGACATTAGAATACACTCATTGTTTGTTTCTAAATGTTGGAAATAAACATGAATTCTGAGATAGAACTATCATAAAGAGTTATGATGAAGATATTTCAGATAGTAATCTAAAATCTAGTGGACTCCACTAAATTAGAAAATTAATGAATGGTTCATTAACATTTCTAAATACTGAAATTAAATCTCAAGATCAATAGGAGGATGAAGATCATTTGACAATGATCTAGCATCAAGCCTTGGACATTTGTCTATTGATTTGATCAATAGAATAGTAAGAAATGAAACTTTAGAATGTCTAAAATTTCAAAACTTACATACTTATGAATATTGTATTCAAAAGTAAAAATGTCCAATACACCCTTCTTTGGGAATGGTGTAAGATGTCAAGGTATTTAGGATCTCATACATATTGATGTATGCAGATCATCTATATCATAGTAAACATTGTGGATATGTGATATCTATTGATGATTATGTATGATATGAGATTTCTTCTCTTCACCTAAGAAACCTTTGAAATGTTCAAAGATTTCATTATTTTTGGTTTAGAACCAAAGTTTGAAAGAAGATAAAATGAATTTGATCTAATCTTGGTAGCAAGTACCTACTAGATAAATTCGAAGAATACCTTATGGAGATATGAATATCATTTCTATCTCAATCCTCCTAACACACCTTAACTCAATAGAGTTATAGGTAGATACAATTGGATTATGTGTGACATGATCTTATCAATGATGAATTTTAGCATAATTATCCCTTAGTTTCCAGGTATATATGTGTAGTAGAGACTACAATGGATATCCTTGAGAAGGTTCCATGTATGTTGGAATCTAGCACATGAGAGTGCTGCTTCATTAGGAAAATAAAGGATGGTATTGGATACCTACTTTATGACCTTGAGATTCTTAAGTATCTCATCTCTGAGAATGTGATCCTTAGAGGTTGAGACTCTTGAGAATCAAGATGAAAATGAAGTGTAGGAACTCATTTAATCTTGAGAAGATAATGAGACTCCTGAAATTGGAAACTAAAAGGACAATTAAAGATGAAACACTAATACCTCTTCAAATGAGTTTGAGGATGGATTCCATGTGTTAGAGAAATCTGACAATGATCGAACTTCATGTGATGAAGCTTCTGAAGATCATAGCATGGATAGATGGATATCAATAAACGTCTAATGTAGACTTCATATACAAGTGTTGTATATGGACCCTCGAGGATCCACCTATATGGGTAATACCTGTAGAGGTGTAAATGGATCTTCAAGAGAAAGGGAACCTGATGAGGAGGTAGAGACCTTCAAAGCACGGTTTGTAGCCATGAGCTACACACTGGAAGAGAAGACATTGCTTGCAATGAGACTTGCTCTTCGGTGACCATGCTTAAAACCATCAGAATGTTGCTAACCTTAGCTACACAACTTGACTATTGCATCTTCAAGATGTAAGTCAATATTGCATTCCTCTATGAATACCTCTCTGAGATATTCACATGAAGTAGCCCCAGGGCTTCATGGTTGAGGAAAGCAAGATGTGAAAGCTAAGGAATCCATCTATGGACTCACATAAGCTTCTTGAAGTTGGACCATAAGATTTGATGAAATTATAAATGTTATGATTTCAGATAAAATCTTAATGAACCATGTGAAGCTTAGTGGGAGTGCCATTGTGTTCATCATGCTAAATGTAGATAATATCCTAATCATTTGGAATGATATAAGGATAATAATAATAAGTGTTTTATTATCTGTTTGTTCCATGACTTGAGATATGATCTCAAGGATACCTCTTAAATCTTAGTTCTGAAGTTGTTCAGAAGCAAAGAGAAGAGGATAATTGGACTGTCACATTTGTAGTACACCTTGGACATATTCTATTAATAGAAATTCCAAGAAAGGCTTCCAACCCTTAAGATATGATACTGACCTATCTAAAGGGACAACACCTCAAAGAGTTGAGGAAGTGAATGCTAGAATTACTTGCCCTTCGGCATCAGTTCTGAGAAGCCAGGTGTGTGCTAGATGTGTACAAAAGTCAGATAGCTGCCATGCAGTGGGAGTGGTAAATTGTTACTAATCCTACTATGGAAATAAAATACTTGGTTGCAGTAATAACAAAATTTTCATAGATGACAAGATTTTGAGATAGTGATCTCAGATGTCTTATCTTCAAAAACTTAAGACTTTATAGATAGTGATCTAAAAGGTCTTAACTGTAGATACCTTAGGAGATAGAGATCTCCAGGAATAAAGGTATTCTGATAAGGATTATGGAAATACTGGTTATGATAATCGTTAAGCTGTAGTGTCAAAGACACTGTAACTGACTAGATTGAGTATTGGTTGCATAAGATGCAACATTTGCATTAGATGCGAGCACTGTTACTGGGATATGCAAGTGCCGTAAAAGGACTTGGCATAGTCTCGCAGAAACAGAGTGACTGATCAGCTTACCTAGCTATTTTCTAAATAGCCTATGATTGTCACATGAGTGTGGGTTTAAATGATTAACCCATTAATGGCTCTTTGGGCTAGTGGGAGATTGTTGGAAATGCGAGCCCACGGCGAGCCATTATGCAATAAATGTTATTGCACATATCATTCCCTGATCTGAAATGAAGAATTATTAATTTGTATAATAGGTCCCTTAGTACAATTAGGGTTATGTACCATGGCCATCTTAATAATCATACAGTCGTTGATTCAAATATTGAATCATAAAGGCTGGTGCTTGGATGAATATCTAAAGAGTTAGATTGAGGACTCATCAAGCACCGTCAAATGATTGTTAAGAGATGATCTCCAGCCTGAGTAGGAGATGGCAATCCTAATCTCTGAAGGCTGATATCTGACCGACCTCTTGATGCAGGTCCTATGTATAGGAATAGAGATTCGGAGGTGTCAGATTAGTTAGGTCAAAGAGTTGACTTAACGAGATCGAGATAACCAAAGTCCTATATCGTATGCTGTCATGATATAGGCACGCATCCTCTGACCGGAGACAGATGTGTTACTATATGTTTGAGTGTGTACATTTGGCAGACCAATAGGTTGATGACCTAATCAAGGTCTATACACCGGCGCGCTGGTGTGCACATAAGGGCATATGAGTAATACGATCTCTCAAAGGGATCATACAGGTTCAGTTACTGAACCGGAAGACATGAGCTCACTCATGAGATATTGGGAAGAATCAAATTCCATGCGTATGGTCGTCACGCTTTCAAAGCTTGACTGAATTTGTAGGTTTGATATATACTTTTAGTATATGATCAAGACCTAGGTATGATATACACTTTTGGAAAGTGTATGATCGATACCAACTCCCAATGATCGAATGAGAAACTTACTGATAAAACCATGAAGTAGACAGTATAAAGTTGATCCAATACTTCGGGTTTAATCTGAGTCTTCCAGTATGCAGGATGTACATGTATTGGGAATACCTGAGGGTGATTTGATCATAAACGATTGTATAACCATGACGCTTCCATTCCTAGGGAGTGATGAAACGGGTCTGGATTTTAGTGACTCCTCTCAGTAGAGAAGTGATCTGATCTTGGTCCAAGTGTTGGACATTGATCTGAATGTGATTCAGATACAATGAGAAGATTAGATCTACGGTCTTGATTTAATCAAGCATCTATGGGAGGCCCGTGATCTGGATTTGAGATATGATCTCAATATCCATGCCACTATACGTGGAACAATACAATCGCCCTGTCCTTATCTCCAAGTATCTGAGGAGTAATAACATTATTCTTAAATGGTTTAAGAATAATTCCATAAGATCTAAGCAAAGAGAAGTTGATAATTAAATGTGATTTAATTATCATGATGTATGAGAAATTATCCAATATGATTAAATGTGATTTAATTATTATGGATAAGAATAATGTGGATAGTAATATCCAATTATTCATAATATGTTATAAATGTGATTTATAATATATTAGAGAGAGTTAAATGTAATTTATATTAGTAGATTAATTATTAATGTGTATTGGATACACATTGTCTAATTAATTGAAAATGTAAATTACATTTTATTTTGGGTTGTGAATATGATTCACAATATTCCAATGTCAAGATTGCAATATTCCCAAAATTAATTGAGAATTATTTTTGGTGAATAAAATACCAACAAATAATTGTTGGAAAATAAGTTGAGAGAAAAACAAGGAGATGTGCAATCTCATGGGGATCCATGAGATTGCCCTCCCCATATGGGAAGAGGGGGGCGGCACCAA
This sequence comes from Ottelia alismoides, assembly GCA_037367405.1. Classification (NCBI taxonomy): domain Eukaryota; kingdom Viridiplantae; phylum Streptophyta; class Magnoliopsida; order Alismatales; family Hydrocharitaceae; genus Ottelia; species Ottelia alismoides. The sequence goes on from JAZKJV010000054.1 coordinate 809,289, forward strand.
TTCCTTTATGGAATTGGTGGCCGTCCACTTCTCCTAATGGGGAAGGTGGATCTCATTTGTTTCTTCACTCCTTATTTGGTTGGTTTAATTTGGTATTAATATATATTTGATTTATCAAATATATTTAATCAAAATTAAATCACAAATTGTTGGTTTTACCAACAACAATCTTGACCATTGGATTGACATAAATCAATCTCATCCATTGATTTTATATGTCCCATGGATTGAGATCCATGGATCCCAAAACCCTATAAATAGAGAGGCATACCATGCTCTCTCTTTACACATGCTATTGTAGCACAAACTCTCTCTCTCTTTCTCATACTCGACAGCCCTCTCTCTCCCTCTCTTCTCGGTGGTCGTCCACCTTGGTGGAGAGAATCGTCGACGCCCGCGCCATCGTGCTGCCGCTTCGACTCTATGCGGTTCTTCGTCTTCTTGGAGTTCTTCACTCACGAAGGGGACGTTTGATCTCGTGCGACGAGATCATGAGCAACCGTGCTTGGATCAACTTGGATTGCGAGGACACCGCGACTCATCCCCGCGCTCGCAAGCCGTTACTCCGACGATCGGACTTGAGACAGGAGGTCTCTTTTCGTAGAGACTTGATCAACCACGCTTCAAGAGGTATTGCATTATACTTGCTGTGGTTATAAATGAAACGATTTGAGAATGGTTCTCGGATCATATGGTTTCATCGGATTAAAAAATGTTTAAATTCCGTTGCACCGAACAACTAGTACGACTAGTCGTTCTTCGTCGTATCCGATACGACGATCACGCTTCCGTGATGCGCTTGAGTATAATTTCCATATCCTACAGGAGCCTAGATACGTTGCTTTTGGGCTTCTTCTGGGGAGTCTCAAGGGATGCCTTTAGTGGGGAGGATAACATTGTTGCTGAAGGTGGATGGCGAGCTCGGGATACAGAGCTTGAATGCGATGAATAATACCTTATTGATGAGGTGGGCAACATGCATCTTGGGAGGAGGGTCGGATTTGCTTTGTTGGACTGCGCACTCTATCTACGGGGTCTCGCTTGACCGCTCTACACAAGTAGCTATTTTTTTAGGGCAAATACCAATAGCTATGATACCATTACATTTCCAATTTTTGGATGGGCATATGCCCCATTCTTCCTCATGTGGTACCGCTCGTGAGACCCATCTTAGGTGATGGTTGCGGCTTCTGTTTTTGGTCTGATGATTGGAGTGGTCAAAGAGCTTTATCTATATGTTTCCCTTAACTTTTCGCTATGGTAGCTGATGCAAGTTGTTGTGTAAAAGATTGTTGGGATGGTGGCAATCAGACCTGGCCAAAGTGCGGGCCAGGCCGAACGGGCTGGGGTTCTAAAACCCCCTGTCCAAGGCCCGGCCCGTCCCATGGGCCATACTTCAAGACCAGGCTGGGCCGAGCTGACCCATGGGTCGAATGTAAAGTATTTTTTTCTCATTTTTAATCTAATTTATAGAGATAAATAAATTTTTTGAACATCAATTAATCATTGTAAATGTAAGTTACCGTAATATGTGTTGCTTGACATGTAAACTATAAAAAAATTATAATAGTGATAATGTAAAATAAAAACTTGAAGTATATTATATTAGATGTATGTAAATTGTAATTTTTAAATATATATCTTTGTATTTGCAGGCCGGATCGGGCCATGCTGGGCTTTGTGGCACATGTCCACGGCCCACCCAGTTGATGGGCGGACCAAATTGTGGGCCGAGCCGGCCCATTCTTGAAATCTTGTGGTCCAAGCTCGACCCGTGAGCGGGCTCGACGTGCGAGCCCCCGACCCATTGGCCAGGTCTAGTGGCAATTGGCTCCCTCTATTTCATTTTGCTTTACAGGATCAACATTTTGCTGAGTTCTTGTTGCTTTTGGAGACTCTGCCAACTTGCGAGGGACTAGCTGACTCTATTGGCCACTGGTCTTGGGCTGATGGGCATTTCATGGTGAGGAAGGCATGTAAGACTTTTTAGATGTTGAAGGTTTTTGATCCAACATTTGCTTTTTATAAGTTTGTTAACATTTGGAGGTGGAAGGCTCATTTGCGTGCCCGAATTTTTATTTGGTTGCTGAGAAGGAAGTGCTGATGACTGGTGAGAGAAGAACTTGTTTCTTTCCTGGGTGTGATGGCACATGTAAGTGTTATTTGTCAGAAGAGGAGAGTGACCTGCTCTTTGAGTATTCTGTTGCAAAGGAGAGGTATGGACTGTGACACTTGTTGACAAGGTCTTTACCTTTGATTGGGTTGACTTATGGGATTTTCGAGACACTTTTGGACATAAGTAACCCCACCAAGGTTTGGGTGGCAATTATCCTATGGCTTGTATGGCTTGCCCAAAATGGATATGTATTCCGGGATGAGCGTATGCATATGGAGAATGTATTAAGCACACAAAAAGTTTAAAAACATTTTGATCTTTGTAATTAATTTTTATTGTGAATGAATAGAATCTTAAGCGTAGTCATCTCCTCGACATCTTAATCTATTATTCCCACCAAAAAATTCTTCTAAGTATCTAATTTCCTATGTTGCCTCATCCATTCGCGACCTCTTACGAAAGAAAAATCGAAGTTCATTCACCTCAAGCTCAGTGCTGCCCCCACAAAAGCTTAAGAGTTGTGGCCAACCTCGGTGAAGACCCATGAGCTAGGATGCCTATCGCTCCAATAGTTTTGCCGCCTTCTAGGATTCTCCTATGATGAAGCTATTACAGTGGCCACACCGTAGAGTTTGAGAGGAGATCTGACCGATATCCATCAAGGATTCAACTTCTTCCCCTTTTCATTACCAAAACTCCAGATGAGTCCTCGATCACCATGTCCTCAATCAAATGATCTACTAGTCACCTACCTTGTCCCATGATTATTAGCTCATGGGTTGACTCGACCCACTCCAATGGGTAACCAATTCAACAAGTATTAGATTCATTTTATGATTAATATGTACCGATGAGCACCCGTGTGGAATATCACCTTTATTAAAAGGAGATTGATTATATATTAGATAAATAACGAGTGAAATTACAAAATTAATAATTGTTTTTCCATAAAATTTATTTATCATTCTCAAAATTCATGACATAAATTTTTTACCATCACTCCATGTATCCGTTTGTTCGAACATCGGATTGGTTGATTGTTTTTGCAGTGTCAATCAATTTTATAATGAATGTAATTAATATTTATTGCGTAAGTGTTTAAATGAAACAATGTTTACAGATTGTGCAACAAAAATACTTATATCTGTGGATGTGAAAAAAATCTCGACAACCTCTCCTTGATGAAAAATCTACTCCTATGGCAACCAAAAGGAAAGTATTTACTCGTTTAGGAACACATGGGTCCCAAATGAACATGCGGTCATGGACCATCTCCCTGAGAATGGCACGATGTACAATCAGAGCTTGATATCGATGCCAACGTTAGATATTGTTGTTAGTGGGGCCATTATCCATCAATGATGTGGTTTATAGGGCTGTCCAAACCATCCAAGTCAGCACATATCCACCTTGACCTATGAAGTATGACCCTAAACTGATGGGTACTCGTTTGAAATTGTTTGGGTCGAGCGCGGACATTCATCTCCCATGTTCCTATAAAAAATCCCACATGGAAAGCGAGTACTTGGAAGCCCATACTACTCCCGTTGATTCAAAATGATGGATATTGTTAAAAATGAAGATGCATATTTGTGTTACTCTATGTTTGTTCATTGTCAGATAATGATTATATTAGAAGTAACTTATATATAATATATGTGTGTGTAGATTGCGCACACATCACGGTATTCACATATGTATCCATTTTAAACAGATACAATTACGAATTTTGGAACATGAATAAATGGATATAATAGATAATTGAATACCGATGTATCCATATCTATTTGCATACCTTTCCAAATCATGTCCTCATTCTTTCCTCTTTAGTGGCCTCGTGTCTTGTGGCTCTACTCCCTGAAGTTCATTACCTTTCACTCCAACATCCTACTTCATTTAGACGGACTAACTTTTCCTCGCTTATGTTCAGTCGATAGTGGTAGAAATTACTCCCTTTGTGGGGTAAAGATGGAATCATCAGATCGCCTGTTTTTTATGTGTGAAAGGGCCAGAGACATCTGGTTTGAGATGGGCGTCATGTGGATGGAATTGTCCAACGTTGAGAACTTCTATAAACATTGTTTAATGCAAGATTCCAACCTACACATCTGATGACACTGGCGGTTCTTTTGGGTGCTCTGACTCGCTCTTAATGGTGTAATGTTTAGAGCAGAGTGTTTCTATGCAGATAAACATGAGAATCTGACTAGGGTAAAGGATTACAGACCCATCACGTTCTCCAATGCGTTATACCTCATCATTGCGAAGACCCTCACAAATCGACTTCACAGCGTGATGCGAGATCTTATCTCCCCTGTGCAGACTACATTTATGCTGGAGAGAGCTATTGCGGATGGGTTGGTGACAGCCTCTGAAGTGGTAGCGGATTGGCGGAGAAATGTGACCAGGGGATTGCTCTGGAAGGTTGATTTTGCGAAGGCCTATGACTGTGTCAGTGAAGGATATGGTTAGATCCTCAAGCGCATCACGGAAGCGTGAGCGTCGTATCGGATACGACAAAGAACGACTAGTCGGACTAGTTGTTCTATGCAGCGGAAATTAATTTTTTTTCATGCGACGAAACCACATGATCCAAGAACACTTCTCGGATCGTTTCGTCTAAACCACAAACAAGTAATAGGATTACCTCTTGAAGTGTGGTTGCGATCAAGTCTCTAAACGAAGAGACCTCCTGTCTCAAGTCCGATCCACCCTACGAGCGCGGGGATGAACCGCGTGCTTCTCGCAATCCATGTTGATGATCCAAGCGGCGGATCTCCTGATCTCGACACACGAGATCCGACGTCTTCTTCACGAGCAGGGCACACCGAAGTAGACGGAGATCCACGAGCAAACCATCGGGCAGCATAACGACAACGCCGCAGCGATGGAGAACCTCTCTAGGGCATCCATGGTGGACAGCCACATGAGAGGGAGAGAGAGTAGACGTGTAGAGAGAAAGAGAGAGAGAGAGTTGTTGTCTCACTTGTTGTGTAAAGAAGAGCAATGGGGTGCCTCTCCTTTTATAACATTTTGGGATCCATGGATCTCAATCCATGGGACAATACAAATCCAATGGTTCACATTAATTTATGTTTCTTTCAATGGTCATGATTTGTTGCTAAAAACACAACAACAATTAATTTAATTAAATTAAATATATATTGAATAAATCATCAATACATAAATTAATTTAAATCAAATCAATATAGGAGGTTTAGGAAGGAGGCATGCCTCCCTTCCATAAAGGGGGTGGCGGCACTCCTTGAAACTAATTCAAGGAGGCCATCCATCCTCCTTAATAGGAAGGAGGCACTCCTCTTCCTTATTCATGAGATCTCATATCTTATGAAAATCTCCATTATTTACAACAACTATTGTTGTAAATTATTTACACAAATAATTCTCCAGTAAAATTTTCATAATTTTTACTTACTATTTGTTTGAAAAATTGTGAAAAATCCCATAAAAAGTGTGCATTTTTAATTGGTGCATTTAAATTCCTAAAAATACAAAAAAATATGTCTTGCATTCATCACTGGATTAGGATTCTAGGAAAAATATAATTTAGTTGAATTGGACTAATTTGACATTAAAATTAATTCGGCCTTGTTGTGTGTTTTCTTAGTGTCTTAATTCACTCGCATTTTGCATTACGATTTCTTTTTGCATTAAAAAATCTAAAAAAAATCCGCATTTGGAAATCAAGATCTAAATTTTCAAATTAACCCGAAGTTGTTCCTTTGCCTCCCTGTGTTCGACCCCGGACTTGCCCGGGATATAAATTAAGCCGAGACACTCTTCATGGAGATCCTTCTCTCGGTTCTGACCGAATCGCTAAGTACACATACCACAACGAACACAAATTAAACATCGTATTTAGCGATTCGTCAGATGGTGCCGTTGCCGGGGATGACGGGGGGCTGCGGACGCCGGCCGCGCACGGCGGGCCCTCCACTGCACGCGGGGCGGAGGAGAGGGCGGTTGGCGCGGGCGCCAGCTGCGTACGGCGGCGATGGCGATGGAAGGGTGGGGCGGCGGCCTTGGAGCTGCTGCTCCACCTCCGTTCTTTTTTTTGTTTTTTTTTGTTTTTTGTTTTGCTGATGTAAATTTTTTTGTTTTAAATTTGTATTTTTTTTTAATTTTCTTTAAACAGGAAATAATGTGTATAAAAAAAGGAAGGGGGAAATGGTAATGTGAAGATGAAGATGGTGAAGTAGAACAAATGGAGGATGGTGGGTAATATGATGAACTAAAAAAATTACAAAGATAACAATAAAGACAAGATGAAACTAAAATTACCTACGATGGAGGCGGTTGCCTATGGTGTGCAATCATGCCATTGGAAATTAATGAACATATTCACAACCCAAAATAAAATGTGAATTACATTTTCAATTAATTATCCAATGTGAATCCAATTCACATCAACATTTAACTAACAAATGTAAATTACAAATAGCTCTCTCTTATATATTATAAATCACATTTATAATATATATGACTAATATGGATATTGATATCCATATTATTCATTCTTATGATAATTAAATCATATTTAATCATCCTGGATCTCTTTTCTCTTGTTCTCATATAATATGAATCACATTCACATTATTTACATCTTTGATAATCAAATCACATTTAATTATCTAAGATAGCTCTCTTTATAATATGAATCGAATTCATATTAATCATGATAATTAAATCACATTTAATTATCCATTTTCTCAATGCTCGGATACATTTATCAACAATTGAATTATCCATGAACTCTTTCAAGGATAATGCGCTTTCTCCGCAGATACTTGGAGATAAGGACAGGGCGATTGTATTGTTCCACGTATAGTGACTTGGATATTGAGATCATATCTCAAATCCAGATCGCGGGCCTCCCATAGATGCTTGATAAAATCAAGACCGCAAATCTAATCTTCTCATTGCATCTGAATCACATTCAGATCAATGTCCAACATTTGGACTAAGATCAGATTACTTCTCTACCGAGAGGAGTCACTAAAATCCAGACCCGTTTCATCACTCTCTAGAAATGGAAGCGTCATGGTTATACAATCGTTTATGATCACATCACCCTCAGGTATTCCCAATACATGTACATCCTGCATACTGGAAGACTCAGAATAAACCCGAAGTATTGGATCAACTTTATACTGTCTACTTCATGGTTTTATCAGTAAGTTTCTCATTCGATCATTGAGAGTTGGTATCGATCATATACTTTCCAAAAGCATATATCATACCTAGGTCTTGATCATATACTTTTCCAAAAGTATATATCAAACCTACAAATTCAGTCAAGCTTCCAAAGCGAGACGACCGTGCGTACGGAATTTGATTCTTCCCAATATCTCATGAGTGAACTCATATCTTCCGGTTTAGTAACTGAACTTGTATGATCCCTTTGAGAGATCGTATTACTCATATACCCTTATATGCACACCAACGCGCCGGTGTATAGACCTTGGTTAGGTCATCAACCTATTGGTCTGCCAAATGTACATACTTAGATATATAGCAACACATCTGTCTCCGATCAGAGGATGCGTGCCTGTATCGTGACAGCATACGATATAGGACTTTGGTTATCTCGATCTCGTTAAGTCAACTCTTTGACCTAACTAATCTGACACCTCCGAATCTCTAATCCTATGCAGAGGACCTGCATCAAGAGGTCGGTCAGATATCAACCTAACTGAGAAAGGATTGCCATCTCCTACTCAGGCTGGAGATCTTCTCTTAACAATCATTTGACGGTGCTTGATGAGTCCTCAATCTAACTCATTAGATATTCATCCAAGCACCAACCTTTATGATTCAATAGTTGAATCAACAGCTGTATGATCATCAAGATGGCCATGGTACATAACCCTAATTGTACTAAGGGACCTATTATGCAAATTATTCATTCTTCATTTCAGATCAGGGAATGATATTTGCAATAACATTTATTGCATAATGGCTCGCCGTGGGCTCGCATGCCCAACAGTCAGTTGGCAGTTCCTCTAGGTATCTCTAGAGAAGAGGGGTTTTCCCAGGACTTGGGTGGCGTGGATCAAGCGGTGTGTCGCCACGTCTTCTTTTGCGATGTTAATGGCATGCATGAGGGGGCTTCTTTCAGTCTCAGAGGGGGGTTAGGCAGAGGTATGCTCTTGCCCTGTTGCTTTTCGTTCTTGTTGCGGATGGTTTGACGGTTATGTTACATTTAGCTGTTGAGGGGGAATGGTGCAGGGGGTATGTGAATGGGGATATCTCAATTTCGTTGTTGTAGTGTGCTGATGATACTATGGTGTTCCTTGGACCTGATTTGGTTAATATTCGACGTACGATGAGGATTGTGGATGTGTTTGGCGACATTTCTGGCCTGCCAGTCAACAGGGAGAAGTCCATGGTGGTGCCTATTGGGATGTCCTAGCTGGAGGCGCATGAGGCTTCGAGCATTTTGGGATGCTCCTCTGGTGCTCTGCCCATCTCTTACCTCAACCTTCCTCTGGTGGGGGTGGGGGGGGTGGGGGTCGCTTGCGGGCCTACGATTGGAGACCTGTGATGTCAAGATTGGAGGATCGTTTGGCAGGCTGAAAGACATCTATGCTGTCTAGAAGTGGGGAGTTGACTTTGTTGAAGCATGTCCTTTCCGCCATCCCAGTTTTCTTCTGCTCCACTCGGTTGATGCTTGTTGGGCTTTGTGAGAGGATGGAGACACCGATGAGGAGGTTCTTGTGGTCGGATGACAAACATGTTAGGAAGGGGTTTCATCTGGTGGACTGGGCCAAAATGACATCAACAAAGAGGTGGGGTGGTTTGGGAGTTGTGAGATTGAGGGAAATGAATAAGGCGTTGGTGGCGAAGTGGGTGGTCTGCCTGTGGGGGAGCTCAGAGGATCTTGTTTGTCGTCTCATGAGGAAGATCTATAGTGTTGCGCTGTCGTTGGAGGCCGCTAGGGTTCGTGGCCCATCCTTGTTATGACGACGAAGGTGCGGTCGGTTTTGGGAGATGGGAGTTTGTTCTAGATCTGGCTTCATGATTTGACAGGTGACATGGTGCCGAGGGAGAGATCCCTGAGGTTGTTCGGGCTGAGCAATGATCGGGAGGCGTCGATTTGCCACGTTTGGGCCTATGGGGATTGGAACCTTCATTTCTCTTCGGTGGTATTGGATAGAAGGGCATTTGAACTCCGCAGGTTGCTGAGTGAGCTGGTGGAGGTGGGGGGTCCAACAACGGGACAGGACCACTGGGTGTGGGGTGATGGAAGATTTACGATGAAGAAGGCCTACCGCTTGCTCATTAGCCCATTGTCCATCATTGCTCACAACAATGGGACAGAAGGTGCCGCCACGACCACACCATTGCTCATAAGCCCATCGTCCATCATAAGTCCTGACATACATATCATAAATGCCTTTTATTTATTCAATTGGACTTATTAACTTTGCATATTTTTGGTTTTAATACCGTTCCCGACAAAATATCAACCGAACATATAATTGGACCTTATAGGTAGCATTGTTGGAAAGTTGTAAGTCTTTGTTCCGAAAATAAATGAACCAAACTTAAACATGTGTCTAGATTCATTTATATAATAAATTAACAAATCCTTAAGATATAAAACATACCACAAAATTTTGAGACCAAACTTACATAAGCCATGACTCAAGGGGTCCCGGTGTAAAGAATTACATTATCAGGATAGAGCCGCTTAGAAATAAACATCACTCAATTTCTAGTTAATCAAATACACCAAACAATTGATAATAGGAAAAGAATTTCCTTGCTGGGATGATACCTAACTGCATGCAACGAGCCCCAGAAGGTTTCAAGGTTCTAAAGATTTGACTTAAGCACTCCAAGCTCTTGCCAAATCGAGAAGACTTCAAGGTTCTAGAGATTTGTTTTAAGCACTCCAAGCTCTTTCCAAACCGTGGAAGTCTTTTTACAGTGGAAAGAATATATTGTCAATCGTCTCCATCTCATTGTCAAAGAGTAGGCAAGTAGGAGAAAAATCCATAAAGAGCCAGATAAGCTTGCAGTCATGAACCAATAGGTTAGCTGTTGGAGTTGGTGGTCTGTCCACAATAATCTCTACCTCCCACCAGACCATGCAACTGCCTCAGTTAATCCAAAAGGTGAAGAAAGTCCTCGAAATGCTGATCCGAGAAGTCTGTCAAAAACAAGGGCATCTTGATGCCATCAACACAACACTCCACCACATGTGCTTCCCGATCCGCAACCAAGGCAAAAAAGCATGGATAGCAGGTTTGATGCAATGTGGAATGATGAACTGGAGCTCAATTAGGATTTCTCGTCCTTTCAATTTTATCAATTAGGATTTAATTTTATGTTTGCCAATTAGAACCTATTTTTAGGGTTCATGTTAATTTTATTTAGGTTTAATTCAGTCTATTGCAGTGCCATTTTTTATTTAAATAATGAGATCGATTGCAATCTCCAGTTAATTAGTTAGAGGTAATTAGAGTCCAAATAGGTACGTTAAGAATTGAATTTTATTCACTTTATGTTTTTTGTAATCCCACCCCTCCTATATAAAGGAAATATAGCGTAAGGTTTTGACCATTCCAGAGTTAAATAAAATATGAGATTTACCTCTTTCCCTCTCTATTCTCCTTCCACATGATCACCACGATTATTTTCTCCAAATCCCTCACACCTGGCAAGTTTTCTCACCCTCTAATTTCCTCCATCAAATATTTTCTACCATTAAACTAAACATTGTTCATTGTTGGAATTTTTCAGTTTGCATCAGTTTGCTAACGAGCCACCATCTGTCCAATTGTTGATCTAAAATGTGAACGAAAAATCGTACCCACGAGTAGAGTGAAAAAGCTCCGAGAACTATCGCATCACAGAGTGGATTCCCTTCGAAAAGGTCAAGGAAAAAGGACGGATGGTGCATTGAGATGCCTTGAGCCCGTATGTCATAGATCATGTGGATGAGTTTGCAACATAAGTCCTCACTTCTGCCCCATATCCTAGTAACCCATTTAAGAAGTAGCGCCTTGTTCACGGTCTCCACGCGAGATACCCAAACCACCTACCCTTTTGGGAGCGTATCGGTCTCCAAATTAATCAAGTGAGTTCCCGACCCATAATGGCTTGACTTGCACTGGAAAAATCTTCACACAATCATCTCAAAACGATGGCGGGTACCAACAGGAAGGAGACATGCTGACATGAAAGTACAAGAATGGCTGTGAGCACGACCTTTACAAGCACTAATTGTTCGCCTTGCAAAATGGTGGTCGACTTCCAACTGAAAAGCTCTCTCTCCATCTCCTTAATGATAGGAAGCCAATCAACGGTTCCAAGTCTGCCACATGTCAGGGGTATCCCTAGGAAGCGGATCAACATGGACCCATACTCCATACCCAGTACCTCACCACGTGCCAATGCATCTGCTTCTGATAAGCCAAAGGGGATAGCAATCGACTTATTTTGATTAAGAATGAGGCTGAAAGTTTGTCAAAAATCTCAAGGTCGTAGCCACCCCCTTGCTTCCTCCCTACCTTCTTAAGAAATAAACTGGTATTGTCTACATACTGAAGGAGAGGAATGAAGATGTCCCCAAGGGAATAGCTTGTGGTGAGCCCTTGATGCATCTCTTATTCAACCATGCAAGCCAAGACATCAACAACTATAACAAAAAAGCATGTGAACAAGGGAGCATCCCTGTCTCACACCCCATTGCAGTTAAAAAGACCTCAGGATGATTGTTGACAAGTACCTAATAAGACGTGGTGACGCATCTTTTCATCCATGTAATTCAAATGTCTAGGAATCCCCGCCTCACCATTGCTCCACTTAGAAAACACGAATCTATATCCTATGCTTGGGAGAAGTCCACCTTCCATAGAAAGCCATTCACACACCATCTTTCCATTATACTATAATCTCAATGGCCCTAACCAAGCTATCACCAATCCGCCTTCTTGGTATGAATGCCTAGTGGATCGAGGAGATAATAAGACCTGTGACCACTTTTATTCTGGCAGCCATGGCTTTCACGATAACCAAGTGGATAGCATTGGATAGGGAAATTGTTCAGAAGTCCACCATCTTAGAAGCCTTGTTCTTTGGGAGGAGAAAAAAAAGAGAGAGCCCTGTTAATCTTGTCATAACCCGCATTACCCATTGCAAACTCTTCCACCACATCCACTACCTCTCTCCCTACCACAAACCAAAACTCCTAAAAAAAGCAAGCGGGGAAGCCATCACGTCCGAGCACCACATCTTGATTTAAATTCCAAACTGTAGCTTTAACCTCCATCGTAATGCTTTGAATCAAATGACTCACATACCGATTAGATAACTAAACTACCCCTAAGCTAGTCCATCTCCACGGTCTATTAACATTTCTCTGTGAAAATTCTCAAAAATGCTCTACAAGCGTTGATCCCATATCATGGTCGCCTTCTACCCGCCTACATCCACCACTATAGACTGAATCAAGTTACGACGACGTCTTTCTCATGCAATCCAATGGAAGTATTTAGTATTCACATCACCCTCTTTGAGCTACGCTTTCCTCGACCTCTGTTTCCATTCGTCAACACGCTTTTTGTCTTCAAGCATGATTACCTTTTAGGCTGCCGACCTCTCTCTTAGCACACCTACAACAAGATCTCTATCGTCTAGCCTATTCACTTCTACTTTTGCAGCCTCCATTGAGCTCTTCTCGCCTCCCAAACCTCCTTAAACAAATAAGTGAGGTGGTGTCTGACAGGGACTCACGATTTACATCGCACTATTGACATCAGCTCACGTCAACACTACAGACAGAGCTGAAGATGAGTTCTGCTTATCAACCACATACTGATGGATAGAGCGAGCACACCATTCAGATGCTTGAGGATTTGTTGCACGCATGTACTTTGGAGTGGAAAGAGTCCTAGAAGGACCATCTGCCTTTGGTTGAATTCACGTACAACAATAGCTATCATTCCAGTATTGGCATTGCATCATTCGAAACCCTATACGGGTGGCGATGCCTCACACCTCTCAGTTGGTTTGAGGTAGATGATCATGCTCTTTATTTCGTGGATCTTCTGGAGGAGACTGCGGGGCTTGTTGACCTTGTGAGACGAAAACTTCTGACGGCGCAGAGCCATCAGAAGAGCTATGCAGATCGTCGAAGGAGAGATTTGAAGTTTCATGTATCCAATCCCCTTCTCTTACTCCTTTTGTAATTTGATTTAATAAGTTTTGGCTTCATCTGAACAAATTTTCTATAAATACATGTAGGAGATTAGGGGCCTGTTTGGTTGCAGGGTTGGGCAGGGTTGGCCCAACCCTGGTTACTATTCACAAGGGTACTTCCTCCTCACAGATTACTATTCACCCATCCCAACCCAGCCCAACCCAACCCTGCAACCAAACAGGCCCTAGGTGTTCCTCTGCATATCTCCCATGAAGGGAATACTGAGATTTGGCGTTCGTGGCAAGTTGACGCCACAATATGTTGGTCCATTCGAGATTCTTGCTAGAGTGGGGAAGGTGGCTTACCTAGTAGCCCTTCCTTCACACCTGTCGGCCATTCATGATGTTTTTTATGTATACAACTTAAGGAAGTCTGTGCATGACCCTCGACACGTCATCAGTTAGGATAATCTTGACGTGGATTAAGATTTGACATATGAAGAGATGCCAATGCAGATATTAGACAGTGCTGTGAAGAAGATTCACATCAAGGATATTCCATTAGTCAGGTGCATAGATGTTAAGGCGCACACCTAGGCACGCCTAGGCGGCCGCCTAGTCGCCCAGGCGCCCCAGGCCGTGCGCCTAGAACCAACGCCTTGCTTTTATAGCAAATGGCATGCGCCTTGGGCCGCCTGGGCGCCTAGGCGGCTGCCTAGGTGCGCCTAGGCACGCCTTGACGCCTAGGCGACTATTTTTCATGCACACTACACATATATCTCATTTTCAAATTGCGATATACATTGTGCATTTACAAAAAGCGATATACATAACGCATTTTGAAAATGTGATATACATGTCATATTTTTGAAATGCGATATAATTTCTTAATAATCTAGCATCAAATGCGATATTTTTGAAATTTCTTGATGCCACTTTGAAAACGCCTAGGCGTGCCTAGGCACGCCTAAGCGCGCCTAGGCGCGTAGGCGCCCAGGTGTAACGCCTTGTCGCCTTGCCGCCTTAATAACCATGGTCAGGTGTTGTGGCACCGACACGACGTCGAAGAGGTGACGCAGGAGTCCGAAGCTGACATGCTGGCACGATACCCGCAACTCTTCTCAGGTAACCATTAAACAAGCACTTGTAATTATATATACATGTAAAAAAATAGCTTGTTTTCCCTTTGAGTTTTTTATGGGTTCAAAACCTTTTGAGGTTTTATGATTAGTTGAAATTCAAACAAAATACAAAGTGATCTTTACTCGAGTCTTTAGGACGGGACTCCCTTTGATATTTTTATATTTGTAACATTCAGAGTCACACAAACCCAAAACCGATCCGATTAGGAGTCTGAGTGGTCAATTATATTCAATTAATATTGAATAAGCCCTAAATCGACCAATTGATTGCAAATCAAAAGTCATTCAGTCGCAACCAACCAAAAGTCGGTCACATCGTATAAAGTGCCGTAGAAAAGATGCGACACAAATTCAAAAACCGTGAAACAAACTGAGACCACCATAAAGTCCAATTCGACGATATAAGACCAACAGAATTACCCATTCGTCAATCGGAGATTGTTTGGTACTTTAAACCGTGAAATTTAAAAATTTACCGAAACCGTATCCCAAAAATTTCGGACATGAAAACCCGGTCTAAAATATATCAGTATTATCCTCATTTCGATCGTCATCCAAAGACGATCAAATCGATATATTGCGTGTCGAAATCCGACATTTGAGGTGCGTGTACGACTAACTTTAATATCTCAAATAAAAGAAGAGAAAAAATAAAAATAAAAATATTTTTTACTTGATTGTGCACAGGTAGTGCACAGTCCAGCCGTGACTTGATTTTTTTCCTCTTCTCTTTTTGCTTTTCTTCTCTTTTCTCTTCTTATTCCGCTTTGCATATTCTTCCTCCACATGTCACCTAAACAAACCCTTCCTTATTTATAACTCCTCAAAACCTCATATCTCCTTTCAAAATTCCACCGAAATCTTTTCATCAATTCCAGTGAAACCCTCTCCTCCTTTCTCTCTTTTTCCCTTGGTTTCCAACAAAGAAATTTCCAAGCAATCACCTGTAGACAGGTGCCTCAGCAGCAATTGCTGCTTTTGTTCCAAACGAAAGCTACAACCAAAATTTCTGGGGCTACATCAACTGTTCTGATGTTTAGATTCTCTCCAGGTGAGCCACAAGCAGAATACTTAAATCTAAGCATTTAATCTCTTTTTCGGAAGATCTAAGATAAGGTATAATCCCGAATCCCATCTTTTGCTGCCATACATGGCTTTATTTCAATTATTTTCCTTGTGTGGGGAATTTTGGGAGTTGTTTAAAAAAATTGTAAAATTTTGACATCTACCTTCTCTGTTTCTTATCTGCTCTAGTTATAAAGAATTTTTTTAATTTCTAATTTAGAAAGTTGGTTACAGTTCTCTAGTTCTCTTCTCTGCTCCTGCTCACTTCTTTAATTCAAACTTTTAAAAAATTTGTGATCTATATTGTGTTGTCTTGAGAATATGCTGTATTTTATATATCTCTGCTCTTCCTCATACATGGGTTTGTTATACAAATTACTCTTTTTTTTCATTTAAGTCATCAAATAATGGAAAAAGTTATCAATATAATTTTGGGGTGAACACCTAAGAGTGTCCCCCCCTGTTTTGACTTAAAAAAAATAATGGAAAAAGGCATTGGCCTTCCACCGATTAGGTGCTGCATGTATTGTCCTGTTAATCTTTTGTAACAAACTCTGTATCATCTTAATCATGGATTCTCAGAAATCTGCATTTGCAGGATGAGATTCAGTAAAGAGAAACTGCATTACTTCAACCGAAATTCCGATATAAAAAAATGATGAATGAAATTTTTAACAATAAATCCAACAACTTGTTTAACTGTCCATAACTTCATTGTGGATTGGACCTTATATCATAAGTACTCCTGTTATTAGCCCCATAGTTAGCAGCTGCTTGCGTTCTCTCTTTTAATGTTGTGAAAAGTTTATGTACATTATATCTCTCTGCTAAAAAATGCTTAATTTGTATGTTTGTTTAAATCTATGTTGAAAAAATGATGAATGAAAATTTAATCAATAAATCCAACAATTTGCTTAATTGTCTGTAACTTCATTTGAACTAAAAAGACAAGTTACATAATAGGATTCATCGGTTTACAATCATAACTTTCTTTACCTAGTGATAAAAGAAATTTTCATCCATGCAAAATCCATTTGACTGTCTTGGCATTCGAATCCACTAAGTGAGGCAAATGGTCCAATCAATATTGCCAGTATAGTGGATAATGAGTAGATGAGGCATAAATCCAAATTCCATCCTTTTCAAGATCGTTAAAATATATATATATATATATATATGTGGACCTTTTCAAATGAGGTGGGGTCTCATAGAGATTATAGTGAGCCAACCATAATTACGGTTGGATTAAGAACGGATGGATGAGATCAAAACCACTATCATTATATGGAATGGTTTTGATGAAAAACTATTTCTATATTTAGAGGATACGAACCTGCAGTTATCAGGGGAGAGTAGAGAAAAACACGGGTCTACAAATTAGGCATAACTAATTTATTAAAAACAGATTTATGGCTAGCTATTTTATATATTAAATACCAAAGAGTTCAAAAAATGTTACTTTTTAAGGATACTTTATTGAATAAGGTTTGAACGAATTGCTATTGTAAGTTACTTTTTTGAAATAAAGGTAAGAAATTTACAAAAAATTGTTCATATTTTGTTGGTTTAAATAGCAACAAATATACTATATTTATGTCATGATGATTAGTTAAATAATTTAGGAGGAAATAAAACGGTATCCAAAGGATAATGAGGTTTCGTTACGAACAATTTCAATTATTGAACACTGTAAATATGTTGTGGTTTTAAAAAAACAAATGTATTTTACCAAAAAAATTCAACATTATTTAATTAACAGATTTCACAATTAATTTTTATGTTGAAATTTGAATAGATTGGAACAAATTTGAAATTTGAAGGTATAATAATATAAATACTTGATTAGTATTCAAAATAGCATATATTATTGAAATTTAAATTTTAAGCAAATTTAATATAAATTGATGGTCTCAACAATGTATACTCTGATGTTTGAAAATAATTTTAAGATTAAAATATTTGTAATTTAATACTTATGTAAAATTGAATTTTAATTATGTTTTTCTTAAATTTGATTTGATTTATACAAATATTTACAGAAATTTTGAAATAAAAGATACTATATTACAAAATTCATTGAATTAAAAAACATATTTCCTATTGGATGGTTACGACTTTACAACTAAAAATTAAGATTGAGTTGTAAATGGAAAAAATTAATTGAGTAATCATGAGTTTGTATCGACGGGTGCTTATGATAATAATAAAATAAGGAAAGTATTTATTTACTTCCGTAAAGGGGAGCTCACTGTAAGCTTCGACATTTCCGCCCAAAAAAACGACAGACTGTTGTGGCTGGAGGAGGCGAAACAACGATTAGGTCTGACGGTCGACTCAAAACAAATAAGATGAATAGAAGAAAAGATACAGCTATGACATTGAGTGAGGAGGGGAAGGATTCCGCTTCTCGTGTTGCTGGTAGAAGGATGTTGCGAATAAGGTAACGATGTAGACTTTATACAGTACAATACGATTTTTTTTAGTTTAGGGTTACCATATGGTTTCGTAAAAAGAAAATATATAATGGAAAACATGATTAGCGAGTTATTATATTATTTTACATAATATATCTTTTTTTTAAAAAAATATTTTAAAGGCGTTTTGTAATGGATTTAGACGAAATAATGAGCGATACAATAACTTTATGTTGTCTTACTGTACAATGCATTCGTAATATTGTGCTAAATTTGTATATTATGATGGACAAATTTTGATTATTAATTTCTGGAATGCATTTAGAATCAATATAAGAGAGGAATGCATGGTAGAAGAACTTTAAATATTTGTGAAAACTACATTTGAAGATTGATACTAAACTATGCAGGATAAATATAAATAAATGCAACATAGAAATCTAGAAAAAAATAGAGGTGTGATAAAAATAAAATAGTTTTCCTTGTGATGCATGTTAGAAATGTCATCGTCTGAATCAGACTATGATGATTTTGACATAGGATCAAATGTTGGGTTACCTGTATCCACTAGATCACCTGAAGGAAAGAATATGCAAGTTCTTGATTTGAAGAAACAAAGAGGTATTTAAAGAACAGAAACATTTGATTTATTCAAATTTCTTTTGAACTCTTTTATTTTTTGGATATGAAACATGTTACTGTGGTGATTAAATTACAGAGATGAAACACGCACGAGATGAATTGAATGTCAAGACCACACAAGACTCAGAGCAGTGTAGAGAAGAAGAGATATTTCAAAAATACGGATGTTTGGTATAAAATCTAATAACTTTATATTTTCTTTGAATAACATATTAGCTATAATACATATTTGATGATATATATTTTATTTCAGGCAAAGGACACGTGCAGCATAGATGTTTCATTGAACACTTCGTCCATTACATAGATGGACACAGACCTATTCCAAAACAACAATCTCTTATATTAAAGACAGCTTTTTCAAGACTTATCAACATAGGAAATATTGATATAGAGAGAAAAAAACTTGCAATGACTAGTAGAGAAATACAAAGGAGGGAGGGATTTTCGATTTGGTAATAAGGTGGTGACATTCAGGGATGATGATGTTGGTATCATTCTTGGATTACCTAGTACAGGATTTCCAGTAATATTTAGGGGGAAGCATTTACATTGGAAAAGTTTGATATCAACAGAGCTTTTGACAATGGGATGGTTTTCAATAGGAGGAAGCTGATTCATGTGTTGATTGAGTACTATGAACGCGATGATGATAACTCTGTAACAATATATGTTACTTGTTTGATTTTGTTCATGTTTGCCACGTTCCTTTTTCCAGATTGTGCGTATTCGTTTCCAAAAGAATTACTGCACTATGTTGAGTCATTAGAGGACACAAGATACTTCAATTGGTCAGATGCAGTTGCTAGGATGATCTTGTCCAATATGGACGATGTCTTTCGTAGGATTCAACAGAGAAGAAATGTAGCAGCACGTAACACTAGGATATCTAACAGGATGCGTAGCTTGTTTATACGTAAGATAATTTAGAAATTTAAACTATAAAAGATTTTAATATATATTATTCTAACATTGGATTATTTTTAGGTATGGATGCTTGAATACCGTTGCAAGGAACTAGTTGTGAGTCGTGATTTGAGACCAAGAATAAGGAAGTGGAGTGGAACAATAAAAGGGTTGTCGAGGAGATTAGTTTCATTAAGCAATGACAATGTATTATATTAGATAAAAGTATTTGGTCATATTATAAACAGATGAATTGAAAAAAAATCAACAAATGAAATCATATGTAAATACTATACATTGCTTTAGAATAAATAGTTTACTGAAATCTTAAAAAAAATATTTGATTGATTTACGCTAGATCTTGCCGAACATTCATCCAATGAAAAATTAGATTGTGAAGATAGCACCTGATGAGTATGTATTCCCTTATTAAAAGTTCCTCTTGAGTGGATTTTCTGTGAGGATAACACAATTGATAATTGAAGAGGTCATCCCGGTTCCATTGGATGGTCCTCTTAGAAGAGGATGGTTCAAGAAGGGTGTGTTTCATGTAATCATGAATGATGATGGGAAGGAAACTAAGGTTGAAAAGAAAATAAAAAAAAGGCCAGACTGTCAGTGTAAAACTTTGCAAATAGAAGTAAGCGAGTTAAGAAATTTGGTTGAGCAGCTTAGAGGGGATTCAAACAACACAGACACTGATGGTAAGATTGTTCGATATGAAGCTGAGATAATGAATTTAAAGCAGGAAAATAAAGAGCTTGAAGAAGAAATTCTAAAGTTGGTGAATCATATAGAATCTGTACTTCACGAACCAATACCAAAAAATGTGGACAAGCATTTTTCAGGCATGACAGTTACTGAAAGCATGATTGAGACATGCGATCAACAAACTATGGATGATAAAGATGCTTTTGAAAAAAACACCGAAAAAGTTATGCTTGAAAAAAGAACAAGATGACGGATTTTTTGAAGGAAAACATGCAGATGTGGAAAACATTGAAACTAATCAAGTAGGTGACGGATGTTTGGAGATGGTTGGCGAAGAGTTGCCCAACAGTGATGTTGAGAAAGCAGTTGATATGCCTTCATTTGAACTTGTGTTTAATGAAGGGAAAAAAAAGCAAGTTTGCTAATTAGTGAAACACCGACCAAAAGAAAGAGGGAAAAGGCACAAGTTAATCTAAGCTCATTAGCAAAAAGAGTCAAGGAGAGGAGGGAGGCAACAAGATTAAGAATAGAAAATGCATACAAGGATCAAATGAAGAACAATGATCAGAAGAATAAGTCAACAAAGAAGTCGTCAAAGAATACATCGAAGCCTTCAGAACTTTATGCTCATGCTGACTCGGAATCAGAGGTAAGAAAATAATTATAAAAATATAGAAAAAAATTATATAACGATATAAATTGTTCCTGTACAGTATCTTGCGACGCTCCAACCGATTTCATAGGTGAATTCATAACAACAGAAAAAAAGAAAATAATTCAGAGATTCCTGAGAGATCCAGCTGACAAGTACATTTCTTTTAGTTATCTTACTACTGCTTGAATGCTTAATCGATATTATGAAACTAATGGTTAACATTAAAATTGCAGGTTAAATGGAACTTATCATTCGCCGTACAAGAGTTACTGCAAAGGAAGGGAAATACATAATTTCTTGTAAAGAATGATTGAAGACTCGGTATGTTTATAGCTATTTTTTATAACAATTAAATATATCATGAACTATAATTGTGAGTAAGACGCATATTTAAATTATCGTCTGAACCTTTGTAGATAATCAGGATGTATCTGGAAATCGTTTGTCATAAACACCATAAGGAGGAAGGCATCATTCCATTCATATTCACTTCCATTTATAAAATGGTAAGTCAGTGTAGAACTTTATATATAAAAATATAGACTGCTAACTAACATATTAAATCTAAAACAGTACTGCAATACTTCATTAACAATGTTGAAGCTGGAACAAACGAAGAGTTCACCAACTTAGAGCAATTATATGATGACCCTGAAGATCTTATTGGATTATCAAAAGTATTTACGGTCATTCATACAAGAAACCATCAGCACTTGCTTGTTGCAGATTTGGAAATAAGGAATTTTTACTCGTATAACTCTATTAAAGGCAACAAATTCCACAAGAAAGATTTTTACAAATGGGTATTGATAATATACATAAATATAAAATTTTAATTGTATTATTGTATTAAATTTACTTAACTAACTACGATGTTAATTTCAGATGGGATGGATCAAAGAATACTTCAGCACAACATACTTGGGAGATAACGTTTTCAATTGGGGTCTAAAATGTGTTAAAGACTGTCCTCAGCAACGTGCACAAAGCTTGGACTGTAGAATTTATGTCATGAAGATGATCGAGTACTTGTGCGAAGGAAAAGCACTAGACTTCAGTTACAACGACATCCCGCGAATCAGAATCTGTTAGCAAGCTATTTCTGCTCTAAATCGCGGGATGTCGTTGTAACTGAAGTCTAGTGCTTTTCCTTCGCACAAGTACTTGATCATCTTCATGACATAAATTCCACAGTCCAAGCTTTGTGCAGGTTGTTGAGGGCAGTCTTCAACACATATTAGACCCCAATTGAAAATGCTATCTCCCAAGTATATTGTGCTGAAATATTCTTTGATCCATCCCATCTGAAATTAAGATCGTAGTTAGTTAAGTAAATTTAATACAATGATACAATTAAAATTTTATATCTATGTATATTATCAATACCCATTTGTAAAGATCTTTCTTGTGGAATTTGTTGCCTTTCATAGAGTTGTACGAGTAAAAATTCCTTGTTTCCAAATCTGCAACAAGCAAGTGCCAATGGTTTCTTGTATGAATGACCGTAAATACTTTTGATAATCCAATAAGGTCTTCAGGGGCATCATATAATTGCTCCAAGTTGGTGAACTCTTCGTTTGTTCCAGCTTCAACATTGTTAATGAAGTATTGTTGTGCAGTTTTAGATTAAATATGTTAGTTAGCAGTCTATATTTTTATATATAAAGTTCTACACTGACTTACCATTTTGTAAATGGAAGTGAATATGAATGGAATGATGCCTTCCTCCTTATGGTGTTTATGACAAACGATTTCCAGATACATCTCGATTATCTACAAATACAAAGGTTTAGACGATAATTTAAATATGCGTTTTACTCACAATTATAGTTGTTCATGATATATTTAATTGTTATAAAAAAATAGCTATAAATATACCGAGTCTTCAATCATTCTTTCGTACAAGAAATTATGTATTTCCCTGCCTTTGCAGTAACTCTTGTACGGCGAATGGTAAGTTGCATTTAACTTGCAATTTTAATGTTAACCATTAGTTTCATAATATCGATTAAGTATTCAAACAGTAGTAAGATAACTAAAAGAAATGTACTTGTCAGCTGGATCTCTCAGGAATCTCTGAATTATTTCCTTTTCTTCTGTTGTTATGAATTCACCTATGAAATCGGTTGGAGTGTCGTAAGATACTGTACAGGAACAATTTATACCGTTATATAATTTTTTCTATATTTTTATAGTTATTTTCTTACCTCTGATTCCGAGTCAGCATGAGCATAAAGTTCTGAAGGCTTCGATGTATTCTTTGACGACATCTTTGTTGACTTATTCTTCTGATCATTGTTCTTCATTTGATCCTTGTATGCATTTTCTGTTCTTGATCTTGTTGCCTCCCTCCTCTCCTTTACTCTTTTTGTTAATGAGCTTGGATTAACTTGTGCCTTTTCCCTCTTTCTTTTGGTCGGTGTTTCACTAATTAGCAAACTTGTTTTTTTCCCTTCATTAAACACAAGTTCAAATGAAGGCATATCAACTGCATTCTCAACATCACTGTTGGGCAACTCTTCACCAACCATCTCCAAACATCCGTCACCCACTTGATTAGTTTCAATGCTTTCCACATCTGCATGTTTTCCTTCAAAAAATCCGTCATCTTGTTCTTTTCAAGCATAACTTTTTCGGTGTTTTTTTCAAAAGCATCATTATCATCCATAGTTTATTGATCGCATGTCTCAACCATACTTTCAGTAACTGTCATACCTGAAAAATGCTTGTCCACATTTTCTGGTATTGGCTCATGAAGTACAGATTCTATATGATTCACCAACTTCAAAATTTCTTCTTCAAGCTCTTTATTTTCCTGCTTTAAACTCATTATCTCAGCTTCATATCGAACAATCTTACCATCAGTGTCTGTGTTATTTGAATCCCCTCTAAGCTGCTCAACCAAATTTCTTAACTCGCTTACTTCTATTTGCAAAGTTTCACACTGACAGACTGGCCTTTTTTATTTTCTTTTCAACCTCAGTTTCCTTCCCATCATCATTCATGATTACATGAAACACACCCTTCTTGAACCGTCCTCTTCTAAGAGGACCATCCAATGGAACCGGAATGACCTCTTCAATTATCAATTGTGGTTTCCTCACAGAAAATCCACTCAAGAGGAACTTTTCATAAGGGAAGACATACTCATCAAGTGCTATCTTCACTATCTCATTTTTCATTGGATGAATGTTCGGCAAGATCTAGTGTAAATCAATCAAATAATTTTTTTTAAGATTTCAGTAAAATATTTATTCTAAAGCAATGCATAGTATTTACATATGATTTCATTTATTGATTTTTTTTCAATTCACCTGTTTACAATATGACCAAATACTTTTATCTAATATAATACCTGGTCATTGCTTAATGAAACCAATCTCCTCGACAACCCTTTTATTGTTCCACTCCACTTCCTTATTCTTGGTCTCAAATAACGACTCACAACTAGCTCCTTGCAACGGTATTCAAGCATCCATACCTAAAAATAATCCAATGTTAGAATTATATTATATTAAAATCTTTTATAGTTTAAAATTCTAAATTATCTTACGTATAAACAAGCTACGCATCCTGTTAGATATCCTAGTGTTATGCGTGCTGCTACATTTCTTCTCTATTGAATCCTATGAAAGACATCGTCCATATTGGACAAGATCATCCTAGCAACTGCATCTGACCAATTGAACTATCTTGTGTCCTCTAATGACTCAACATAGTGCAGTAATTCTTTTGGAAACGAATATGCACAATCTGGAAAAAGGAACGTGGCAAACATGAACAAAATCAAACAAGTAACATATATTGTTACAGAGTTATCATCATCGCGTTCATAGTAGTCAATCAACACATGAATCAGCTTCCTCCTATTGAAAACCATCCCTTTGTCAAAAAGCTCTGTTGATATCAAACTTTTCCAAGGTAAATGCTTCCCCCTAAATATTACTGGAAATCCTGTACTTGGTAATCCAAGAATGATACCAACATCATCATCCCTGAATGTCACCACCTTATTACCAAATCGAAAATCCCTCCCTCCTTTGTATTTCTCTACTAGTCATTGCAAGTTTTTTTCTCTCTATATCAATATTTCCTATGTTGATAAGTCTCGAAAAAGCCGTCTTTAATATAAGAGATTGTTGTTTTGGAATAGGTATGTGTCCATCTATGTAATGGACGAAGTGTTCAATGAAACATCTATGCTGCACGTGTCCTTTGCCTGAAATAAAAAATATGTCATCAAATATGTATTATAGCTAATATGTTATTCAAAGTCAATATAAAGTTATTAGATTTTAAACCATACATCCGTATTTTTGAAATATCTCTTCTTCTCTACACTGCTCTGAGTCTTGTGTGGTCTTGACATTCAATTCATCTCGTGTGTGTTTCATCTCTGTAATTTAATCACCACAGTAACATGTTTCATATCCAAAAAATAAAAGAATTCAATAGGAATGTGAATAAATCAAATGTTTCTGTTCTTTAAATACCTCTTTGTTTCTTCAAATCAAGAACTTGCATATTCTTTCCTTCAGGTGATCTAGTGGATACATGTAACCCATCATTTGATCCTATGTCAAAATCATCATAGTCTGATTCAGACGATGACATTTCTAACCTGCATCACAAGGAAAACTATTTTATTTTTATCATAACTCTATTTTTTTCTAAATTTCTATGTTGCATTTATTTATATTTATTATCTGCATAGTTTGGTATCAATCTTCAAATGCATTTTTCACAAATACTTAAAGTTCTTCTACCATGCTTTCCTCTCTTATATTGATTATAAATGCATTGCAGAAATTAATAATCAAAATTTGTCCATCATAATATACAAATTTAGCACAATATTACGATTGCATTGTACAGTAAGACAACACAGTTTTTGTATGGCTCATTATTTCGTCCAAATCCATTACAAAACGCCTTTAAAATATTTTTTTTTAAAAAAGATATATTATGTAAAATAATATAATACTTTCACTAATCATGTTTTCCATTATATATTTTCTTTTTACGAAACCATATGCTAACCCTAAACTAAAAAAATTCGTATTATACTGTATAAAGTCTACATCGTTACCTTATTCGCAACATCCTTCTACCAGCAACATGAGAAGCGGAATCCTTCCCCTCCTCTCTCAATGCCGAAGCCATATCTTTTCTTCTGTTCATCTTCTTTGTTTTGAGTCGATCGCAAGACCTAATCGCTGTTTCGCCTCCTCCAGCCACAACGGTCTGTCGTTTTTTTGGGCGGAAATGTTGGAGCTGACCCTGAGCTCCCCTTTACGGAAGTAAATTAATACTTTCCTTATTTTATTATTATCATAAGCACTCGTCGATAGATACTCATGATTACTCAATTAATTTTTTCCATTTACAACTCAATGTTAATTTTTAATTGTAAATTCGGAACCATCTAATAGGAAATATATTTTTTAATTCAATGAATTTTGTAATATAGTATCTTTTATTTCAAAACTTCTGTAAATATTTGTATAAATCAAATCAAATTTAAGAAAAACATAATTAAAATTCAATTTTACATAAGTACTAAATTACAAATATTTTAATCTTAATATTATTTTCAAACATCGGAGTATACATTGTTGAGACCATCAGTTTATATAAATTTGCTTAAAATTTAAATTTCATTAATATATGCTATTTCGATTACTAATCAAGTGTTTGTATTATTATACCTTCAAATTTCAAATTTGTTGCAATCTATTCAAATTTCAACATAAAAATTAATTGTGAAATCTGTTAATTAAATGATGTTGAATTTTTTTTGTAAAATACATTTGTTTTTTTTAAAACACAACATATTTACAGTGTTCAATAATTGAAATTGTTCGTAATGAAACGTCGTTATCTTTTGGATACCGTTTTATTTCCTCCTAAATTATTTAACTAATCATCATGACATAAATATAGTATATTTGCTGCTATTTAAACCAACAAAATATGAACAAATTTTTGCAAATTTCTTAGCTCTATTTCAAAAAAAGTAACTTACAATAGCAATTCGTTCAAATCTTATTCACTAAAGTATCCTTAAAAAGTAACCTTTTTTTGAACTCTTTGGTATTTAATATATAAAATAGCCGGCCATAAATATGTTTTTAATAAATTAGTTATGCCTAATTTGTAGACCCGTGTTTTTCTCTACTCTCTCTGAAAACTGCAGGTTCGTATCCTCTAAATATAGAAATAGTTTTTCATCAAAACCATTCCATATAATGATAGTGGTTTTGATCTCATCCATCCGTTCTTAATCCAACCGTAATTATGGTTGGCTCACTATAATCTCTATGAGACCCCACCTCATTTGAAAGGGTCCATATATATATATATATATATATATATATATAGTTTAATGGGGCTGCCAACATGGCTGCCCCCGCGTCGTTTTCGACGTTTATTTTATTTTATTTTTGAAAAATATCGTCATGTATATTCATCCCTATATCTCTCCTATATGCCATTCGAATTTCGTCAGAAACAGAGACTCCTACGGCCTCTATCTATACAATCATTTTTTGACGGTAACTGGATTTTTAAATCGACACCATCTCGATGGAGGCCGTAGGAGTCTCTGTTTCTGACAAAATTCGAATGACATATAGGAGGGATATAGAGATGAATATACATGACGATATTTTTCAAAAAAAAAATAAAAAAACGCCGAAAACTGTGCAGGGGCAACCATTGTTGGCTGCCCCAAGGGGGTAGTCCCATTAAACTCACACACACATATATAGCCATTTATTTCTTTACTAAGCCACCCATTCCGACATTAAAGATACAAAATCCAAAACTTGTCATATGTTAACATATGTTACTCATCTGGTATTATATTTTACTATGTGGTGCAAGGGGATGCAGCTAACAGGCCTAATGTAGAAGATTTAGCAGATCAAGATGCAAATGACAAAGAGATCCAAATAATGATTTGAAAAAATACCTAGATTATTAAGTCAATCATGGAAGAAACTAAGAATGAGATGAGTAGTCAAGGAAATAGATTGGTGAGTTATTAATATCTAATAAATATTAGAGTCGATCAAGGTGATCTTTACACCTGACCAGGCGAGGGCGCGATGACCCTCAACTGGGCGGAGGAAAGGAAGCTCAGTTCGGGCAGCGGCCGCCAAGTGCATGGGTTTAGGATCCTGATCCTTTTTACAGTTTTTACATGAGCTCGTAGTATTTTTACGCCTCGTTGGGATCCTGACTTTTGACCAGTTTCGCTGTCTCTCTGTTTTTGGATACCCATGTGGGGGATCCTTGGTTTTAGTTTTTCGTACGAGCTCGTCCACCCATACCGGTCGGGTCCGTCTAGAGTGACTTTTCCGGAGAGTTTCTCTCACCCATCTTAGTGGCATAGTTTTGAAGTAGATCTATCCCTCTATTGGACCGCACTTCCAATTAGAGGGCGAGACGGAAGAGTCTCTTAGGAGACTTCCTCACCGCTTGAGTTTTGGTTACTTTCCGTCAACAGGCTTGGCTATGCTGCATCCGAATCATTTATATCTACATCTAAATCATCTAGGGTCACATTTGAATCAGTTACAGTTGAATGAAGCATATTGGATCTTGGTTAAAAGATGAAATCAGTTATAAGTTGTGTTGGCTAGAGTTGTTTATAATTAAGTTAGTGGACGTATTAGAAACTTATTTAGGATGCATTATACTCCACCGCATGCCTACGAAGGCACCCCAACCTTTAAGTACTCTTTACACCTTAGAGTCATTGTATGAGGTCACATACAAACCAAGACTACAGACTATCCACTAGACTTGAGAATTTAAATAAAATCAAGAAAATCTTTTCAATCTCATCTTCCCCATTAACAAAATCCATTTTTTAAGATCTCTAAATAACAAGAGATTAATACAGGTATACATATATATGTCATTAAGTACTATATAAGTATATGACATATAAGGTAATAGGTAAATCTTGAGGCATTCCTTCACGGTAGTTTGAAAACCTTTTTCATAACAAGTAGTTATAAATTTTTATTTGGTTACGCCTTACTACTTGTTTCTTTTGCAATCACCTTAAATACTTGTTAATTTTAATAAGTTTTCGGGAAATGACAGCGCCCACTGACGTCTCTTGTTCCTTTCATGCTTGGCAGGTAAGTAATCTGCAACTCAGTATCTGGTTGATGATTCTAGATATCCGCTGCTAATCCAGACGATACATTTACTTTTATCAGTGTTTTTGTTCAGTTATGATATAAAATGCTTTTCTTTCTCCTGTATGTTTTTGGAAATACATGTATGAATTGTCAGTCTCTTTTGTACATGTTGTAGAAATACATGAAAATTAATGAAATGAAATTTTTGTGGTATATCTTCCTATTGTTATGTGGTTGTGGATATTGATTTGAATGTCATGTCACAAATATGGAAAATTTCCCTGAATTTCAACAACTTAATGCGATTTTTAGCAAATGTAATGGCGTGAATGCAATGTAAACGATGCCCGGATCCTAGGAGGTTCACACAAGAGCTATCCATCCACTCGAGCCCCATCTGCACTCACACTGCCATTAAACTTCTTGTACTGTTAGAAAAGATGATCAGACGATTCCGCTTCCTCACTCAAAACACGTATGAGCTATCACCGCCATGAAACATTCAGGCCCATTTATCTCCTGCTATGTCTCAAAAGCCATAAAAAACCTTTATGCGACATAGGATCCTCAAATCCCAAGTCGCCCTGCAGTCTTAAATCAACTCATCTGGAAGGGGTTCAGCTCTGCTAATTAGTGTCTTGTATGTCTGGTTCATAGAAAAATTTCCTTCCCTCAGAGCCAATGGTCTTTTTGTGAGTTTGGACCATCAATTGGAGTGAACAACTCCATAACTCTAATAAAGTATTAAAACATTGATCCAAGAAATCCACTGTAAATGTAGGTAACCGAACCCTATCAACCCAAATGTCGGACACTATTATTCGTGGCAAAAGCAAATATACATGGGAGTCGAGAGATGGGGGGTCTCTCCTTCCGTCAAGTTATCATTACAGAAAGAAAAATCGTAGTTGTCACCTAGCATCAACCAAAATAGATGTGGGAGATCAAACATGACCACCCGTACACCGTTCCAAAATTTTGTCTCAAATCTTGGAGAACGAAGATCCACCAAACTATACGAACTAACATCGTAGAGTCTACGGATCAATCTACATGAAGTGTCGTCCTTGTCACCTCGATTCTCACAACCCACTTCAGGAGCAGGTTACAATTCATCCCATCCAACCTCGGTGAATCAACCACTGCACGTTTGACCTTAGATAACAAAAATGATCACACCCATTCGTCAAACTATAGGTTAGACAAGCATATGGCATCTCTTCCCAACCATCTTACGCTGCTGACAAACACACGTCTACTGATCCTTATACAATGTTTTCTCATAGACTCACCAATAAGATGATCACCAACAAGCTCCTCACCCTCCACCTTAATCGAGTGGATCATGTTCCGCCTTTTGCGGTCACTATCCACCGCATGATAAAGTCTGGTGTTTGAATCCCCCTCCTCCAGTCACTTCTGCCTCGATCGCTGTCTCCATTTGCTTTCTCTCTTCTTGTTCTCCTCCATAAAAACCTTGTTCTGCTCGTGCCTTGTGGCCACCTCCTCTTGCAAATCTCTGATATCCTCATCAAATCAAGGTGTGCAATCTCGGCTTGTACAACTCCTCTCCGCTGCCCATGAAGAGCCCAAGACTCTCTCCTAATCTAAATAAATGTGCATTGTAAAGCCTTGAGCTTCTTGGACATCCTCTGAGATTCCAAACCCGCAACGTCATTTTCTTGTCAACTCCTCACTACTTTCTTATGGAAATCCTCCTCAAGCAACTAGACAAGCTCAAAACAGAAAATGCTACTTTAGCGTTGGCCATCACCTAGGTCCCAACATATGTGCATGTGATCTGAATGCGACCTTGGCAAGGCCATCACATATCCCAAAGAAAAACACTCCAGGAATCCAACCGAATGAAGGAAACGATCCAAAAAGACCGAGAAGATGTGCTCCTATACATATATTTCAAGTTCATTGCATCTAAGACTTCCATATCCAATTCATCACTAAATTTAGAAAAAAGTAAGGATGGGGGTCTAGACCCCCATGTTGCATGGATGATTAGCAGCAAGAAATGTGACGTTAAAGTCACTGCCAATAAGCCAAGCAATGTCCGGAAAATGCTTACGAACCAGACGAAACTCATCCCATAACACATAAAGTGTCTGAGGATCCATAAACCATTGACAATAAGAATCGAAAACCATTCAAGATACCCCTCAAAAGAACAGTCAAAGGCCTGGTGCTACACAACGATCCACAAGCTCGAAGCACTCCTTACTCCAACCAGTAATCATCCTACTTGATGTACCCACATATGGCATCGTCTTGTACTCAATATATCGAGAACTGGCTAAGTCGTGCCAACTGAAATTGTTTGAAGTCACCGACTTAGTATTATGCAAATATATTGCATCCATCTTCTACCCCTCCAAAAGCATGCCCACCGCTCTCCTATTGTTCGCTTGGCCTAGGTCTTAGATATTCCAAGCGACAGTCTTCATCCAACAACAACAGGGGACACCTCTGTCAATAACACTCCCACGTAGCATGCTATCTTATTCTGCTTCTTAGACCACTGCAAAGGTACACCAACTCTTCCTGTGCCATTACCCACCTCTCGACCGACACTCAACTGAACTTCCACTAAAACCATCGACAACCTTTACAGGGTTCCAAATTTCGTTGAAATTTCAATTTTAACTCCCTACCGAAACCAAAATCGAAATCTCGATATATTCCCTTCCTTAACAAATCTAGACCGATTTTGGCCGAAATTGGTGAAATTTTGTCGGAATTTTGACGAAATTTCGAAATTGTTTTTTTTACCATCTCAAAACGAATCGAAATCGAGATTTAAAACCTTAAAACTTTACCTGTGAAACAGTATTCGAAGACAACCAAAGACCCATCGGTCTTTGCTACGACGATGAATAAAAAACGTACAACAGTTTGCCTTACAGATGGCAAGCGTAAGTGTTACCGTGGCATGAGGCCGACATTCCTGCTTCTTTATCACATTGAAACTTGCAACCGTCTTGCCAACTGCCCCAAAATGCGAAATCACAACCTCAGAAACCACAACATCAAGACACATCTCCCATGATCGGCTAGCAACATGATCAGGATTATATGCTTCGGAGCAGCTCCCCGGATCCCAGCCACACAGAAAACCCAGATCTAAAGGTGCCGAGCGCTTAGGACAGTCCGATCCAAACAAAGGTCAAGCTCAAAACATGATGACACATCCATTGGCTCCCCATCTGGCCATCAGATTGTTTTGCTGAAGTACCCGAGCCGCCATCAAAGGGTGATGGTAAGCACTCTTTCAGCGACAAACGAAAGAGGTTCAACCCACCACATCCACAACCAAAAATTTGATTAGCAGCACAATCTTCTACCACAATCACTATGTTAATGCCTTCTCCTTGACGAAGACCATCTGAGAAAATCTCCATCTATAGACGACGGATACATTTTGGAAGTAGTCAAGACGTTGAGAAGTGAATGACATCCTAGAGATATGGAAAAATTTGTTGGCTTAGCATGAGAACACCTCATCCTTGAACCGAGGCTGCCTCCATACCACTCCAGAGATCGCATCATCAGCCGCCAATAGATTCCTCGTTGAAAGGTTGAGAGACCGAGCACACACACAGTCAAGGAATCCAGGTTGATGATATCGTCTGAGAATTGATCTAAGAAGGACCCAAGGCAGCTTCCAATAAATCGAGGTTGCTACCATGAGTCACCAAAACAATCAAAATCGAGGAATATTGATATGCAGGACCATGAATACTCTTATGTTGATGTGGACAAAACTTCTCCGTAGAATGAGGAGTCTCTAAAAGATCATCTGTAGAAGGCATAAACAACACTGTAGTCCCACCTGGCCCCATGACGGTGGACCCCCGAGGTCGCCATACCCAACGATACTTGCACTCATGAAGCTGATGTCTCCACTCTTTGTATTTAAAGCAACAAAAATTGGCAAACGAGAGCGTAATGACCCCACGACGTGTTAGCCATGTGAGCTCGAGGCGAACCATTCTTACAATGAATGTTATTGTAATATTTGATTTATCAGTAAAAGTTATTGATTCTTTCACTCTCTTTTTGAGATTAAATGAATAAATGCACTATGATGCCCCTCTGTAGAATTAGAGTTATGTATCATGGCCATCTTAATGATCATACAGTTGTTGATTGAATAATTGAATCATAGACACTGGTGCTTGGATGAATAACTAAGGAGTTAGATTGATGACTCATTAGGCACCGTCAAATGATTGTCAAGAGTTGATATCCAGCTTGAGTAGGAAATAACAATCCTTTCTCGTTAGGCTGATATCTGATCAATCTCTTGATGTAGGTCCTCTGCATGGAAATAGAGATTCGGATGTGTCAGATTAGTTAGGTCAAAGAGTTGACTTAATGAGATCGAGATACCAAAATCCTACGTCGTATACTGTCACGACATAGGAACGCATCTTCTGATCGGAGACAAGTGTGTTGCTATATGTCTGAGTGCAGTGTTCAGGAAATCGGCCGAGTATACCGCATACTCGGCCGCATACTCATACTCAGAAGCATTAGCGCTTCGAGTATGACCAAATCGGCCTCTAGTCGGGTCAGGCCGCTTACTCAGTCTAGGCTCTTTCAATTGATGTTTTTGCTCATTTGACTCTATATTACTTTTTATCCCAATAGTTTTGTTCCTTGTACCGTCAATTCTTTATTATTATAATCAAGAGATAAAATATTTAGATGATATTAACATGATATTAAAACGTTATTTATATTTTTAATAATGAAAAATACTAGACTGCATAAAACCGCATATTCTTCGCATACTCTCCTGCATACCGCATACTCTCTATACAGTGACTCCTCCAACTGAATACCGCATATCGCCTTCCTGAACATTGTCTGAGTGTGTAAATTTGGCCGACCAATAGCTTGATTACCTAACCAAGGTCTATATACCGGCGAGCTGGTGTGCATATGAGGGCATAAGAATAATACGATCTCTCAAAGGGATCATACAAGTTCGCTTGTGAACCGGAAGGCATGAACTCACTAATGAGGTATTGGGACCAATCAAATTTCATGCATGGTCGTCGTGCTTTGGAAGCATGACAAGAATTTATAGGTATGATATATGGTTTTGGAAAGCATATGATCGATACTGACTCCCAATGACCAAGATTGAGAAACTTGATGATGAAAATCTAAAAGATGACAGTGTAAAATTGATCTATATCTTCAGGTTTACTATAGGTCTTCTAGTATGCAGGATGTACATGTATTAGGAATATCTGAGGGTGATGTGATCATAAACGATTGTATAACCATGACGCTTCCATTCTGAAGGAGTGATGAAACAAGTCTGGATTTTAGTGAACCCTCTCAGTAGAGAAGTAATTCCATGCATGATCGTCGTGCTTTGGAAGTATGACAAGAATTTGTAGGTATAGTATATGCTTTTGGAAAGCACATGATCGATACCGACTCCCAATGACCAAGATCGAGAAACTTGATGATGAAAATCTAAAAGATGACAGTGTAAAATTGATCTATATCTTCAGGTTTACTATAGGTCTTCTAGTATGCATGATGTACACGTATTAGGAATACCTGAGGGTGATGTGATCATAAACGATTGTATAACCATGACGCTTCCATTCCGAAGGAGTGATGAAACAAGTCTGGATTTTAGCGACTCCTCTCAGTAGAGAAGTAATTCCATGCATGATCGTCTTGCTTCGGAAGCATGACAAGAATTTGTAGGTATGGTATATGCTTTTGGAAAGCATATGATCGATACCGACTCCCAATGACCAAGATTGAAAAACTTCATGATGAAACCCTGAAAGATGACAACGTAAAATTGATCTATATCTTCGGGTTTATCATAGGTCTTTCGGTATGCAAGATGTACATGTATTAGGAATACCTGAGGGTGATGCGATCATAAACAATTATATAACCATGACACTTCCATTCCTAGGGAGCGATGAAACATGTTTGGATTTTCATGACTCCTCTTTGTAGAGAAGTGATTTGATTTTGATCCAAATGTTGGACATTAATCTGAATGTGATTCAGATGTAATGAGAAGATTAGATTTGCGGTCTTGATTTAATCAAACATGTATGAGAGGTCCATGGGATCTGGATTTGAGATGTGATCTCAATATCCAAGTCACTCTATGTGGAACGTACAATCGTGCTGTCCTTATCTCTAAGTATCTGCGGAGAAAATGCGTTATTCTTGAAAGAGTTAAGAATAATTCCATTGTCGATTATATCTAAGCATTGAGAAATAGATAATTAAATGTGATTTAATTATCACGAGTAATGTGAATTTGATTCATATTATTTGAATGAATAGAATGATAATCCAATATAATTAATGTGATTTAATTATTATGGATATGAATAATGTAGATAGTACTATTCAAATTATTCATAATATATTATAAATGTGATGTATAACGCATTAGAGAGAGAGCTTATTATGATTTATATTTGTTGATTAATTATCGACGTGAATTGGATTTATAATGGATAATTAATTGAAAATATAAATTACTTTTTATTTTAAGTTGTGAATTTGATTCATATTTTTTTAATGGCAAGATTGCAATATTCACAAAATAATTTTGAATTATTTTTGTAGAATAATTTACAAGTGTTGTAAATCTTGGAGGTTTCCAAGGAATAATGAAATCTCATGAGATTGCATGAGATTCCACCCTTCCATGTTGGAAGGGTGGACGAACACCCAATCCTAAAGTGTGGCTATCTACTCTATTATACTTATGAGTGTAATCTCCATTCCATTATCTCTATATTTGATTGATTTAATTTTAGGATCAATATATCTATATATATTGATTTATCAATATATATGTAATCTAAATTAAATTAATTGTTTTTGTATTTTTACAACAAGATTTTCGCCATTGAAAGAAGCACAAATCAATCGTATCCATTGATTTTGTATAGTCCATGGATTGTGATCCATGGACTTCCAAAATACTATATAAGAAGAGGCACACTTTGCTCTTCAAGTTACAACATCTGTTGGCAACAACAAGCTCTCTCTCTTTCTTTCATGTTCACGCCTACTCTCTCTCTCTCTCTTTGGGTGGCCGTCCATCCAAACCATAGTAAGAAGACCGCCACTGTCGTTGGATCGTCGTTGTGCCGTCGCTTCGACTGCCCGAGGTTCTCCATCTTCTTTGGTGCGCTTCGCTCGTAAAGAAGACACTCGATCTCGTATGACGAGATCAGGAGTCCCTTTGCTTGGATCGACTACTTGGATTGCGAAAAGCACACAACTCATCTCTACGCTCGCAAGCATCTCCTCCGACAGATTAGACTTGAGACAAGAGGTCCCTTTTCTTAGAGGCTCGATTGAAACCACGCTACAAGAGGTATTCCTTTCTCTATTATGTGGTTTAGATGAAACGATCTGAGAAGCGTTCTTGGATTATGTGGTTTTATGACATGAAATTTTTTTAAATTCTGCTGCACCGAACAACTAGTGCGACTAGTTGCTCTTGATCGTATAAGATGCGCTCACGCTTCCGTGATGCGCTTGAGGATTCTTCCATATCCTTCATGACAAACTTCCCAACAAGACCCACGTTCTCGAAAAACCTTCTACTCATCTTCAACAACGACACCTACACCTTTCCTCACATCGGCAACAAAATCAAGCGCCACAACAACATCCCTAATCATTACGAACACGAGAGGTCTACGAACACCTGTAGAAGGACCTCCAACCTGGTCCGGGGAGGCCCGACCCCTAGGCTGAACCTTAGAAGCATCCAACAGGGCCCTGTGACTACACAGTATAACCCCAACAACAACAAACGGTCCAAACAGAGCCTCAACTTAAAGGGCGGAGCCATGGCACTAGAGGGCGGAGCCCCATGTCCTCCGAGCGGAGTCCCTACCGCAAAAGAATGCCCAAGTGACATTCCAACAACAAGAGGCCTTCGAGGAGCATCATAATCTCCTAAGGGACCCCTAAAACCTCCTAAGAAAGCAATACTAGCAGGAGGAGCTCCTAACAACGCTCCAACAACAGTTGAAGGCCTTAACAGTGTTTTAAATGCTCCAGGTGGAGTGCTAACCTCGCCATGCGGAACCCCAAGGCAAACCACCGAAGCGTAACATCTTGGGGGAGAGTCCTCGTGACCTCCGAGCACCTCTACTCACCCTCTCTTCGACTCCCTCCCCTCTCTCGCTCGCCTCCATCGAAGATTATCACTTATTGAGACAGATTATGTATAAAGTCTTGCAATCCTATTGGAAGCTGAAAATCAAGATGGTGATATCGAAGAGTGCTCCTAAAAAAGGGAAATATGTTCTTGTCTTGGATTGCTTAGCTCTCTCGTTCTATCAAAGATGAAAAGGTATCTCTTATTGAGTTGTTGGATGTTACCTTCATATCATTGATAAATTGAGTACTATTTTTTATGCACATGTTCCTGCTACTTGGGTCAGTATCAACTATAATTTTTTTAAATTCTTGTATACGTACTTGCATTGTCTATGGTCCATCCCACTAGAAGTATGGAGAGGCAGAATGGGAGAATGGAGTTGGAGGAGCGAAGTTGGATGATGAGCGAAGGGAAAAAAGAAGAGTCGATAGATTGACTGGGAAAGAGTAGGCGGAAGTGTGCGAAGAGGAATGCACGATCATATTGCAAACTCCTGAGTAGGAGCGAAAAATTGGAAGTTTGGACGAATAACCGAGGAAGGATAACGATCAACCACGATGTCAGGAAAATGAAGTTCGAGTTGGGGCAGAATAAGTGACCTCGTGGATGTAAGTTGTCATGGAAGCAAGCCCGATGAAGGTGAGGATGAATCTGGTTCTATAAAAATAGCATCGAATGTGCCCTTATTGGCGTTAAATCCTTGTGAGGGGTGTCTTATGGCTGAAGGAACGGTGTGTGACGATGCTTGCATTTGGCGACATGTGAAAGCCTCTTGCAAATACAGAATGTCACTTCCCTATTTAGAGGGTTTCTAAAGTATGCTATTGGAAAACTGCTAAAGATGGGCAATTAAGGCTCGATGGTGTTGATTTGATTTAACGATGTCCTTGTTATCATGATGGAAGTTTGCCTCAGGTATGTACGTATTTACCCACATCCAAAGGTCTTGCGGACCGAAGCAAAACATACAACGTTGAATGAAACTTTTCTCCTTGAGTTACTGAAGAACATGGTGACTTCGAGACCTAGGCCTGGCGATGAGGTTGATTTGATAGTAATGTTGGAGAAGGCATTTCTCACCTTCCAGATGACAATGGAGCTTTAGGTCCAGATGGAAAGGTTCCAAACTCTCATCTCGATTACTAGAATAGAGTGCAGAAAGAGTGGCATAGATCATGGATGTTTACAATGCCAATACAAACATAGAGATGGGGGATCTCGATCACCCGAAACTTGAGAAGAGTCACGGAGATCGGATGAGGTCAGTAATGTTGAAGAAGGCATTTCTCACCTTCCAGATGACAATGGACTTTAGGTCCAGATGGAAAGGTTCCAAACTCGCATCTCGATTACTAGAATAGAGTGCAGAAAGAGTGGCATAGATTATGGATATTTACAATGCCAATACAAACATAGAGATGGGGGATCTCGATCGTCCGAAACTTGAGAAGAGTCACGGAGATCGGACGAGGTCACTGGTTGGTAACAAACATGTAATAAAGGTGGATTTTCCATCTCTTGAGGCAGTGAAGGGGTTGGTGGTAGACTCGAAGGAACCTCTTTAGATTCTTGAGACGTAGACAACGGTGCCCATCAAGGAGGCGATCTCATTGGCAAGATAGCCATAGACCTTTGGGCTTTTCCTGAAATGGGGACATTTTTTGGCTATCAAATCGATGTTCTTGAGTGCTATAGAACTAATGGTTTCGATTTTGATGCTAAAGCAGTAATGCCTTTTGGCCAATATAAGGACACCTTCATTGTCGGCAGAATGGATGACATGACCCCTTTGGAGGATGTGGTGTTAAAAATATTTGGGGAGCACTCTTTATAGAAATATGTAATCTTTGTACTTTTGGATTCGGGTTGGACTGTCAGACCTCCGAGCTTGGTCCCAAGCCAGTAGGCTTATTCCTTATGGACTCACTAATATGGGATCCCAAGTTTGATTTGCTTTCTCACCTATTAAAATCTTTTTCGAAGGCGAGGCTTGGGAATGGGGGTTGGGATGAATGAGGGTGCTCCCCAAGAGGCTACAAGAACATTAGACCTACCAGTGACGGAGCGTTGGATGCTCGACAATAGACGGAATCTCCTAAAAAAGGACGTGCATTTCTTTAGAGAA
The DNA here is from genome assembly GCA_037367405.1 of Ottelia alismoides. NCBI lineage: Eukaryota > Viridiplantae > Streptophyta > Magnoliopsida > Alismatales > Hydrocharitaceae > Ottelia > Ottelia alismoides. The sequence goes on from JAZKJV010000054.1 coordinate 848,581, forward strand.
AAGCTGTCCATCATTCGGGTGAACATTAATGATTTTGACGTTAGGTGAACACTAGTGGATGAGGTGACTCTTTAGGGTTTCCTACTTGCAAATGTAGGTGCTGGCATGAAAACATTGTTCTCCCAAGGATATGTATTGTTCTTGTAAAAGCCGAAGATCAGAGGGTATCTTCTTTGAGTTGATCTTAATGCAAGAGGTTGCACAAGTCTCACAATCGAGCACAATGGAACAATAATAAGTATTGCGTCAAGAAGATAGATGAATTACAAAAATACAGAAGAAAAGTATATCACGCCTTAAGAGCAGGTTTGCATGGCCAAGCTTGATGGATTGATGGAAGCAATGAAGATCTAGAAGGTGGAAGAATCCATTTGTGCGTATGCCATTGAAGGAGGGGGGTGCAAGGTGCTTATGAAAGGCCTAATTTAAGATGTCCGGTATCTTTGAGATGGTGATAAAAAAGAGCCGAAGCAAGTTATAGGGTGGAATGGGGGATGTACGTAACACTTATGTAAGAAACCAAACTCAAATTATGACATGGAAATGTGGAAAAGCGTAAGGGGCCCATGCTTACAAAGTACGGGATAATCGGTGCTATTCGAAGGTCGAGAGACATACTTCTAGGATGGAATAACTGCCATTTGGAGAAAGATGCAGTATCCAAAGTAAGAGAGTGCTATCCATGATCTTTCAAAGGTGGTCAAATGATGGACATATGGCAATCTCATATGTATATGACCCTAAGATGATACTCGACCACACGATGCGTTGGTTAGAACTTTGAGAGGATCATGACTTGTGGCTTCAGAGCTTTTTTGTTCCACACACAGATAATTAGTGTCTGATTTGTAGAAAAGAAGGTGAAGATATCTCGGACCACCTTTTCGGATGCGATTTTGCTGAAGAGATTTGGAAAAACATGAGAATCCCTTAGATACACTCCTCCGACATCGAGAAGTTTTAGGGTCACTTTGGGGAAACGACATACCATTTCAGCTTGAAAAGGGAGAGACCATTTGTACTTGTGAAAGAATGTGACAATGTTTTAGGATCAACGTTTTATGTAAACAATGTCCTTGCACATGCACAATCTCTTCTTAAACTATGATCCTGCTTTTAAATCCATTGCTACACACTCTCTCTCTCTCTATATATATATATAATGGATATGCATCAGATGCATGCCTGCACTCTTATGTATTTTTAAAAACTATTACTATGGACATCTTAGTTTAAAGGTATGGATAGTTATTTCTTTTAAAAGCCAAATGATGGTTAGTAGAGGTTAGTAGCCATTCATTTAATTTAAAAGTGGACACGCTTACAAGAGAAACTAACCCAACATTGCAATCCCAACCTTGCTAATTCCTAAGTTGACCACATCATTGACCAAAATATATCTCATTCTCCTAGTAAGATTGAGATGGGTCAGAATTTGGAAGTAGCGTATTATCTTGGTTCAAATGCATGCAAAGTTGATTGATAAATGTGATAAGATGGTCATACAAGATGAAATAAGCATGGAAGGTAAGTGTTTAACATGATTTGTCTTGTTTCGAAATCTTGGTAAGACTAGAGTGGACGAGGATGAGGTCTAATGCATAAATTTTTGGAGGCTTTTTACTTTGGTAGTTAACCAATCTTTATGTCTTGCAGATGCTTGGTTTGATGAGACATACGTTCCTACTTTTGGCTCTGAGATCTTAGAGCAGAGGTGCTAGATTTCCCTTTGGTTGCATAGTTTCTTGACATGGTGGAGGGGCCTTAGGATGGCATAACCATTGTATTTGGGTTAGTGGGGATTTCTTGGTCAAAAAGCTATACAAGTTTTTCTCTACTCCCTTCATGTTCAATCTTGGAGATTTGGCGCGAGATTGTGGGTTGATATGGAACTTTAAGGTGCCTTTGGGGGTAAACATATTTCTCTGATTGCTGAGAAGGGGCTTTAACATATTTCTCCGTTTGTTGAGAAGGGGGTGTTTGATGACTAAAGCCCATAGAGGCAATATTTATATGTGAATGATAGGGCTTAATATGAAATGTTTCGACGTTCATGAGGATGTGGATCACTTATTCTTTATCTGTGACCAATCTAGGAGGGTGTGGCTCGGATTTCGGATTAGGTTGTTAGATTCTACATATGCAACAAATTTTCAGGTATTTTGTGGGGCTTTTCGATCAAATGACTAGCGACGGAAGCCTTCGACAATTGCTTGGGTGATGTAGTTTGCTTATAACAGGGCTGGGTTTTCTCATGAGAGATTCTACGAGTAAAATGTAATCGAGCACGCTAAAAATCTTTACTATTCACAAACTTTGTAATAGATTTTTATATTAGGCACCCGCCATTTTTACCCGAAAAAGGATTGAGACAAAAAAGAAGGAAAGCATTAGTTTTGTTTATCCCATTTGTTATTTCAACTTGGTTGATTATTTTCGTCTTTTTGATTAGTTGAGATATGGTTGACTCGAACCCCTGAAGATCAGGAACACGACTCGGACCCCAAATATCAAAGTGAAACAGCTCAAAAGACCGACTACTTTGACGACTCGGACGACCCGTAAATGAAGACCGATGGTGTTTTCCTAGCTGACAGGCTTCACAATCCAATGCGGTACGGGTAGATATCCGTGGTAAGACATGACACATCTTTTGCAGAGGAAGATGGCCAAATCGTAGATGCCAAAGAAATGGAGAAACAGATCCAACGAGAATAGCAACAAGTCCATCACATGATGATATAACAAGCTTATACAAGCCTCTATGCTCACGGACACTTCTAATCAACCTGCCAGTCAGTATGTCCTGAAACACAAAAGTAGAAGGGTCAAAGATGGCACGACAATGTAAATCTTTTGTAAGCTGGCTACTTGATAACAAGTTCATCTGAAAGTCAGGTGCATGTAAGACATTCTGAAGACTCAAAGAAGGCGTTAGAGTAATCTCCCCCTGACCAACAATGGGTAATCGGACTCCATTGGCAACGACCACAGATCGACCTGGTGCAAGTATACTCTGTAGGTAGTAAACTGCATTCTGTCGCCACACATATGATGGGAGGCCCCGGAATCTATAATCCAATCTGTCAAGTCCGAGCAAGTAGTACTGGTAAGCACATAATGAGTACCTGATGAGCTAGGGGACGCTCTGGCCGAAGCTGCAACATCCGTAGAACCCGAAGACGGACGTAGATGTAGTCATCATCTCACGAAGTCTGGAGACGATGTCATCAAAGGGAGCATCTGGGAGAGGCGCAACTGCAGCCTCAGTCTGCTCAGCAACACGTGCAGAGGCTGGATATCCATGCTTGTGAAAGCATGTTTCCTCAGAGTGGCCTGGACGATGACAATGAGCACAAGGACCACGATGTCTGCCTCCCCCTCGACCATGAGGTCCACGACCCCGAAAATGTGACGATCCTCCTCTGCCACGAGTGGCAACCATAGCTGAAGGAGTTGGTTGTGCTGTAGACGCCGATGCATTAGTAATCCTACTCAATCGCTTATACACCTCCTCCATAGGTGGAATAGTCTCGCCAGTCAGAAGTTGAGTACGGGTTGCATCGTACTCAGGATCAAGAGAGGATAGAAATACTCCCGTCATCGTGGCATTTCGATATGCCTCTTGTTGTTCCGTACTGGTTGTGATCGGCATGAAGCTATGCAATCTCTCGAACATGCCCTGCAGATGAGAGAAATGTGCATGGAGTGATCTCCCATTCTGTTCGGTGGAAAAGATGTCGAATTGTAACTGACGTATTTTGCTCTCACTCTTCGACTGCCCATATGTAGCTCCCAATATATCCCACATAGCCTTTGCTGTGGGTTGATTCACAATATCATTAGCAATCTCTGTAGTCAGCGTCCCGGAGAGCCATATACGAGCATAAGCATTGTCTTGTTTCTACGTCGTATTCGCTCCAGTCTTGTCTTACGGCTCGGACTCTGTCAGGATGTGCTCCATATTATGGCACTGCATCAGGGCGCGAAATTGCATGGACAATAGTTCATAGTTGGTCCCGTCCATCTTCACTATTGGGGCCGAGCCTTTGAAGACACCCGAAGATGTAAAGACGTCACCCTTGTTCTCGGACATGATTAAAGAAGATGTTGGACATGCGAGCCCACAACGAGCCATTATGCAATAAATGTTATTGCGAATATCATTCCCTGATCTGGAATTAAGAATAAATAATTTGCATAATAAGTCCCTTAGTACAATTAGGGTTATGTACCATGGCCATCTTAATGATCATACAACTGTTGATTCAATAATTGAATCATAGAGGCTGGTGCTTGGATGAATATCTAAAGAGTTAGATTGAGGACTCATCATACACCGTCAAATGATTGTTAAGAGATGATCTCCAGCCTGAGTAGGAGATGGCAATCCTTTCTCATTTAGGCTGATATCTAACCGACCTCTTGATGCAGGTCGTCTGCATAGGAATAGAGATTCGGAGGTGTTAGATAAGTTAGGTCAAAGAGTTGACTTAACGAGATCGAGATAACCAAAGTCCTATATCGTATGCTGTCATGATATAGGCACACATCCTCTGAAAGGAGACAGATGTGTTACTATATGTCTGAGTATGTATATTTGGCAGACCAATAGGTTGATGACCTAATCGAGGTCTATACACCGGCGCGCTGGTGTGCATGCAAGGGCATATGAGTAATACGATCTCTCAAAGGGATCATACAAGTTCAATTACTGAACCGGAAGACATGAGCTCACTCATGAGATATTGGGAAGAATCAAATTCCGTGCAAGGTCGTCTCGCATTGGAAGCTTGACAGAATTTGTAGGTTTGATATATACTTTTGGTAAGTATATGATCAAGACCTAGGTATGATATATGCTTTTGGAAAGTATACAATCGATACCAACTCCTAATAATCGAATGAGAAACTTACTGATAAAAACCCTGAAGTAGACAGTGTAAAGTTGATCTAATACTTCGGGTTTATTCTGAGTCTTCTAGTATACAGGATGTACATGTATTGGAATTACCTGAGGGTGATGTGATCATAAACGATTATATAACCATGACGCTTCCATTCCTAGGGAGTGATGAAACGAATCTGGATTTTAGTGACTCCTCTCAGTAGATAAGTGATGTGATCTTGGTCTAAATGTTGGACATTGATCTGAATGTGATTCAAATGCAACGAGACGATTAGATTTGCGGTCTTGATTTAATCAAGCATCTATGGGAGGCCCACGATCTGGATTTGAGATATGATCTTAATATCCAAGTCACTATACATGGAACAATACAATCGCCCTGTCCTTATCTCCAAGTATCTGCGGATGAAGCGCATTATCCTTGAAAGGGTTTAGGATAATTTCATTGTTGATATTATGTATCCAAGCATTGATAAAATTGATAATTAAATATGATTTAATTATCACGAGTAATATGAATTTGATTCGTATTATAAGGAGAGTTATCTAAGATAATGAAATGTGATTTAATTATCAAAGAAATGAATAATGTGAATGTGATTGATATTATTTAAGAACAAGAGAATAGAGATCCGCGATGATTAAATGTGATTTAATGATCATGGATATGAATAATATATATATCAATATCCATATTAGTCATATATATTATAAATGTGATTTATAATATATAAGAGAAAGGTATTTGTAATTTTAATTAAATGTTGATGTGAATTAGATTCACATTGGACATTAAATTGAAAATGTAATTTACATTTTATTTTGGGTTGTGAATGTGATTCGCAAATTTTCAATGGCAAGATTGCAATATTCACAAAATAATTATGAATTATTTTTGTAGAATAATTTACAACAATTGTTGTTGTAAAATTGGAGATACATGGAATTATGTAATCTAAGAAGATTACATTTGAGAGCCTCCTTTCATATTGGATGGAAGGGACGGCCACCAATTCCTATTAGGAAAGGGTGGCTGTCCACTCCATATATATGGAAGGAGGCACTCTCCTTTCCATTAACTCCATATGTTGTTGATTTAATTTTGGGATTGATTTATATTGATTTATCAATATATATTTAATCTAAATTAAATTAATTGTTGTTGGTTTTTATCAATACAAATCTTAGCCACTAAAAGAAACACAATTAATGAGAGCCATTGGATTTGTGTTGTCCATGGATTGAGATCCATAAATCCCAAAATATTATAAAAGGAGAGGCACCCCTTTGCTCTTCTTTACACAGACAATGAGAACATAAGGCTCTCTCTCTTTCTCTCTACACGCCCTCTCTTCCTCTCTCTCTTGTGCCGTCCACCATGGATGCCCTAGAGAGGTTATTCATCGCCACTGCATCGTCATTTTGCCGCCCGATGATTTGCTCGTGGATCTCCGTCTACTTCGGCGTGCCTTGCTCGTGAAGAAGACGTCGTATCTCGTTTGTCGAGATCAAGAGATCCGTGGCTTGTATCATCAACATGGATTGCGAGAAGGACGTGTTTCATCAATACACTCTCAAGCGTCTCCTCCGTCGGATCGGACTTGAGACAGGAGGTCTCTTCGTTTAAAGACTCGATGGCAACCACGCTTCAAGAAGTAACCCTAATACTTGTTTATGGTTTAGACGAAACGATCCGAGAAGTGTTCTTGGATCATGTGGTTTCGTCACATGAAAATTTTTTTAATTTCCGCTGTATAGAACAACTAGTTCGACTAGTCGTTCTTCATCGTATTCGATAAGATGCCCACGCTTCCGTGATGCGCTTGAGAATCTCACCATATCCTTCAGAAGAGCCACATACCGACGGAGGTAAACAAAATAGTCGGTCTACAGTATCATATGAGGGATAGGTTGTATGTGTAGACTCATATAACCATCCCTAATCCTCGTTCAAGCGCCGAACCTAGTTAACCAAATCCATTGCGGAACAGCCTGGAGGCTGTATGGGCGCTGGAGGCAAAGGCGACGCCAGGGGCGACTGGTGCCGCACGGGAGCAGCCGGTGCCGCTCGGAGGCGGCTGGGACCGCGCGGGAGGGTGGCGAGGGGAGGCAAGGGGCCGCTGGGGTGGCAAGGGGCTGCTGGGGCCGTGGGAGGATGTCGGGGGGGGGGGGGGATTAGGGTTAGGGTTTTGGGTGGGATACCGAGACCCCGGTCTAGGACCGTTGCTCCGATACCATGGTAGGAGAGAATGAATTGTTTATTAGACGTACCCGAGGGCTCTCTTATATAAGAGAATAGTCCTTGGGTTAATTACATGATAAGTACTCAGAGAAACTGAAACTATATAAGAGAGACATAACAATATATTTATCTTAACAATAATCTTCAAGAACAACTGATAATCAAAATCTGGAATAATACATAAAAATAAATCTCAAGAACACATCATCGAGAATCAAACCTGCTCCGATGCCATGTTAGAAGATAGGAATACGAAAGCGGAATGATAAACAAAGCATGAAGAACAAAAAAATAAACATGAACTCAGAGATTTTAACGTGGAACCCTACTCCCTAAGGAGCGGGATGAAACCATGGGAGAACGCCTCAAAGGGTTGATAGTCTATTGCTTTTCTCAATGGATACAATGGGTGTGGAGGTCTATATATAGATCCCACTGAGTCTCCACATCCTGCAGACAATAGATGTGGGACTAAACTCTGAATGAGGTAAATGGATCCTAGAGAGATCCATTTACCCATCTTTCACATAAGTGACACATAACCAATTACTCCAACAATATGGTATTTCGTATTTCGCATTTTTCTTCCAATTACTCCAACAATATGGTCTTTCGTATTTCGCATTTTTCTTTGTGTTTCCTAATTCTTATGATTGTCCATGTTATAACTTAGTATGATTGTTGTTTAGTAGCTAAGTATGATTGTTAAGTTAGTATCTTAGTATGACTTAGTCTGTAGCTTAATACCAATTATGTGGTTGTTGGTTAGTAGCAAGGTAATATTGTTAGGTTACTAGCTTAGTATGATTCAAGTGATTGTTGTGTAACTTAGTATGGTTGTTTCTTTTTGTAGCTTAGTATGAGTCATGTGATTGTTGTGTAGCTTAGTGTCATTGTTGGTTAGGAGCTAGGTTAAAGTAGTAATTTAGTAGTTAGTTTCAGATTGCTTATATGGTGCAAGTTAAATTAGTAACTAAGTTATATGATTTTTTATAAACTATATTGTTTATATTGTGGAAGTTATATTGTTTATGTTGTTACTTGTTAATGGAAATTTTAAATTTGATATTTGTGTACCTTATGATGTGAGTTTGCGAGTATGTAGATGGCTACACCTCCGGTGCGCGACCCATCATTTTATGTCCTGTCAGGATCAAGTGATCCTACATGTCAATTCAAACACCTTTCGAACTATGCCGATCCGAACATGGTTACTCGCAAGTTGTGTAAGAAGGTGGTCAAAGGAGCTATTTACAGGTTCAAGCAACATCTAGTACACCGAAGAGGCAACATGGATGCATGTCCCAAAGTGGACGAAGAGACGAAGAAGAAGATGATCTCGTATCTGGATGACGTTGCCAAGAAGAAGAGTTAGAAAGCCACTGAAGTTCATGAGATGCTGCATCGGGGAAAAGATCATGATTATCCAATTCTTTGGTGCAGAATGTCATATGACTATAACAGATGCATTTTCCATGGATCATCGAGAAAGGCTTGCCTCCTATATATGCAACTGGGCATATACGTTGGCAATTCCTTTCAGTGCATTGACGATGGAACCCTTCATGCAGATGGTGGAAGAAATTGGAAAGTACAATCTTGGGCTAAAGACTTGCACATGATATGAGCTTAGTTGTCCATTTTTGAAGAAGGCAGTGAAGAAAATGTACGATAACTGTAATGCCATCGAGATACGTGGAAGTCAACGAGATGCTCTCTAATGAATGATGCATGGACATACATGTGACGAAGGAGCATCATGAACTTTTGTGTCAATTGTACCTTGGGTACTTCACTTTTGACGTCCATAAATGCCTCCGATGAGACACATATTGCAGAGGGTATCTTTAAGTTGGGGGATGAGTGTCTGAATAAAGTTGGCATGGGAAAAGTAGTTCAGATTGGTGCAGATGTAGCAGCAGGAAGATTGTTTCTAATTAAATATCCGTAGATATGGTGGACTTCGTGTGCCGCGCATTCCATTGATCTTGCTTTGGAGGAGATACACAAAGAGTTGATGGTGAAGAGTGCAATTACAAAGATGAAGAGGCTCACGGTTTTCATTTACACTCATACTAAAACTCCACTTGATGAGTGGAAGTTCACAAACAAGGGGGCATTGCTAGACCAAGGCAAATGAGATTTGCATCCACTTTCTTCACTCTTGAATGCCTTAATGAGAAAATAGACAAGTCGAGGTTGATGTTTTCCTTAGACGAGTGGAGGAACTGGTAATGGTGGAAGACCAAAAAAGAGAAGCAACGAGTTCCATAGTCTTCAACCCTACATTCTGGAATCACACAGTATATGCTATCTGATTTTTTGCACCTTTGGTTCATTTGTTGCGTGTAGTTGATGCAAATCGACGCCCATCCATTGGTTTTGTCTATGAAGGGCTTGAAGAGACCAAATGGGAGATAATGACATCTTTCAATGGAGTCATTTTAGAAGTTTTTTTTGTGGTTTGTGGAGTCATATATCAATACATTCTTGCAGCTTTTTATTTGACTCCATTCTTCTAACTGGAGTGTCATGGTGATCCAAATATTGTGGTGAGGAGAGGTTTTAGGGATTGCATGGAAATATTTTATTTATATTTATGTATGCAAGACACAATTACCACCATGGAAAGCTGTATCGCGATATATCGGTATCCACAGGTCACCGATATATCGCCGATATGGTCGATATCGGTATCGACATGTCATTTTATTCACAATCTCGGTTCGATGTCGACGATATGGCGTCGATATATCTACGATATATCGTATCGACATGGTACCGATATCGATACAGATATCGATATGTCCTTCCATGATCACCACGAAGGAGCTTCCTAGACATACACACTTGGTGGCGAAGAGTTTGACAAGATATTAGCAATGAGAGAACGATCGAGCAAGGATGAGATTACGATCAGGTATATCGGTTATTGTTTTCAAAGAGGATGAAACACCACTTTTAAATATCATGGCCATCAGGATCATGTGCTTGACGTCTTCGTCCTTTGTATTTGCGCGTAAGTAGAGTACATATGACTCAGTAAAGACTTTACTGTTACACCAAATTGGAATACTAGCAGTAGATTGATAATTGCTATAAATATGATTCACCACTTTTACTTGTATTCTTGCTTTCAGATCTATACTAAGAAGAGAAACATGTTGGAGATAAAGAGCCTTAATGATCCTCTGTACTCATGTTTCAATTCCAACCTGCAGGAACGTCGGCTTGAGAAAGAAAGAGATCTTCTTTCTTCTCGTGAGTGTGCATACTTGAGTGAATGGATTAGAGATCTCTATGTACAAGTTCAAGATAAGGAGGTTTTCTAGGTTACAGATTGACTTGGGGTACTGTAGCACATGTTAGTGGTACCGAAGAGAATTTGAAGAAGCCGACAAGATGAATGTGGCAAGGGAGTTTCATTCGAGCTCAAATGTTGTGCCAATGAATGCGAAGGAATTACATATTGAAGACATAGAAGAAGAAGAAGATGATGAAGATGTAGGATAAGATCTTGATCTAGATGTTGAAATTAATGATGATGAATGACCACTAGGTACTAGATTTATTTTTCTTAAGCATGTTCATCTTTTGATGTCTTGTATTTGTTTTTAAACATTAGCTTGTGTTATGCAACAAACATTTTGTTCTTAACTTGATTTTTTTCTTCTTTTGCTCAATTGCTTCTTTAATTTAATTCTTATTAATTTAAAAATGTATAAATCTACGCATATATAAGAATACATGTATAAAAATTGATTTATATATTTCAAATAATTTAAATATTCAAAACTGACTAATGCTCGATTAATTCTGATTAGTTGCTCGACTGTCAATAAATCCTCAATCAGTGACCTTGCCGATCAAGTACTGACTGTCGACTTCTGCAACCTTACTCTACATAAATGGTGGAAGAACCACACTTAAAGATTGAGAAGTTTAATTGGTTGAACCTTGTGTTTTGAAAGACAAAGATCGAAGATGTTTAGTACAAGAAGGATCTCTTCCTCTAATCAAAGAAATCCTAAGCCATAAAGGATAATGAATGGAAGGTCCTAAACCAAAAGGCCCTAAGAAGTGTAAGGTTTAGCCTTGTTCCCATTGTGGCCTCAAATATCGCGAAGGAGTTGTCGAGGGACCACTATTGCAAAATCGACCGACTAACCCGGTTAGTCGACTGGACCAGGTAGCTGAGTCGACTAGGCTGTAACATCCGGAATCCGCCAAACCCGAACCCGACCCGATTAGCGTCCGATTAATCCAATAAAGTTGTTTGTCAATGTCAAATAACCTAAATTGATCAATTGATCGTAAATCAAAATTCGTTCAGGCGAAATCGACCAAAAATTGGTCGCATCGAATCGCGTGCCGTGAAAAGCCGCGACGTAAATTCAGAAATCGTGAAACAAACCGAGAATGCCTAAAGATCCGATTCGACGAAACAAGACCAACGGAATTGACCGTTCGTCAATCGGAGGTTGTTTGATATTTTTAAATCACAAAATTTAATCTTAAACAAAAACCGTATCCGAAAATTTCGGGTACTCCAAACCCGATCGGAAGTATATCAATATTATTTAAAAAAAATTTTACAGTACAGTACTGATTCAGCCAGCCGTGGGTTATATTTTTTTCCCACCCCTTTTTGCTTTTCCCCATTCGGTTATTCCTTTCCTCCACGTGGACCCCAAATTTCACACTTGGCCACATTACAGACCTTGCTGTCGGTGGCTCCCCATGGCAACCACAGTTGGCTAGATTTCTCTTACACTTAGCAGTTAATGATGCTATTCTTTTGGGTATATAAACACATATGTGCCCTCTAAAAAAAATCCCAATTTCTCTCAAATCTCTTCAATAGCTTCAAAACCGAGAGAGAGATAGCCCTGGATTTTCATCTATCTCCAACCGAGAATACAGGGCTGCTGCTTCAATTCAGCCATTCTTGCATGATTGTTCAAGTAGATTGGAGAAACATAAGGTACAATCCCTTTATCCAATCCTCTTGCTGCCCTAAATGTCTATGTAGAGATAGTTGTGTGTCGTTAATGTTACTTATTATTTCTGTGTCTTTATGTACCTCTCATGTAATTTACCCAAGGGCTCTCTCCCTATATAAGAGACCCGAGGGCTCTATGGAATAAACATCGAAGTATTCTAACATGGTATCAGAGCCATGACCCTAACCTAGGGTTTTTCCACCGCCGCCCCCCCTCTCTCTAGGGTTTCGGCACCCAACCCCTCCGGGCCCAACTCTCACGCCGCCGCCTCCTTCGCCGAGCTCCTCCACCGCTGCCAGCCCCTGTCGGGCTCCTCCACCCACCGCCGGATCCCTGCTGCCAGCCCCAACCACCGCCGCTAGCCCCTACCACCGCCGCCGAGCCCCTGCCGTAGGGCTCCACTTGCTGTCCAGCCGCCGCCGTCCTCTTCCAGCAGTCGTTCGTGTCAAAGTAGAGGCTCTCAAAGCCTCTACTCGCTGCAGGGGTACCGCGTTCTTCGGACTCGGCATCATGTTTGATTCAAGTGCATAATCGTCTACCTATGCACTTGAATCCTACAAGGTCTTGGTAGACAATTTTCTTGGTCTATCAGTAGTTATTCTTCTCCGGTACTATGTCAGATCAGAAGATCGATATGCCCGCCATAGGTGCCTTCAAAGGTTCGGCACCAATCGTCAAGATGGACGGGACCAACTACGAACTGTGGGCGATGCAGTTCCTCAGTCTCATGAAGTCGTGCGGTAAGAAGCATATTCTTACCGAGGATGAACCACCGGAGAAGACAGGGATCTATGTCTCATGGGAGGCTGATGATGCGTATGCCAAGGTATGGCTCTCAGGTACGCTCACGATGGAGATAGCGAATGACGTTCTTCACCAGCCCACCGCTAAGGCGATGTGGGATATTTTGGCTATGACGTACTCTCAGGTCCGTAATGAGACGAAGATGCTCCAGTTGCAGCATGATATATTTACCACGAAGCAGAACGGGAAGCCCCTTCATTCCCTGTACACGTCGCTTCGTGGCATGTTCGAGAAGCTCTACAGCACCATCCCTCTTACAGCCACGCCGGAACAGCAGAAGACGTTCCGCAACGCCACTATGGTTGGCGTATTACTCGCTGCCCTAGATCCGGAGTACGAGGCAACACGTGCTCAGATACTGGCAGATGCCACCATCCCACCAATAGAAGATGTATACAGGCGGCTCAGTCGTGTACCTGTTCCATCCAATATAGCGACTGCGACTCCGTCAGCAATGGCAGTCTCCAAGGGACGTGGTAGTTCATCCTCGTTTCGTGGCAGGGGAAGTGGTGGACGTGGCCGTGGAGGCCGCATACGCTCTACGTGCTCATATTGTCGCCGCACTGGTCATTCGGAGGATACATGCTATTCCAAGCATGGGTTTCCTCCATCTGCACGAGTAGCTGATCATGTTCAGGGTCCACCTGCGTCTACTTCAGATCACAGGTTCGAGGAGTTGGTGGCACGACTTCGGGATATCATGCCACAATCTTCTTCATCAGAGGGTGCAGATGTTTCTGATGTTGCGGCTTCGGCGTCAGCCAGTACATCGGCCTCAGCCAGTGCCTCAGGTAGCCCTTCAACCCCATTTCATACTCATGATCTCACAGGATGGATTGTCGACTCTGGAGCTACCCATCATCTTTGCCGTGAGAGAGATATTCTGCAGTCATACAGGGCTGTTCAGCCAGGTCGCTCTGTACTCATTGCGGATGGCACTCAGTCCCCTATCATCGGTCAGGGGGAGACAGCTTTGCTACCCTCTATGCACCTACAGAATGTGCTACATGCTCCAGAATTCTCGATGAACCTTTTATCTATTAGTCAGATTACACGTGATTTGCACTGTCGTGCTATTTTTGACCCATCGTCTGTTATTTTTCAGGACATACTGACGGGCAGGGTGATTGGCTGTGGTTCTGAGCAAAATGGCCTTTATCGTCTCGTTCGTAGCTCCTACGCTGGTGTCTCCTTGCATACCCAGGCCTCTGTTTCTCCATACACCTGGCATCTTCGGTTCGGTCATCTACCGCTGCAGAAGATGCGTCACCTCCTGCCTCAGATATCTCCGAGTTCTTCTTTTCGATGTGAAGCATGTCAGTTGGGGAAGCACCATCGGTCTAGCTTCCCCGGTCCTCAGAGTCGGAGCAGTAGCTCCCCGTTTGAATTATTCCATATAGATATTTGGGGTCCAAGTCGTGTCCCGGATCACCAGGGGCACAGGTTCTATCTAGTTGTGGTTGATGATTTTTCCAGAGTGTCGTGGACTTTTCTTCTCAAGAATAAATCTGAAGCAGGAAATGTTATTCAAAATCTAATTAATGAAGTTCAGAATGTTTTTTCATCTACTGTTAAGTATGTGCGTACTGACAATGCATTGGAGTTCTGCACTCGCTCTCTTGCCAGCTTTCTTTCATCTAAAGGCATTGTCCACCAAACCACATGTCCCTACACTTCTCAACAAAATGGAGTTGCCGAACGAAAACATCGACATTTCCTTGACATTGCTCGCACTTTACTTATTCAGAGTTGTGCTCCATTAACCTTTTGGGGTGATGCTATACTTACTGCGTGCTATTTGGTCAATCGAATGCCTACAACTGTTCTTGGGGAAAAGTCTCCAATCTCTGTTCTCTTTCCGGACAGAGACTTGTTTACATTGACACCTAGGGTTTTTGGCACTGTCGCTTTTGTTCACCGCTTATCTCCGGGACTTGATAAGCTATCCCCTAGGGCTATCAAGTGTGTTTCGTGGGCTACTCCAGGACACAGAAGGGGTACCGCTGCTATGATCCTGTCAATAACAAATACTATGTGAGTGCAGATGTTACATTCTTCGAACCTGTCATGTACTTCTCCCCTGCAGGTGACAGATTGGTCCCCTCCACATCATCAGACTCCCAAGTCTATGTTCCACCACCTCCAAGCCTGGGTCCGTCCTCTACTCCAGTGTCTCAAATAACACAACCACCACCAACCCCGCCACCACCACCACCACCACCCCCAGTTGTTCCTTTTCCTAAGTTCTACATGAGACGCACGGGCCCTGCTCAAGCTACATCTCAACCATCCAGCACGCCTCAGGTATGTTCTGACATTAGTGATGGGTTAAATAATGCACATGTGCAGGAGCTTGTACCACAGGAGGAGGACCAACTGGTCAGCACTGGTTTGGATGACTTGGACCGGCCTATTGCTCATAGGAAACAGTGAAGACAGTGTGTCTCATATCCCCTAGCCTCTCATGTTTCCTTTCATCGTCTCACTGGGGATTTCCAGAAGTTTGCCGCTGCTGTATCATCAGTTGAGATACCACAGACATATCAGGATGCCATGAAGACCTGAATGCTGGCGTTTAGCAATGGAAGAGGAGATGCGTGCCTTACAATCCCGAGGGACCTGGTCTCTAGTCCCTATTCCTCCAGGTGCGTCTGTGGTAAGCTGAAAGTGGGTTTTTACAGTCAAATATCATGCAGATGGTCGTCTTGACAGATACAAGGCAAGGCTTGTAGCACGAGGGTTTACACAGACATATGGGGTAGATTACCTGGACACGTTTTCACCAGTGGCGCGACATTCTACCCTTCGCATTCTTCTATCGGTTGCTGTGGTACGTGGCTGGCCCATATTCCAGCTTGATGTTAAGAATGCTTTCTTGTATGGTGATCTACAGGAGGAAGTCTACATGCAGCAACCACCAGGGTTTGCTGCTGAGGGGGAGACTCAGAAGGTATGCAGACTTCATAAGGCTATTTATGGCCTTAAGCAGAGTCCTCGTGCATGGTTCCAGAAGCTCTCCCAGCTTATTGAACAACAAGGTTTCAGAAGATCAAATGCGGATCACACACTGTTCGTCCGGAAGACTCCTAGAGGTACCATCGTTGTTATGGTATATGTTGATGACATATTGGTTACTGGAGATGATGCACAAGGGGTTGAGATAACCAAGTCTATGTTGGGCAGTCAGTTCATTACAAAGGATCTAGGCACTATACGGTATTTTCTGGGGATAGAATTTGCAAGAAATGCACAAGGAATGGTGATGACTCAAAGAAAATATGTCACAGATTTGCTGGCTGAAACAGGAATGACTGAATGCAGACCTTCAAGTATACCAATGGATCCGAGTATGAAGCTGTACGATGATGACACTGAGGAGGTGGACAAGAGAAGGTACAGAGAAATGGTGGGCAAGCTCTTATACATCACTATAACTCGACCGGATATTGCACTTGCAGTAAACCGGGTGAGTCAATTTGTGGAGCAGCCGAGGCAAGTACATATGGATGCATTGTACATGATATTGAGATATCTGAAGTCTTCACCAGGCACAGGGTTGCTGTTCAAGAAAGGCACGGATTTGGCTATTTCAGCCTGCGCAGATGCGGATTATGCAGGATGTCCACGGGATCGTAAGTCTACTTCTGGGTTTGCTATCTTTATAGGAAGCTCCTTAGTCTCCT
Organism: Ottelia alismoides; assembly: GCA_037367405.1. Classification (NCBI taxonomy): domain Eukaryota; kingdom Viridiplantae; phylum Streptophyta; class Magnoliopsida; order Alismatales; family Hydrocharitaceae; genus Ottelia; species Ottelia alismoides. The sequence continues at coordinate 865,222 of JAZKJV010000054.1, forward strand.
GGAAAAGCAAGAAGCAGACTGTTGTGGCGAGATCCAGTGCCGAATCCGAGTACAGGGCCATGGCACAGGCAAGCACTGAAATGATGTGGGTTAAAGCAATCCTAGAAGATCTGAATGTTGAAGTTCCGTTGCCTATAAACCTGCAATGTGACAATCAGGCAGCGTTGTTCATTGCCAACAATCCAGCCTTCCATGAGAGAACAAAACACATAGAGGTGGATTGCCATTACACTAGGGACATGATTCAGAAGGGCTTCATCTCCACGTCTCACGTCAGCTCCGAGGACCAGACAACAGATATATTCACAAAGCCATTGCTCAGAGGACCTTTCCAGAGATGTTCTTCCAAGCTGAGCATGATAGATATCTATGCTCCATCTTGAGGGGGAGTGTAGAGATAGTTGTGTGTCGTTAATGTTACTTATTATTTCTGTCTTTATGTACCTCTCATGTAATTTACCCAAGGGCTCTCTCCCTATATAAGAGACCCGAGGGCTCTATGGAATAAACATCGAAGTATTCTAACAGTCTAATTTACACATCGATCGTTATATCTTCGGGTTGATCATAGGTCTTCCAGTATGCAGGATGTACAAGTATTAGGAATAACTGAGGGTGATGTGATCCTAAACGATTGTATAACCATGATGCTTCCATTCCGAAGGAGTGATGAAACATGTCTGGATTTTAGTGACTCCTCTCAGTAGAGAAGTAATTTGATCTTGGTCAAAATGTTGGACATTGATCTGAATGAGATTCAGATATAATGAGAAGATTATATTTACGGCCTTGATTAAATCAAGCATCTATGAGAGATCCATGGAATCTGGATTTGAGATGTAATCTCAATATCCAAGTCACTATATGTGGTACAATACAATCGCCATGTCCTTATCTCCAAGTATCTGCGGAGAAAACACATTATTCTTGAAAGAGTTCAAGAATAATTCCAAAGTTAAATTATGTCTAAGAATTGAGAAATATATAATTAAATGTGATTTGTTTATCATGAATAATGTGAGTTTGATTCACATTATCTGAATGCATGAGAATGATTATCCAATGTAATAAATGAGATTTAATTATTGTGGATATGGATAATGTGGATATCACTATCCAATTATCCATGCATATTATAAATGTGATTTATAATATATCAGAGAGAGACTTTTGTGATTCATATTTGTTGATTAATTATTAATTGTAGTTTGGATTCACATTAAATGATTAATTGAATATATATCTACATTTTTTGTTTTGGGTTGTGAATGAGATTCACATAATTTAAATGGCTTGATTGAATTTTTTCACAAGATACTTTTGAATTATTTTTTGTGAAAAATATTTACGACAAGAGATAAGGATATATCATGAGATAATGAGATCTCATGATAAATAGAGGAGATAGACTCATTCCTTTCAAGAGGAGTGGACGGCCACTACTCTCCATGTGGAGAAGAGTAGCCGTCCCCCCTCTTTTAGGGAAAGAGTTTAGTCTCCCCGTTATCTCTTCTCTAGTCAAAAGTGTTTTGAATTCAAATTAATTTTATTGATTTATCAATATAAATTAATTTAAATTAAATCATTTGATGTTGTGTTTTTTACAACAACATCTTAGCCATTTAAAGAAACACAAATCAATATCATCCGTTGATTTTATGTTGTCTATGGATTGGGATCCGTGGACTCCCAAAATCCTATATAAGAAGAGTTACTCTTCGGGTTACGCAATTCCCACGCATACTCTCTCCCTTCTCTTCTTGAGTGGCCGTTCACTCTCATAGAGAAGGTTGTATTCGTTGTCGCCTTGTCATTGTGCTCCCGCTTCGATGACCATTGGTTCTCCGTCTTCTTTGGTGCGTGGCAATCGTGAAGAAGGCGTTCGATCTCGTGAGACGAGATCAGGAGATCCATTGCTTGGATCATCAACTTGGATTACGAGAAGCACACAACTCATCCTCATGCTCGTAAGCGTTTACTCCGACGGATCGGACTTGAGACAAGAGGTCTCTTTCTTTAGATGCTCGATCACAACCATGCTTCAAGAGGTATTTCTATATCTTTGTTGTGGTTAGATGAAAAGATCCATGAAATGTTCTTGGATCATATGGTTTCATCATTTTAAAAATTTTAAAATTCCGCTGCACGAAGCAACTAGTGCGATTAGTCGCTCTTGATCGTATATGATACGATCATCACACTTCCGTGATGCGGTTGAGGATTTCTCCATATCTTTTCAGTTGGCGTGATAACGGGAACAAGAATGGGCATCGGTGGACACAAAGTAGGAGGAACAAAGATCTCGTCATTGGATGTGGATGAGACCAACCTGTCACTTGCAGGGGAGAAGTACATGACAGACTCAAAGAATGTGACATCAACACTGACAAAATATTTCCTGTTACATGATCATAGTAACGGTATCCCTTCTGAGTCCGAGAGTGACCAACAAAAACACACTTGACAGCCCTAGGTGAGATCTTGTCAAGTCCTGGAGACAACTGGTGAACGAATCCAACACCACCAAAGACACTAGGAGTAAGCGAGAATAATTCCTTATCTGGAAAGACAACAAAAAGAGGAATTTTCTCACCTAGTACTGAAGATGACATACAATTCATAACGTAACAAGCTGTAAGGATGGCATCTCCCCAAAAAGAAATAGGGGCACAACTTTGGATAAGAAGGGTCCAAGTGATATTGAGAAGATGACGATGCTTTCTCTTAGCAATACCATTCTATTAAGACGTGTAAGCGCAGGTGGTTTGATGAATAATGCCCCGGGATGAAAAAAATTGTGAAGGAGAACAAGTGCAAAATTCCGAAGCATTATCCTTACGAACATATTTCAAAGAAGAGGAAAAAACATTCTGCACTTCATTTATAAGATTTTTTATAACATCCACTGGTTTAGATTTATTCTTTAACAAAAACACCCACGACAGACGGGAAAAATAATCAATGACGACAAGATAAAACCTGTGTCCCTGGTGATCTGGAATACGACTCAGACCCCAAATATCGACATGAAATAACTCAAAAGGGAAGCTACTGCTCTGACACTGACGACTAAGGAAGCTAGATCTATGGTGCTTTCCCAATTGACATGTGCCACACCGAAAGGAAGAACTTAGTGAAATCTTAGGCAAGATATGACGCATCTTCTGAAGAGGGAGGTGACCAAAGCGTAAATGCCATGTAAAAGGAGAGACTGGTCTTCTTAGGTGAGAGGAGATGCCAACTTAGGATGTCCGGACCAGACGATAAAGACCATCCTGCTTAGAGCCACAACCAATCACCCTGCCTGTAAGAATGTCCTGAAAAACAAGAGACGATAGGTCAGATTTAGCGTGACAATGCAAATCCTTTGTAATCTGACTGATAGATAATAAATTCATCGAAAAATCGGGGGCATGTAACACATTCTGTAGGCGCATGGAAGGAGATAAAATAATCTCCCCCTGTTCAATAATGGGTGAATGAGTCCCATCTGCTATCACAACAAATCACCCCGGTGGAATCTCCCTGTATGACGTAAGTCTATCTCTGTCTCGACAAAGATGATGTGTCGCACCAGAGTCCATAGTCCAATCCGAGACATCAGAACCATGACATGATGTAAAAGCATAAGCACTACCTGAGGTGCTAGCAGTGGCAGAGGTACTGGCAGAGGCTGAGGCAGCAATATCCGAGGGACCTCCTAGAAAATCTATAGATACAGGAGGCATAAATCTCGCTTCAAGCTCCTTGAACCACTGATATGAAGTAGATGCCGATGGAGATGCAACGTGCTTGGCTATTGCACCGAGACCGGAAATCCATGCTTAAAATAGCATGTATCCTCGGCGTGGCCAGTGCGATGGCAGCAAGTGCACGACTGACGAAGACGATCGCCTCGACCACGAGGTCCACGACCACGGAATGAAGAAGAGCCTCCTCTACCTCTTGAGGCAGCCATCTTCGAAGGTGGATGAGTAGAAGCATTGGACGAGATCGAAATACATCTCAGTATGCGGTAGACTTCCTCCGTAGGAGGAATGGTAGCGTCTGCAAGGATCTGCGAGCGAGCAACATCATATTCAGGGTCAAGGGCCGCAAGCAGGACCTCCACCATGGTAGCATTCCCAAATGTCTTCTGCTGTTCTGGGGTGGCCGTAAGAGCAATGATGCTGTAAAGCTTCTCAAACATCCCTGACAAGGATGTATATAAGGAGTGAAGTGGCTGCCCACTCTACTTTACTGTAAATATGTCATGCTGGAGCTGAAGGATCTTGGTCTCATTTCGCACCTGTAAATATGTTGCTGCAAGTATGTCCCACATTGCCTTAGCAGTGGGTTGATGGAGAACATCATTAACTATCTCCATCGATAGTGTGCTGGAAAGCCAGACCTTGGCATATGAATCATCTGCCTCCCAAGAGTCATAAATCCCAGTCTTCTCTATCGGCTCCTCCTTGGTAAGAATGTGTTGTTTACCATTCGACTTCATGAGACTCATGAACTGCATCGCCTAGAGCTCGTAGTACATCCCATCCATCTTGACGATTGGCGCAGGACTATTGAAAGCGCCTATGGAGGACATATCGACCTTGTTTTCTGACATATTGCCGGAGATAAAGAACTAGGGTTTGTAGACCATAAGACAGATGTCTACATAAACTCCAGAGGATTTGAGTGCATAAGTAGACCTTACGCACTCAAATCCATAGATAAGAGAGGGTGGCGGTAAGTGAGGCCGGCAACGGTTAGAGGAGCCAGCGGTGGGAGAGAGCCGGCGATGGGAGGGTACCGGCGGTGGAAGGGTGATGGCAGTGGGAGGGGAGGGTCGGTGGCTAGAGAGGGCCGACGAGAGGGCGGAGGTCGTGGCGACGGGAAAGGGCCGACAAGAGAGGGAGAGAGAGCGATGACGACGAGAGAGGGGGGCGACATGTGCTACGATTTTGGCTTTGATACCATGTTAGAAGAAAAGTGATTCATTCATTCGAAAGAACGCTAGGCTCTCTTATATAGAGACGACCCATGGGTAATTTACATAAGGTGGAAACAAGAAAATAAAATTAACATAAACGGTACATAGACTATATAATTATTTCTACAATAACCCATTGTCACATTGAATAAGAAGATAGGAGAAAACTTGACCCAAAATCAAGGAAATACATTTTTGTCGGCTATGGTACAAACAGTCACTGATATAAAGTATAGAATTGAACCAACAAAAAGACAATCAAAAGCATTGATGTGACATTCACAAGGATAGATTGATAAACAAAGAGAGATCTGAAGAACTAGATAGTGTCGAGCTTGATGGAATCTATGAATGAAGCACATTACAACCAAATGATGAGAGTGCATGATCCGTCCTAGAGAATAATTTAAACTCCGACAGGAAAGTCAACCAGAATCAACAAACCCATTACAAGATTTTCACTTTCATTGAAATACTTATTACTAACGGGTAAGAATCTTGCCGAGCGCTTCAATGAAGCACTACATGACAAGGGAATAGGAGTTAGTCAAGGAGGATGAAATAAACCCCTCATATGTAGCTAGATTTGAGATTTAGTCCCACTAACGAAGAGAAAGAAAGGCATGCACAACAAGTGGGTGTACATGGTGAAGGAGGATGCTGACAATATTGTTATATTCAATGCTCGACTTGTCATAAAAGTTTTTTAACAGAAACTAGCAGTCCATTTTACAAAGATCATTACATATGTCATAAAAGTCTCAACCGTAAGCGCATGTTGGGCATTGTTGCGGTTAAGTATCTACATATGGAGTAGTTAGTAGTTAAGATGATATTTCTCTGTGGAGATAATGAGGAGGACATCTACATGCAATGACCATATGGTTTTGTGTCTACTTACAAATTATGTCTCCATGCTTTTGCCATGCGGATCATGGTGGTTGCTCATGTCTATAGTTCGATGGATTCAACTTCAAGCCTCCAGCATGTAGTTCTAGTTTGCCCCTGTTTATGAAAATATATAATCGTCTAGGGTGTGTTTGGTTCGTGGGTTATCTGGGGGAGGATAACCCGTTTTTGTTTTTGGTGTTTGGTTGGTGGGTTTAGAGTTGGGAGGGTTTGTGTGATGTGATTATATCGAAATTTTAAAAAAGTGGGTAGTTAGTATGATATGATTGTATTGAAATTTGAAAAAAAAGTGGGTAGTTGTTGTGATGTTATTGTATTGAAGTTTGGAATAGTGAGTAGAAGCCGAGTATATTATGATTTTTAGATGATATGATGGTATAATATATATATTTTTGATGGAAAGAGAGTGGACCCCACTGGTGGGTTAGAAATATGGGTTTTGGTGGGTAACCCTCCAACCGAATGCCTCCTTAGGTTTAGTACTCAATGTGTTGGGTATGATGGTGAATGCAAATCAGGACTCTTAACCTCAATAATTTTATTTTAATTAGTTATTAATATTTAATATTTAATTAGTTCTTAATTGTGGGAAAAGGTTTTGTTGTTGTTGTATTAATATTTAATTAATTATTAATATGAAGTATTAGCATAACGACAAATTTTTTTCTTAATAATTAGTACATAACGAAATCATAATCTTTAATGATCAAACATAAATCTTTAAAATTTGAATAAATTATTATATTTTTAATTCAAATAATACGAACCACATAATCCACATATACTTCTGCCTATCCGCGTACTCGCTTAAGAGCGCCTGATCGAACGAATACCGCATACGACTTTCTGAACCTTGCCTCCTGATTTACCCACTTCAATTGTCTGGTTGTAATGTAGGTGCCTACCATCCGAAAGACTATGGTTCAAATCCCCCTTTGTAGGGCTGCATTAGATAGGCAGCAACCAACATGAAAAATACTCAGATCGTTCAACATAGATTTGAGCAAGAATCCATGCCATCGATCATACTTAAAACAGGAGAAGTATTTGTCGTTAAATTAGACCATATTAAAGAATAAGTGCATAATATCAATTCCCTATGGAGTTCTTAAACAAGATATCAAGTTTATAAGTTTTAATATTTACTTTTTCACAACAAAATGGCTAGGAAAGTAATGCAAATACTCGATTCCTTTGAATTTATGACAGTAAGAAAGGAAAATTGCTTTTACAGAGAATAGGAGAATGCAAAGAGAATAAGAGAATGAGAAGGGAATTTCTCTTTTCTTAAGAGTAGTGGTTGTGACCCGTGTATGTTGTAATATGGGAGGCATGATGGGATTTAGATAACACCAGAAAGGAGTAAAAAAGAAATTAAATAAGACCTCACCTCCTATAAAAAAGAAAGAAATCTACTTTACAATCGACATATCGTCGTATGGCAATATGTGGTTGGTGTTTTGACGACATGTCGATGACTCTTTGGAAACCAATAACGTACCTATGTTGATTTTGTTGGGTCGCCGACATCGAAATGTCAACGAATTTCATTGATATTTCGAGCCATGATTCGGGGTGTGAGTTCTTGAGGATAGTAATGCTACTCAGGGGGAGGGGATGTGAATAATAGAACCACTGGTAGAATAAAATCTTTTACGGAATAGTCTTGAGCACATCACAAATAACTAGCCAAACAAATACACTGCACATGATTATACCATGGAAACCCAATTGGGTGAAAACCACAACCTATCTCGACATAGGATTTTTGGTTAACTGAGCTAACCCACTACTTTACTATAGTTCAAGATATTTACGTAGAAATCTCAACCGTTTATAAAGCTACTATGTTTATAACTCTGGATTAGGCACCAAAGTCAACATAACATATTTGACATTGTGGCAATGTTGAGGGTGGATGAACTCCGACCCATCCTCTGACTTCCTTGGATGGTTTTATCTTCGAGGATTCGAGATCAACTTGCAAATTTTCGGATCTAACACCATAAGTTCCTACAACGAGCATTATGAAGAGAATATAGATAAAGATTTGTACAATATTTTCACAATATATGCAATAAAATATTAGCAGAGAATATTAGAATATGAGCAAAAGCAGTAATAACCCTATCAGTTAGCACATGTGAACAAGATAATATATCACAAGGATAATATAATCGTATATTGTTGCCTGTCGAAAGAGTTGTGATTTCTATCAAAATATCTCGAAGATTAAAAGGTGATCCAATGTTGTTTCTTGAGGCTTCTTTTAACGAAGCTATCTGTTGAACTTTTTTCTCAGAAAGATTGAGGAACTCAAATAAGTGGAGACGGAAATTGTGGAAAATCTCTTAGAATATTTTTCCGTTGCTGTAGAGAGCAGTTGATGGCTGGTTTGTCTTCCAACATTTGGTATGGGGTCCCCCGTATGTAAGCGTCCAAGAAAATATGGTCGTTGAAACAAAGATGACAAAAAATCAATAAGATTTGATACATGTGATCGATTATGTCATATAAGTAGATCGATCATCAAGTTAATGAATTATGTTGACCAAGTTGATCGATCATAAAATAGTTGGTAGAGTTTAAATTTTAAAAGTGATTGAACATTAAGTGCATCTGGTTGATCATGTCTTGGTAGAGCAAAATGATCGATCATATAATAAAAGCTAGTCGACCAGTTTTGTTCGATCATACCTGTCGCTATGGTTGATCAAGGATAATTGATCAGGTCAAGTAAGTTGGCCGATCACTTAAATAGTCTAGTGGTCTAGGCGTATGCAGTGTGCGTACTGCCCAAAAGACCAGGGTTCAAATCCCTCCTTGTGGGGGTTGTGTTAGGTAGTCGACAACTAGCGTAAAAAATAGTCGAATCTTTCAACATGGATTTGAGCAAGAATCCATGTAGCCGACCCTACTTATAGCGGGAGAAGGCTTCCCCAAGTAAGTTGATCGATCATCAAGAAATTTTGATTTCTCCTAGTATAGGAAAGTTCAATAACGTAGCTCTTAAGTTACTTCTTAACAAACAAAATACTATTCATTATACAAAATTACAACTTTGATTCAACAAGAAATGCAGAAACTTTGAGCTTGAGATCTTAATAATTTCTAATATGTATAGTTGAAGTGTCCTGTAAACAAAATGGCAAATAAACGAGCGACTGTGATATAAGTATGTCGTCTTTAAAATTAAGCCGAGTAAACAAACAAACAACACCGAAAATGGCAAGTTAAATCCTAGAGGAGTGTGTTCATAGTGTATGAAAGGAATCTAAGAGGGATATCGTTGTTAAGGTGATCAGACCATTGTATTGGTGTGCACATCACTTTTTCCGAGCATGTTTCTTCTTTTGGTGTTGGTACCTATGTTTCTATATCCCATATTGTTAGTCTTTGAGACTATTTTGGTACCTTTGCATGAGCTATAATATAATCAATTCATATTTCTGTATTAGCGACAACGTTCAGAAAGTCTGTCCAGACGACCTCATATGCGGCCACATATGTAGACTCGAACCCCCTAGCGCATCGCATACACCATATGCGCTACTTATTTGCTAAAAGGGTATATGCAACCCAAGTAATCCGCATATGCGGCTGCATTTGTAATAGAACCCCCAAACGCAACTGCCTAATTTCTTTTAGAAAACTCGATAACCCGATTTTGAGTTGCACAAGTGACTCCCCCCACTCCACTCCACCGCCTCTCGAGAACTCTCTTCTCCTACAATTTTTCTACTCCAAACACCAAGCCCTAGCCCTACGTAGATCTTCTCCTCCGCCTTCCCGCGCCGCTTCTTGTTGCTGCTCTGTGCCCTAGCCCTCCATTGGGTCTTCTCCTCCTCCTTCCAACGTCGATGTATGCTATTGCTCCTCTGCCAAGGCCTCCATAGTGGTCTTCTAATGTACGACCGCTCGTCTGCTAAGGTTTCTTCCTTCACTAGGTGTGCTCCTCTGCCCATATTTTATATCGTTCATTCATTGTTTTGAAGCTTTGAGCCTTTGACATGCGAATTTTATTTAACCTAAGTTGTTTAATTCGTTTGTTGGCTTTCCTCCTCCATTTTAAGATATACCCTTTGTTTTTAACTCGTTTAAGCTACTGGCATAATTGATATTATGCATAGCATTTCTTTTTTTTAAAGAAGGCATATGATTTTTCAAGGGGAATATTTATGCTATCTTTCTCTACTGGGCAACATACTGAAGTTTAGTCGTGCAATTTTCACTGGATTGAGAACACAATTTTCTATAACTTGTTCAACCTAATGTTTGTATTTATTGTCATATCATTTTCTCTACTAGGCATAGTTGTGTAGCTTATGCTAATTTTAAGAACAATATGTAGATCTTAGTAAGTTTTCCATAGATTGTGCAGATTGTGCAGCTTGTGCTTGTTTATTATCATAGCATATATGCGCAACTTGGTAAGTTTCTTTAGTTAGTTTCTAAATTTTAGATCTAAATCTAAACCAAATCAATTAGACAGAAGATTTAAGAGTTAAATTCAAGTTTTAACTGAAGAGTTTTATTTTTTTCTTTCTTTTTTTGATATTATTTATTTTGATTAGTAGTTACTACATGTGTCATTTCATTCTTATTGACGAGGTGATTATTATGGCTTTTACTTCTAGTTTAGCATACAATTCTGACTCTAGGAACGTTGTTCTATATATCAAAATGTGTGATGATTATGATGATAATACTACTTCAAAACTTGTATTTACAGTTCTATTTTACAAATAAGTATGGAAAAAAGTCAAGTTTAGAGTCATTTCCAAGATTTCTGACAATTTCACCAAAATTATCTGATATATCTCTTTCTGGACTTTGGCGAAACGAAATCGAAATCCGAAATTAGAGGCTTTTGCCTTTTTTTTATAGATTCTCTCTGATATAGAGTACGCGCGACCCATGTTCAGGAAAGCGGTATGCGGTATTCAATCGGAGGGCCACTGCATAAAGAGTATGTGGTATGCGGGAGAGTATGCGGGGAGTATGTGGTTTTATGTGGTTTGGTATTTTTTATTATTAAATATATAAATAATGTTTAATATCATGTTAATATCATCTAAATATTATATCTCTTGGTTATAATAATAAAGAATTGAAGGTACAAGAAACAAAACTATTGGGATAAAAAATAATATAGAGTCAAATGAGCAAAAACATCAATTGAAAGAACGTTAAGTCAGTTATCTGAGTTTAGGTTAGGGTTTTAGAAAATGTTTATCCATTCTCTGTAGTATGTAAGAAAGGTTGCATCAAATCTGGCCAAAATATAACACAACCAATGAAGAGTGGAATCTATTCACACTATGGAATCCATTCTCTGTGTAGTATCCTAAGCGTGATGTTTCTATACAATCAAAGTTCCCTCTAATTTTTTAACAGGTAACAATCACCTGTTACATTCTTTAATGCAAAAAATTCCACATCCCACTCTGCTCCCATGGTTTACCAATAGCTTCCCTCACCGCTTTATGGAGAGACAGATGAATTAAAAACGGTCCACATCCTTGCCACTGTAACTGATCAACATACTAATCTCATTTGGATCTTCTCCTGCCTACTCATGTAGATCCTTGTCATACGTTGCTTTGAGAAATCCTGATCAGGTTTTGCCTTGAAGACCTCATTAGATTCAACCACGTTGATACTGCTGGGTTAGCCCCCTTGAATTCAATTCAATTCGGGCAGATTTCCCTTAGATGAGCCTACAACCAACAAACCTATATACATCGGGCTTTTTAGGGCAAGGGGGCAAATCTCCACGATCGAAAGTGTAAAGTGGAAGCCGTCTAACCTTTGATCAAAGATGGATGAAGAAACGTTGACAACCACATGCCTATTTGAAAATCGACTGCATATTTGGCCCCATATACGGTATACTCAGCCGATTATGCGGCCTGACCCGCCTAGATGCCGATTTGGTCATACTCGGAGCGCCAAGGCTTCCGAGTATGAGTATGCGGCCGAGTATAGGATATACTCGGCCGATTTCCTGAACACTGCGCCTGGATGTGTAAGTGCTAGGTTGTTAGCAGAAATCTTGTGATTATAAGTATTTGCCTAATATCAGGTTGGATATAGATTGTGCTTGTGAACACTATACAGTTTCTTGTTGTTAATGGATTTGTTTGTGAATTGTATAGCATATATTTTATAATCACAAGCTATAAAATGCATATATTAGGCATACATGTTAGAAAGATTTATGTTTATTTGTGTATGTATATGTGTCTTATTATATTTCTAAAATTAAATGTTTTTCTAAGTTGAAAGTATTTTGGGTAGATACAAGTTCTTTGCTATCATTTTGATATTCAATTTCTTACATAAGATATCATTTTGCTAGTACTCTTCGTTGGCCTATGGTTTCCTTTGTTATTATCGCAGCCACGCATCACCATTATCTAAATGTTCAAGAGGTGATACTAGTAGCTTCTAATTTCGGTTCCAAATCTGGTTCTGGTTCTGAGCAACATACTACTTTTTTGACTATTGGAGCAATTGGATGGAAATTTAAGGTAACATATCATGTTAATATATTTCTATTAGCAAAAAAAACTATGTATTTCTATCTCATATATTTAGTTAGAGAATATTAGAAATCTTTATTTTATAAAAGATGAATTTTTAAGTAATTTTCCCAGTTTCTGATTATTTCACCGAAATTCCACCGAATTTCTCTTTCCAGGATTATCGAAATGAAACCGAAATCTGACATTTAAGGCCTAGGTGCTTGCTGAAGAAGGCGAGTTACATCCTTGAGTAACTCCTTGAGCATGGTTCTTAACATTATCGGAGGTCCTCGAGATCTAGGAACTCTCTCTTGATCCTTATTCCACTATTCTATATTTGTATGAAAGATATGAGAATATACTATAGTCGTTTAGTGTATGTTGCTGATTTCCTCCTCATTGGTGATGACTTAGGGGGCATTGTGGAGGTGAAGAAGCAGCTGACAAAGCAATTTATGATCAAGGAGCTTGGACCCTTGAGATACTTTGGGTCGAGAATACCTTTCCAGACATGGTTTAGTTTTGTTCCAAAAGAAGTATGCCAATGGTTTGTTGAAGGAGGTTGTGATGTCGGGATTTAAACTAGCTCGGATTCTTGTAAATCCCATATGAGTCTGGAGAGATTGGGGAGAGGGTTAACAACATGGTTAAGAAGTTGCTATATTTTACCATCACTTTGCAGATATCTCGTTTGTATTTGGCAAGTTCAAGCAGTGATGGACTATCCTACTTAAGTTTGCTTTGATGCGGTGCTTTACTTGGCACAGAGTCTAACTACTTAGAGGATAAAGAATTATGCAGTTTTTCCTTGACTACATTCAAGGTTTATTTATTTTTGGATTTTGTGTAGATGAAACCTAAATCTAGTTCAAAAGCAATATTTTGAGTTTTGTTCAGATTCATGTATATGTATGAGGTCAGTCTCAAGAAGGAAATTTGCAGGTCTATGTAGAATACATAAGGTATAAGTATGTCTACTATATTCACTTAGATTTTTTATTTATTTTTATGCATTTCATATATTTGTATTTAATTTTAGATGAATATTATTATTTTCATATGTATTTTTAGTGGATACAATGGAAAGAAGGAATATTCATATACTATATATTTAAGAGACTAAATAGATTGGAGAAAAAATAAGGGAAGAAGGAATATTCATATACTATGTATTTAAGAGACTAAATAGATTGGAGAAAAAGTAAGGGAGATCGAGAAGACATGCTTTAAACTTTGGTATTCAGGTAAACATAATGACAGAAATGGTGTTGGAATGGTTGATCATAAGAATTTCAAGGATTGTGTGGTTGAGGTGCAAAGATTCGAGGATCAGATTATTTTGTTAAAATTGGTGCCTGAAGAAGAAATTCTGAATATCATCTCATTTTATGCACGGTAAATTGGCTTAGATGAAAGGATTAAACAAGCTTTTGTGAGGATCTGGATCAGATTTTACAAGGAATCCCAGAAAGAGAGATGATTTGCATAAGTGGAGATCTTAATAGACATGTGAGAAAAGATAGGGTATGCTAGTGTTCATGGAGGACATGGTTTTGGGGATAGAAATGAAGAGGGAAAAATCATTCTGAATTTTGTAACGGCATATGATCTTTTCATAACAAACACTCTCTTCAAGAAGAGGGAGGAGCATTTAATTACTTATAAGAGTGGCCCAACTAGAACATATATACATTACTTTGCATTGAGGAGAAGAGATCGGTTGTGTTGTAAAAACTGCACAGTAATCCAGGAGAGAGTTTGACAACCCAACATCGCTTATTAGTCTTGGATATGTAAATAAAAGAGCTGGTAAAGAAAAGGAGGATTCCTAAGATCACTAGAACTAGATCGTGTAATCTACCATTGAAGCAGTTGAGATTCAGGGAGAAGGTTTTAGAAGACTTATCTTGGGATTGTAGCGGAAGTGCAAACGAGATGTGGGAGGCAGTAGCATCTTGTATCCGAAAGGTAGCCAAGAAATGCTTGGCGAGTCAAAGGGATGAGCTCCAGGTCAAAAAAAGGCTTGGTGGTTGGGTGAAGGGTTGCTAGAGAAGCTAAAAATTATAAGAGCATGCTTTAAAGCTATATCTAAGGATAGAACAAAGGAAATTGTCATAAACTATAAAATAACAAAGAAGGAAGAAAAGAAGGCTATAAGCGAATCTAAGTCAAAAGCTTATAAATTTTTTTCATAAAAAATCTCATCTCTAAGGAGGGCAAAAAAGATATATTCAGGCTGGTCAAAGCAAGAGAAAGAAAGACCAAAGACCTTTCTTAAGTGAGATGCATTAAGGATGGGGAAGGTCACGTGCTTGTTACTCAGAAGGATATATAGACTCGATGGGAGCAGTACTTCCATGAACTATTTAATGGGGAAGGGAATAGAGATATCACTGGGTGATCTAAGTAGTAGTGAAAGTTACTTGAATCGTGCAAGTTATAGACGAATACAAAGAAAGGAAGTAGAGGAGGCTTTGAAGGTTATGAGACCTGGGAAAGGTGTAGGATTGGTTGACATCCTTGTAGAAGTATGGAGAGTTTTAGGTAAGCACGATGTGACTTGGATTACGAATCTATTCAATGTTATTTGACCAAGCAAGAAAATGCCTGAAGATTGTAAGAGTATCGTGATGCCTCATTATAAGAATAAAGGAGACATTCAAAATTGTTCAAATTACAGTGGTATCAAGCTAATGAGTCACACTATGATATTTGGGAACGTGTGATCGAAAGAAGGTTAGGGAAAGTTTCCAAAGTAAAAGAAAACCAATTCGGATTCATGCCAGGTCGCGCAACTATTGAAGCCATCCATTTGCTAAGAATAATGGAGATTTATAAAGCTAAAAGGAAGAACCTCTATATGATCTTTATTGATTTGGAGAAGGCTTATAATTCTGTCCCACGAGAAATATTGTGGAGAGTTTTGGAGATATGACATGTACCTTTCCTATACATTAACCTCATAAAGGATATGTATAATAGGGCTTTATGTTGTGTAAGGACCTCGTCTGGGAAGACTGACTATTTTGACATCAATATTGGTTTACACCAAGGTTCAACTTTGAGTCAATTTCTATTTACTTTGAATATGGACGAGTTGACATGTCACATTTAATGAGTTACCTTGGTGTATGTTATTTGTTGATGATATTGTGTTGATTAACGAGACTAGAGATGGAGTAAATGAGAAGCTTGAGGTCTGGACACATGCTTTGAAGACTAAATGATTTCATATAAGTAGGGCTAAGACGGAATATATGGAGTACACCTTTGATGGAAGCAATGGTGAAGGAATCAAGGTGAAGATTGGTGACGATAACATTCGGAAGAGAGATTCTTTTAGATATCTAGGATCTTTTTTGCAACATGATGGGGAAATTGATGGAATGTTACTAATAGAATAAATGTAGGCTGGCTAAAGTGGAGGGGCCTCTGTTGTTCTTTGTGATAGGAAATTTCCTTTCAAAATTGGAGGGAAGTTTTACATAGCAGCCATGGGACCTGCTATGTTCTATGGATTTGAATGTTGACATGTGAACCATAGACATGTGCGGAGAATGTCTATAGCAGAAATGAAAATGCTAAGGTGGATGTATATACACATACGTAAAGATCGGATTTAGAATGGTGCAATCGGAAAAAAGCTGGTGTAGCTCCGATCAAGGATAAGATGCAAGAAAACCGCTTAAGATGGTTTGCGAAGATCAGCTTATGCACCGGTTAGGAGATGCGAGTGTGGGATGTTGAACCGACTAGGAGAGGGCAAGGACGACCCAAGAAGTGTTGGAAAGAGACTATACAAAGGGATCTTAGTTTTTTGGTATAAGCCCAAGAATGACCCTCGATAGATCTGAATGGAGGCCAAGAATCCATGTAGTTGACCCTACTTAATTGTGGGAAAAGGCTTTGTTGTTGTATTTTTTTCTTTATGTTTTTTGCATATCACTATGATGTATGGATTTTATACATTTTTAATGAAATTTTATCTTTATATCCAGGGTTTTATTTTTAAACTTAAAGTAAGAATATTAAAAAATAAGGTTAACATTGTTAATATCTTAACTGCATACTACTTGTCTCATTATTTTTATGATAACAAATCTTTGTGAGTACATACAACTCTGCAAATTTCATGGCAAGTACACTCCAAGTATGAAGTATATAAGGTGTGGACAAGCTGAAAGCTATGGATAAAGTGAAGAATAAGAAAGAAGATTTTTGTAATAGACATATGTAAAAAGTTTCAAATATATATGCATGTGTATTATATAGGCATATTAGGTCCAAACCATTATGTTCAACAACCTTCTTGATCTCATCGATCAACTTAATTGGCATGTCAACCATTATTGATTGATCAACCTACTTAATCTGATCAATCACCCTTAATTGATCAGCTGCTTTTTATGATCGATCACAATCTGAATTCAACCTTGCAACGATTGTGAGATGATCGATCACCTTGATCTACTTGATCGATCATCTTGAACTGATCGATCACCTTCCTTCTATGATCAATCATGTATATCAAATCTTTGTGATTTCTTTCCAGGTTTGTTTTTAACGACTATATTTTTAAGAGCCCATCCCCACCATTATAAATAGGACCTTAAACCCATTGTTGAGAACACACATTTCAAGGTAAAGCTTCTCTCCCTCCAAGCTCTATTCGAGACCGTCTCTCTAACTCTACTTCAAGATCACATCTTGAGAGCCAGTCGTCTACACGTTTGGTTTGCAATTCAATTATTTATTACAACATGTATTTCCTTAGCATCATTATTCGCATTGCATATTTATATTTAAGGCTTTATAGATTGTTGTAATCTTTTCTTCACCGATGTATTATAACACTTGCTGTTTGATCCAAGTTGTGGGAAAGACTTTGGTATGTGATTCAAGGCATCTGTAAATGGTTGAGTAATCCGTTGGGAAATAACTCGAGATAGTGGATTAGTTGATTGGCTTGATCAATCGAGAAATCTTGAGTCAAGTGGCTCAGTTCTGTGAACCCCCGAGGATCCGGGTACCCGTTAATCACACATTCACACTATTATTTTCACATGAGATCGCATTAAGTTACAGAAAAATAGGGAAATTTTTCGCGCTGCAATAATTTCATCTGACATTCACATAAACATTTATAACCACAAGCTCATAAAACAATTACCACCAAAATCTCATTTCATTAACTTCCATATATTCTACAACATGTACAAAGTCTGACAATACATATAATATCCCAAAAATCTGACTGAAGAGAAAGAAACATAATACATTATAAACCGAACAAAAACTGGCACAAAATACCATACCGTCGAGTATAAACTCTATCTCCTGAAGTCATCAACCCGCTACTGTGCTAAAGGTTCCTTGCCTGCCATGCGTGCAAGGAAGAAAAGGCGTCAGCGGTTGCTGGTACCTCCCAAAAATTTATATAAAATAACAGGCATTTATTGTGACCAAAAGCAGGCAAGTAGAGAGGCAAGAACAACTCAAATTAAAATTTAATTCTACTTGCAAATCTAAAAGGTTTCCAATTTCTATTAAGTATTAAGCACCTCTCATGATTAGCTATTATCCCAACATTTCCCACATAAACATATTTCTATGGTAACTCATTGATCATAAGTATGTATATTTTATTCTCATATTACTCAGAGATCATATTTGTGGATTTTGATGATGGGAAAGGTGAGATGAGCAGATATAATGATTTATTAAATTCTTAAGTCTAGTGGATAGTCTGTGGTCTTGGTTCTTGTGAAACCTCACACTATGACTCTAAGACTTGGAGAATGTCTTAGGGTTGGGGTGCCTCCGTAGGCATGCGGTGTTGTATAATGCATCCTAACTAAGTTCCCAACACGTCCACTAGCTTAATGAGATTTCGAATCAGATTATAGTTACTTACAATTACTCAACTTTGATTGTAATCCCTTCAACCTCAAATGCAACTGTCTCAGATGTAACCCCAGATGATGTAGATATAGATATGGATGATCTGGATGTAACATCGCCAAGTCTGTTGGCGAAAAAAACTCAAGCGGTGAAGAAGCCAACAAAAGGGCTCTTCCGTCTCGCCCTCTAATTGGAAGCGCGGTCCAATAGAGGGATAGGTCTACTCCACAACTACGCCACTGAGACGGGTGGGAGAGACTTCCCGGAAAAGTCGCTCTAGAAAAACGGCCCGACTAGTACGGGCAACCGAGCTCGTATGTAAAACTGAAAACCAAGGATCCCCCGCCTGGGTATCCTAAAACAAAGGGTTAGCGAAACTGGTCTAAAGTCGGGATCCCAACGAGGCGTAAAAACACTGCGAGCTCGCGTAAAAATCGAAAAGGGACTGGGATCCTAGACCCGCGCATGAAGCGGCCGCTGCCCTAACTGGGCTTCATATCTCCCGCCCAGTTGAGAGTCACCGCGCTCTCGCACGGTTAGGTGTAAAAGTCACCATAACCGGCACAATTGATTTATCTTAAGCCACCAATGATTCAATACCACCAAGTATTTAACTAGTTTATGATAATATATATCAGTTGAACTCATTTCTCCGATAAATAATTTGATACATAATATATAGTCAATTTCATGTACCAACCTTAATGTTACTACTTTTAAGATCATGGGATGAGAAAGTTATGATAGGACCTATATCTAAGTTCAGATCCTATTTGAAGTAAAAACCTAAGTATTATTTTTTTAAAGTGGAATATTATATGCCAAAGGTGTAAAAAGAAATATCATCATTTTTTTTTGATCTGGGTGTAGGTAAGGCCTAAATCATACTATCTCAAAAGTGAGATAAGATCATGAGATAAGATCACGTATTATATAAGTATAGAAGTAATCAGAAGGCATAAATGTGAAATTACCATCCCAATTTAGATCACAGATATTTGAAAAGAGCAAGATCATGATTTAACCCAGTACAACAAATGATGATGTATTTAGCCCATAGGAGCAGCCATGTATATATTTAAAATTTAGCACTGGCAACCACTGGTTGAATATCTATAACTGTCTGCACGAAGCAATAATATAGACAAGTTCTAGATTGATGCCAACTTACATAAGTGTTGATTCGAGTTTTGTTTTGGACGAATAAATCATTGTTTATTTTTAGTATTGAATTCGAAACCCCCTTGAATACACATCAATTCGTATCATGTTGAAATCCTATAATGAGGTTTAGTTGAATAATGCATAATAAAAATTAGGAACCCTCTAAAATATGATAAGTTGTGCCTTAGATTTAGATAATGTTGAAATATTTAGATAAAAAGTTAATTTCTTCACCACTGCCGAACCTAATTCATCCTAATGTATGCCCCTGTCCAGGTTATATATATGTATATGCATAAGTATGCATGTATGTATGTCATCCCAGCAAAGATTTGGATATGATTCCTTTTTTTTAACCATCAATACTTTTCGAATGATGCATACTTTACAATCTTCTGAACAAGCAATTTAGTATTCAATCCATCCTAACGTATAAGAATTTAATTGTTGCAAATTGATAATTTGTATAGATAGAAAAGTACTCTCTTTTTTTTTACGGAATTACTGTAATTACTCTGTAATTTCAGTACATAACAAATTTTCAAGTCCAAATTTTAGATTTTTATTTTTCTAAACAGGAGTAGGTAACAGGCAGAATTTTCTATATCAGTTCTCTTTAATCAAGAGCAGAGGATAACAATCCAAATTTTCAAATATATACATATATATATATATATATATATATATATATTCCCCTCTGATTTATCAATTCCAGAATAAATTTCAAAGAAGAAGAAGATGGGAATGTATCTCATGTATGGCAGCAACAGGTGGCTTTAGAATGTACAAAATCAAGTGTAATCAGCATGCATGACAGCAATGAGGAAAAGGTATGGGATTGTACCTTAGTTGAATCTTTGGTCCCTAGAGATTTTAATCTTGCTGTAGTATGCCCTGTAGCAACTATGGGGAGTTTCCAGCAGTAGATATGACTACTTGCAATAGCCAACAGGAGAAGGAGAAGGGATTCCAGCAAGGGGAATGGCTTCCAGAGCAGCAGCTTCTGCTGTTGGACAACAGGAGCTTCTCCTCCCAGGTTGATAGAAACTGTAGCAGCAGGATGATGTCTTGCACTGTCTCCAGCAGAAAACAGAGAAGAAGAGAGTCTGTCGGTGGAACTTGAGAGAATTGGCAAGGGAATTAAGGGGAAACGACTGATGCTTATATAGAGAAAGTAAGGTGTAGTTAATTGCCAAGTGGAACCACAAGAATCCAGGTGGGAAGGAAATGGGACAACCACCTGTGGCGGCCTACAGTATTCTGCTACAGCAGAAAAGAAATCTTTTTTTTTACAGTAGCCGATGACAGTAGTTGAATGCTGCTAATACTTAAATTTTAATTTAATATATATATATATATATATATATATTACAAACTCAAGATGAACCGTACACGCACCTCGGGTCTCGGATTTTGCCGTGCGATATCTCGATTTGATCATCTTGGGACGACGATCAATTTGAGTATAATGTTGATATAGTTTTGATCGGGTGTTGAATACCCGAAATTTTCGGATACGATTTTTATTTAAGGTTAAATTTTGTGAATTAAAAATATCAAACGATCTCCGATTGACGAACGGTCAATCCCGTTGGTCTTCTTCCCTCGAATCGGATCTCATGACGGTCTCGGTTTGTTTTGCAGTTTTCGAATTTGCGTCGCGGCTTTTTCACGGCATGTATTACGATGCGGCCGATTTTTGGTTGATTTCACCCGAACGACTTTTGATTCACGATCAATTGATCGTTTTAGGTTATCTAATGTTATCAGATAACTTTATTGGGTTAATCAGATACTAATCGGGTCGAGTTCGGGTTTGGCGAATTCTGGATGTTACAAGTTCGCAGTTTTTACCCAGTATGTTTCATGTTAAAATCCTTGTCTCTTATGGTTGTTCTTGTTCTATGGCTTGATTGCTTATGTCTGTGGTGATTATTATTTGTGTTATCTATTTGTTGGCCATAACATTTTTTAGCCATCCGGAATAACTCACAAACATTATATTTGTGTTTTAATAATTTTTTACCATTTAATGTAATTGGTATCTTATAATAATTTTTTACCATTTTTATATTTAATATGGTTTTAAGGTATAAAATTTATAATTTTTATGAAATTCATTTTTGATTACAGAATCGTAAACTATGCTTTCATTCAGCTATTTCTAAGGATTTAGTTTATATTTATATGCTTTTATAATATGTTCGCTTTTTGTGTATTTTAATTTTTTAAGATGCCAAAAATCAATTTTTTACTGGAGTTAATGTTCGGTTATATAGTTTGTTTTCTTACAAGGTTTGTATTAGTCAGAGTTATTTGAATAGACATATAGGAAAATGATTTTTTTTCTATTTTTAAAATAGCAAATTGTATTTTTATTTATTCTACAAGAATTTGTTGCAGAGTTATTAGCAAGATATATATATATTAAAAAATTTTGAGATTTTATTTCTATGGTTTAATATAATTGAACGAAATATATTTTTATTTGATTTTAATTTGAAAACTAGGATTTTCTAGAAAGTTAAAGAGTTTGTTGGGAATGTTTACAGGAATGTTCGGAAAAATCCACGCACCTCGATATGTTACCTAGCATCCCTTATCAAGTTTCCTACAATTATTGTAAATATAACAAAAGAAAATATGAGAAAAGCCTTTTCCCACATAAATAAGTTTGGCTACATCAATTCTTTACCTCCATTCAGATGTATCTTGGGTCATTCTCAGGCTTCGATCCAAATAACTAAGATTGCTTCGGATAGTCTCCTTCCAACACTTCTTGGGCCTTCCTCGCCCTCTCTTAGCCGATGCAATGTCCCAAATCTCGCACCTTTTAACTGCTGCATCGACTGATCTCCTTTGCAAATGAGCAAACAATCTTAAGCATTCTCTCTAATCTTATCTTCTATCATAGCTACACTAACTTTTGCCTTCTTATTGCATCGTTCTGAATCAAATGTTTCGTAAATGACCATACATCCACCATAGCATTTATATCTCTACTGCTGTTATTTTCTGCACATGTCTATGGTTTACTTGCAAACATGCAGATCCATGAAACATAACATGTCTCACGATTGCTTTGCAATACCTTCCTCTGATTTATTAAAAGAATTTTCTTATCACATAGAATAATAGAGACTCCTCTCCACTTTAATCAACCAACATTTATTTTATGAGTAACATCTCCATCGATTTCCTCATCATGTTGCGAACTGGATCTCGAGCATCTAAAAAGATATTTCTTCTGAATGCTATCTTCTCCAATTTTCACCTCGATTCCTTTGCCATTGCTTCCATCAAATGCCTGCTCCATATATTCAATTTTAGCCCTACTTACATGAGATCCTTTTGTCTCTAAGGCATATCTCTAAACCTTAAGCTTCTCATTTACTTTATCTGTAGTCTCAAAAGAAATTCTAAAGATGTAAAAAATTGAAAAATGCAAAGTAAAATATTACTAATTTGATAACATTGCTATTTTCATATAGGCTATCAAATTTTCAAAATAAAATGAATATAGGATAAGAAATTACAAGTGTTTGTATTTTCAAGTGTATCACTGCAATTGTATTACCCCTTCCAACAAACAAGAGCAAAGATCCACTACATTGAGCAACACTTTTTCTTATTCTTGATCGGCCTCTAATGCTTCAGTGATGATTGAATCTTTGCACATACTATATGAATATAATCATCGTTCCTTTGCTTACAAGTACGATGGAGAATCGATCATGAGAGGACAATCAACTTACTTTATCGTAGGTAACTCATTAGAGGCATCGAATACATTTCGATTATTCATGATTGATGCTCAACTCAATTGGTGTGAAAGTGTAAGAGATTCCATTGCATGCTTAACATGAATCAAATACTCTATAGATACAGGTAAATTATATTCTATTTGAAGCTTCTCCTTTACGTTCTCCTGCGACCTACACCTTAGCTGATCCTAAAAGATATCAATCAAAGATTGTAGATCAAATCTCAATTACGACAATCACATTGTATCTGATGCTCCCATATGCGGATCTAGCTCATGTACTCATAGTATGTAGTTCAATCGAAATCATTACCGATGAACACCATCTAGTATCTGCTATGATTAGGAAATGACAGTAAATGAAATGTGGAATGAAGCCTTGGAGTGTACTAGGATGAGGAAGGCTCATCGAGAATCGATTAATGAACTAAATCTGTTAGGATGAAGAGGGATAAAGGATAGAAAATGGTTAGTGGTGGATCGAGATATTTTGAGATTTTTGGACAATAAGAAATAAGATAAAATAGAAAGGGTTAGGGAAAAGGAGGATTTTTTATTACTTTTTTATTATTTTATTTGCATTATTAATGAATTTATGTTGGTTTTATCCATTAAGATCACATTTTTGTAACAAAATTTGAATTAATGAGAAAAGAAAGGTTAAATAGATGCGGATTTTCCAAATTAATGCATGTATTTAGTACCTAAAAATGATCTATGTTTTTTATTATCTTATTTATTGATTTTGTTTATGTATTTTAATTAAGTGATTTTTACGCACTTATCCTTGTATAATTTCATTGTTATATTCTGTAATTGCCAATTACACTTAACCCATGTATTATGACTAATCATCACATGACGTATCCTTGTACTAATTTCCATTTATCCTGAACCATTATCTTTGGTGGTCTTCATTAAGAAATGACAAATTTATTCTTGCATGATTTTTATTTATGAATAATGCATTCCTCTTCTCCTACCCATTGCCCCTATGTCCATACCCCTGCCTCCATCCCCAAGTTCTTCCTCCAGCTTTGGGCCTCCTTTGCTACTCCATCGTTCTACATCTCCCCTCCCTCCTCTCCCTCTCCCTCTCCTCACGTTTCTTGCTCCTCCTCAATCTTGATATCCTCCCCTTTCTCCTACATGCCGTCACCTACTACTAACCCAACCTCCATTGCTTTTCTCTAGCCGATGGCAGAAAGAAAATGTGGGGTGAGGGAAAAGAGGGGCGAGGCTAGAAGCACTTGACATAAGTGGGAGATGGGGCTAGTGAGCTCGAGGTGAGTGCCCATGCCAAGGACCCGAGGAACAACTGTAAGCTGTGAAATTGGCATCGAGGAGTGAGCTCAAGGGATGTTGTTCACCCTCAGTCATAAAATATGCAGTGAATAATCATTGGATTGTCATTTTGGATTGTCACAAAGAAAAAAAAGAAAAGAAGTTAAGTAGGTATAGAACACCAATCTTGGATTGTCATTTTGATACCAAGTGAATAATCAAACTTTTCTTATTATGTAGTGAAGCACTGGCCCTTCTTTTATAAGAGGACGTTATTGCGTAAATTACAGTAAGTGTCAAAGCAAAAAAGAAAACATAAAAGGTAGTACATAAACGTGACAAATAATTTGAATTTTTTAGTTAAATTTTTCATCAAATTGAGACAATCTGTGAAAAGGTTATTTTTTGCATAGCATGGAATAGATATGCACGGAAAGCCAGGTCAATATGTACAGAGGGGCTGATGCTTTTTTCTGTGATGCTAGTAGACATTTTTGGCACCATTACTTAACATAGAGACTCTTTTTCAGCTGAAATTGTTCTTCCCTATTGTCTTCTTTGCGAAACCAAAAAGTAGCTGAAACTTAAGCATAGGTGAGGACTATTATATATTGTATTTTATATCATTTGAAAGTTCTCTCTTCACTTGAAAGCTCAGCTCAGTGTTTAGTTTCTGTAAAGTTGCAGCTAGAATCCATGATTTCCTTTCCTAATAGCGAATTTGGAGATTTCGATTGTTACCTTGTCAAATTTCATATTTCGCAAGAAATTACAGTCAAATTTTATTTTAATTGTTGTTTATTTGTGTTTTTTCTGTTCATATTGCACACACTCTGCCCCAACTTCACGCAATCCTTTCAAGTGTAGCATACAAACCATATGGGACAGATTTGCAGCTGGTTTGTTGTTTGTGTTTGACCTGGTGGAGACTATTGTGGCTGGTTTGAGAGCTGATGAACACCGCCATCATAATGTCTTGTCACTATAAGCATTTTTGTTACTTGCGTTCCCATGTTTATATCCATAAGATTCCATTCTATTGCAATTTTATTTATGTATTCTCGTCTTAGGAGCACCTACTTCCCTAAACACAAACATATTTAACATGGAAAACCCATCAAACTGGAGAAAAATCCACGTGGACCATACAAATCCCTAGACTTCTTTAAAGGGTATGTTTTTGTCTTCTTAATAGTGAAGAAAAGACGAGGATAGGGGTTAAAAGGATTTTCTGCAATAATCTGTTTGTCGGAATAATAAATACAACTCAATCATCCTCTTGGAGTTGTATATAGGGTCGAGTACATCCATATTGCCCTCATTCTTCTCAAAGTTCGCATAGGTAAGCCCTTAGTAAACATATCCATCCATTGTACCTCGGTCTACATATACAACAACAAATGCAACCAAGCCTTTTCCCACTTCAAGTGGGATGGTTACATGTATTTGGTGCTTTCAAGGAGATCTAATGTGGTCATATTCAAGCTCGCAAAATGTGATATGCGTATTAACAGTTCCCTTCATCTTTTCTTTGATCTTGTCTATCATCAAAACCAAGCTCTAGATCCATTTCTTAAACGTCTCAAACCATCTTAAATGAGGTTCTCTTATTTTATCACCTATAAGAGTCACTAGCTTTGCGAATTCGATCTTTCTTTATGGGGAAGCAACTTCATCTCAGCAACATACATTTTCAAAGATATTCTCTCTACATTTTTATAGCTAACTGCCGACTCTTTATGCCATTTATCTTTGTAGATCTTGTTGCAACTCCACAATATTTACTTTTTTATCTTTAAAGGTATTTTGCAAAGGAGGTCAGCTGATGCACCAGTGAGGAGATTTGAAATTTGGAATGTTGAGACGGCTAAATGAGGGCATGGAAGGATCAAGAAATGTTGGAATGAGACTATACGAAGGGATCTTAGTTTTTTGGATCTAAGCCCAAGAATGATCTGTTGGAGTATTCGTTGTATGCGTCATGAGTTGTAGCAGGGTAAATGGATCCTGAAGAAGATCCATTTACCCCATCCATGTGTTTAGTCCCACATCGTCTAGTGGCGGGACTTGGAGGCTCTGAAGAGGCTATATAAGGAACCCCAGACCTCCTGTATCCATTGAGAAAGTCAATAGACAAGCACACCCCATTTAAGGGCTTCACCCATGGTTTCATCCCGCTCCTCACGGAATAGGGTTCCACGTAAATCCCGCTGTTCTTATTCTTTATTTATCATTTTTCCATGTTTGCTTTCGCTTCCTATTTCTTAACATGGTATCAGAGCGGGTCGATTCTTGAGGATTTCGTGTTCTTATTTTATTCGAGATTCGTTTTCTCTGTTGGTGGAAACAGTTCGTGATGATTATTGTTCGAGAGTTTTTTTTGGGTTCTCTGGAATCCTAGAGCTGTTCTCCTATGCCCCAGGACAACTCCTTCACCCAAGCAGAGCCACTAGGCGGTGGCCATTCTCCAGGCGATCGTGCGTCTTCAGCGTACGCAGGCGTCGTGCGTTCGTATTCACATAGAAGGCAGCGCTGACTCTAGCAGGCGGCGAAAACTCTTGGTCGCTGGATCGAAGAATCCGAGAAGGACCGAAGCCCCTTTGTTCTCTCGACCAAAGGCGCAGGCGAGACGCGATGGGGGAGCGCCCATCCATGAAGCCGCGCAAAGTTACCTCCATGCACAACCGCATCTCCCCTGGAAATGCCCCAAGGCATCTGTAACGAAGAAGATCCAGGCGGCATCGGCTTTCCTCGCACATCGCCCCTCACTCCCAGGCAAAGCCACGATTCGGCTCAAGGGGATGACGCGAACCCTTCCTCACGTAGGCCGCATGAAGCCTCCAGGGGCGGCGCAGCCTCGCGCGCCCTCCTCCATGCGCCTGCTCCAAATGAACGCGCACAACCGGTGCGCACACCCTGTCCGCGTGGTTTGCCCCCAACCTTGACGAATCTCCAGGCGGAGCGACGAGCCCCCAATCCGATCTTCCTCCTCGCACGCTCCAGGCGCATCGTGCGCTCCAGGCATACCTGTCCACACTCCCCTTCAGCAGTAAACCCAGGTGGCTGCTGCATGTAAACTTCTTCCTGAAGATCACCATATAAAAATGCATTTTTGACATCCAATGAAACAAGGGCCAATCTCGAATCACAGCAACAGATAAAAGAATTCGTAAAGTAGAGTGTCGAGCAACGGGAGAAAATGTGTCAAGATAATCTACGCCATACGTTTGGGTAAAGCCCCGAGCAACCAGTCGAGCCTTGTACATATCAATACTGCCATCGACATTATGCTTCACCGTAAATACCCACTTGCAACTCACAATAGATGCCCCATTAGGAGCTGGAACAAGACTCCAAGTACCTCTCGACTGAAGAGCAGCCATCTCCTCCTTCATAGCCAGTCACCATCGACTATCAGCTAATGCTTCTTGGCGAGTCCTTAGAATATTCACAGTAGATAAAGCACCTACAAATCTCCGAAATCTCCTGCCAGACGCTCAACGTTAACATAAGACGCAATCGGATATGACGCACATGACCTCTTCTGCTTCCTCAGTGCAATAGGGAAATCTAGGTCTACATTAGTTGTAGCAACATCCGTGTTATCCCCTACATGTTCATGCTGAGAAATGTCGTCAGTCCCATCATTAGAAATAATGTTATCAGAACAAACCTGGGGCATGGTTGATGATTGACCATGATCATGAGCAGGGATTGGCCGTCGACTGTAGTGGCATGGTAGAGGGGGAACTAAAGTTGTGGGAGGTGGTAGAGGTGGTGGCGGTGGTGGAGATGGTGGTGGTGATGAGGATGGCGGTGGTGGAGAAATAGGAGCTTGTTGTGGCGTATACAAGGGTGGAGGAGGAATATAGATTTCATCACTAATATCTGATGGCACCAACCTGTCACCAGTAGGAGAGAAAAACATGACAGACTCAAAAAACGTGACATCTGCACTGACATAATATTTCCGATGTAAGAGCACCGATACCCCTTTTGAGTTCTCAAATACCCAACAAAAACACATTTGACAGCCCTAGGAGAGAGCTTGTCAACCTCTGGAGACAACTTGTGAACGAATGCCACAGACCCAAAGACACGTGGAGTTAGAGAAAACAACTCCTTCTCATGAAAAACGAGGGAGAAAGGTATCTTCTCCCCCAACACAGACGAAGGCATGCGGTTAATGAGATAACATGCAGTAAGAACCGCATCGCCCCAGAACGAGTGTAAAGCACAACTCTGGACAAGAAGCGTGCGAGCGACATCAAGGAGGTGGCGGTGTTTTCTTTCTGCAACACCATTCTGTTGGGACGTGTAGGCACAAGACGTTTGATGAAGAATGCCATGGAATGAAAGAAACTGAGATAATGTTCGAGTACAGAATTCAAGGGCATTTTCAGTTCTTACAATCTTGATGGAAACAGAAAACACAGTCTGCACTTCTTTAATGAAATTCATAATAGTGATGCCCGCTTCAGATTTATTCTTTAACATAAAAATCCAAGACAAACGACTGAAATCATCCACAACAACTAAATAGAACATGTGTCCCTGATGATCTGGAACATGACTCGGACCCCAAATATCAATATGAAAAAACTCAAAAAGAGAGCTACTGCTCCGACTCTGACGACTAGGGAAGACAGACCGATGATGCTTCCCTAACTGACAAGCTTCACAATCAAATAACGAGCGGGGTGAGATCTGAGGAAGGACTTGACGCAGTTTCTGAAATGGAAGATGACCAAAGCGCAGATGCCATAAATAAGGAGAGACAGGTCCAGTGGAATGGGATGATGCTCCAGCGTAAGGTGTATGGACCAGTCGATACAACCCGCCTTGCTCACGGCCATGTCCAATCACGTTGCCCATGAGAATGTCCTGAAACACAAGAGATGATGGGTCAAATATCGCTCGACAATGTAGTTCCTTAGTAATCTGGCTAATTGACAGTAAGTTCATTGAGAAATTAGGAGCATGAAGCACATTCTGCAACTGCATGGAAGATGTTAAGGCGATCTGTTCCTGTCCTGTTATGGGAGAATGAGTCCCATCTGCTATGACGACGGTCCTTCCTGGGGAAACTTCCCTGTATGATGTGAGTTGGTGTCTTTCTCCACACAAATGATGTGTGGCACCTGAATCTACAATCCATTCTGAGGTACGTGACCCCTGGTAGAAAGAAAAGTATGAGCACTACCTGAGGAACTTGCTTCTACAGTAACAACAACGTCCAAGCCGCTCTCTGAAACTGGTGGAGTACTGGCTGGTGGCATGATATCACGTAGACGAGACACTAGGTCATCATATCGTGAATCCGAAGCTGGGGGAGCACCCTGATGCTGTATCTGTTCTGCTGCACGAGCAGATGTTGGGAAACCATGCTTAGAATAGCATGTCTTCTGTATGACCAATCCGACGACAGTAAGTGCACTGTAATCCATGACCACGGCCAACCCTACCACGTGGTCCTCGTCCACAGAAATGAGATGAATTACCTCTTCCTCTAGAGGCTGCCATAGCAGAGGAATTTGACACAACAGTAGAGCTTGAGATATTGATTCGGCTCAGTCGCCGAAAGGCCTCCTCCATTGGAGGAATGGTAGCATCTGCTAGAATCTGAGAAGAAGCCGCCTCATACTGTGAATCAAGAGAGGCCAGAAAGACTTCCACCATCGTTGCATTCCGATATGTCTTCAATTGTTCTGGAGTAGCCGTGAGAGGCATGAAACTGTAAAGCCTCTCAAACATTCCCCTCAATGCAATATAGTGAGCATGCAGGGGTCGACCATTCTGCTTTATCGTGAAGATGTCATGTTGGAGCTGTAGGACTTTTGTCTCATTCTTGGCTTGTGAATACGTGGCGGCAAGAATGTCCCACATGGCTTTGGCAGTAGGTTGATGCAAGACATCATTAGCAATGTCTGGAATTAGGGTACCAGACAACCAGACCTGAGCATATGCGTCATCAGCCTCCCATGAGGCATATATCCCTGTTTTCTCCTCTGGTTCATCCTCGGTAAGAATATGTTTCTTACCCATCGACTTCATTAAGCTCATGAACTGCATGGCCCATAACTCATAGTTGGATCCATCCATCTTCACAATAGGCGCAGGACCTTTGAAGGCGCCTGTAGTGGGGATCTCGATCTTGCCTTCTGACATTCTGACTGGAGAAAACTAGGGTTGTAGACAAGATAAGACTTGATCTACACCGACATGACTAGGTTTAGTTGCACGTGTAGACCTCTATGCAACCAAACCCATCAACCTGGAGGCAAGCGGAGAGCCTCTTATGAAGATGACAACTGAACCCTAGGGACGGTGAAACCCTAGGGACAGTCGACGGCACACGTGCAGAAGGAGCACGTGCGGTCAGCGCACGGGAAGACGACGTTTGGGCTCAGCCGCACAACCACACGCGTGGAGGCGGCGCATGAGGGCAGGGAGCACGCGAAGGGGCTGTGCGCGTGAGAGTAGTCGTAAGGGAGGCATCGCGTCAATGGTGGGCGGCGTGCGGAGGTTTGACGGTGGAGGGCTGGTTTAGGGTTCAGTACGAGAGCTTCGGTCTAGGACCGCTGCTCTGATACCATCTTAGGAAAAATAAGCATCGTGTTTATTACTTGAGCCCTAGGCTCTCTTATATAGGGAGAGGCCTATGGACAAATTACATGAGGTAGACAAACGAAAAGATAAATAGATAAAAGATACAAGAATATAAATAAACTTCTACAGCCACTGCCGCCATTGTGAAGGGGGTTTCCCTCCCCTTCTGAGTGGTTACAATCCTTGAAGTACCCTAGAGATCCTCTTCGACATCCGTTAAGGTCTGAAAATTGCTCTGAAGAGCGATTTCGTTCTCTGTTCAGTCTGATTTTAGGGATTTTAGGGTTTTGTTTAATTATCTAAACCACCCTCGTTACCCGAAGAAGCCCTCTAACGGATTGAAGAGGTTGTGGGAGTTTATACGCACAATCATATTCATGTATGCTTGTGTAGATGCATTTATCCTTGTCTACAACTCCAATCTTCGTAACAGTTGTCATCTTATCCAACAACATGGTCGACTCCAAAGTCGACGTCTCATCCTTGTGTGCCTTCAAAGGTTTTGCACCCGTTGTCAAGATGGATGTGACTAATTATGAATTATGGACTATGCAATTCATGAGTCTATTGTTGTGCAACGATAAGAAACACATCTGACGCAGGATGAACCAATCGACAAGACTGGGGTTAATGCCTTGTGGGAGGTAGATGACACATGTGTGTGTGTCTGGCTGTCCGGGATGGTGTCTATGGAGATAACTAATGATATTCTGAGCTAGCCCACTGCGAAGGTGATGTGCAACATACTGGCCACTACTTACTCACATGCGAAGAATGAGTTGAAGATACTGTAACTTTTGTATGATATCTTGACATCTAAGTAGAACGAACGCCCTCTTCATATGCTTTACACTTCTCTTAGGGGTATGTTTGAGAAGCTACATGGCTTCATTCCGTTGGCTGCTTCGCCAGACGTCTCAAGGCTTATAGAGATTCAGTGCTGACTGAAGTATTTCTAGCAGCTCTTGATCATGAATATGATGCACCTCGATCACAGATCCTTATAGATGCCACGGTACCTCCAATGGAAGAGGTATATTGTACATTGAGTAGGCTCCCTATAGTACTTGGCAGTGCTACTCAGCAGTCACAGACCTCCTGGGCTATGGCCACATCTCGTAATAGAGGGTGGTCTACACAGTACCACAGGTATGGTACCCGTGGCAGGGGAGGGGGCAGTCAACCCCGTCATCCGTGCACTTACTACCATAGATCAGGTCATTCTAAGGATACATGCTACTCCAAACATGGCTTTCCTGCTTCAGCTCGTGTTTCAGAGCAGAATCAACTAACTGATGCTCCTCCTCCATCATCTGACTCGAGGTTCGATGACCTTGTGGCACAACTGAGAGAGATTATGCTTACACCTGGGTCATCTACTGCTACTTCAGGATCTTTAGAGGTAGCTGCATCAACATCTGCCATTACATCCGGTACAACATATGCTTTTACTGGTTGTTACAGAGCAGATTTGTCAGAATGGATTATGTATTCAGGAGCTTCACACCATCTATATGGTGATAGAGGTTAATTTAGTGCATATAAATCGATTCAGACATGCAGCTCCGTAGTTATAGCAGATGGGACCCACTCTCCCATTACTAGGTAGGGGGAGGCGCAATTGACTTCGGCAATGCGTCTACAAAATGTTTTTTATGATCGTGGTTTTCTATGAATTTACTGCCTATTAGTTAAATCTCCAAGGACTTACATTATCGTGCCATATTTGATCCGTCTTCTCTTGTGTTTCAGGACATTCTTACGGGTAGGGTGATTGGATCTGGCCATGAGCAAGGTCTCTATATACTTGTCTAGTCCAAATTTGTTGGTGCTTCGACCATTCACACTGGATCATTCTCCCCTTATATGTGGCATCTTCGGTTTAGTCACCTTCCTCTACAAAAGTTGTGTCACGTCCTGCCACATATTTCTCCTCGCTTTACCTTCTAGTGCAAGGATTTCCAGCTTGGGAAGCACCACCAATCTACTTTTCAAAGTCACCAGGGCCGTAGCAATCATACTATTTTTGAGTTGATCCATATTGATATTTGGGGTTCGAGTCATGTCCCAGTCCCAGACCAGTAGGGACACAGATTTTATCTTATTTCTGCTGACGATTTTTCTAGATTATCTTAGGTATTTCTACTTAAGAATAAGTCAGATGCTGGTCATGTTATTCAGTTTTTTATTAATGGAATGAAGAATGTTTTTCTACAAATGTCAAATATAGTCATTCTACGATGCATTAGATGTCTATAACTTACATCTCTTACAGTTCTTCGGAACTCTTGGTATTGTACATAGGACTTCATGTGCGTATATATCCCAACAAAATGCACCGTCACCTTTTGGTTATCCCAAGAACCCTCTTAATTCAGAGTCGTGCTCCTCATTCCTATTTGGGAGATGCGGTTCTAACTTCTTAATACCCGGTGAATTGTATGGCCTTGTCTGTGTTGGGAGAGAAGATTCCATTCTTTATTGTGTTTCTCGAGAAGGATCTTTTCTTGCTCACTCCTCGTGCTTTTTGGGTCAGTTGCCTTTGTTCATCATTCCCATCCAGTCAGGACAAGCTCTCTCCAAAAGTTGTAAAGTATCTTCGTGGGGTATTCCAGGACTCCAAAGGGATAATAACCATTTTGATATTTTTTGACGAACGTATTATGTTAGTGCAGATGTCACTTCCTTTGAGTCCATTATGTTTTTCTATCGTACATGTGACATGTTGATTCCTTCATATTCTGGAGAAGAGGTATACATGCCTCTATCTCCGGTTTCGTCTATCATCCTATGACTCCTACATCTCTCACTAGGGCTGGCTATTGAGTCATGGCTCGATGAGCCAGGCTCGAGCTTAGCTCGATAAGGGATCGTGAGCTTGGCTCATTAGGCTATTGAGTTGAGCCCGAGTTAGATTTTTGAGCTCGATAGCTTAACGAGCCAAGCCCAAGCCAAGCCCCGCTTGTCTCAATAACTCAGTAAGGGGCTCGATAAGGATATATATATATATATATATTCTATTTGTGAAATTGTAATGATGTCTATTTTTATTTGTATTAGTTTTGCAACATTGTGAATGATGTACTATGTGTCTATGTGGTTTACGTAACATCAATGTTGGGTGGACTATGTTGTAGACTTGGACTTTCTACACTTTATTTATATTAATCTAGGTTATAATTAGATAATTAGTAATTTTCTTTTTTTATTAGTAAATAGAATCTTACAATATATATATTATAATTTAACTTTTGTATACAGCTTGGATAGTGGCGTACTTGTAAGGAAGATAGTCTTCAATGAGGAGGTTGTGTATTCGAGCCCAGGCAGCAACACTTTTCCACCAAAAAATACCTATTTTCCTTAACGAGCCTGACTAGGATCGAGCCCAGACCATGCTCGATAATGGGTTCGGGTTCGATAAGGGGCTTGGCTTAAGTCTTATCGAGCCCGAGCTGGCTCGATAAGAGGCTCGAGCTCAAGCCAGCTTGGCTTATCGAGCTCGAGCCAGGTCCGTCTCAGCTCATTGGGCTCGATAGCCAGCCCTACCTCTCACTCCATCACCGCCACCATAATCACCACCACCTCCACCAGCATCCTCCATCTTTTCGCCACAGGTTCACACATGCCGACCTCGTGCTCATGAGCCTCCTTCATCATCTAGCACACCCCAGGTATGTTTTGAGCACTTGGTTTCTACTGATAGCACTAGTGGTTTGCATTTACAATTGGATGGACAAGTGGCTATAGATGCTCCTGTCTCGGTTACTGATGAGGCAAGAACCTTAAGCTGCCTATTGGTCTACGGAAGCAAAGGCATACATGTACTACCTACCCTCTTACTTCCCATGTTTCTCATGCATGTCTCTCAAAGGAGTTTCGGAGGTTTGTTGTTGGACTATCTGCCGTAGACATATCACGGATATATCGGGATGCATTACAGATTAGTCAGTGGTGCCTTGTTATTGAGGAAGAGATGATTACGTTACGGTCTCGTGGCATGTGGAGTGTTGTTCCTGCTGCACCTGGTATACCTGTTGTGGGGAGTAAGTGGGTGTTTACGATGAAAAACCATGCAGATCATAGTGTGGATAGATACAAGACCGAGCTTGTTGCTCGAGGGTTCACCCAAACATATGGGGTGAACTATCAGGATACGTTTTCTCCTATCGCTCGACATCTTACATTGGTGATTCTTCATTCTATTGTTGTGGTACGTGATTGGCCTCTCTTTCAGCTAGATGTCAAGAATATCTTCTTGCATGGTGACTTGCATGAGGAAGTCTCCGTGCAACAATCACCAAGTTTTGTTGCTGAGGGGGAGTATCATATGGTTTGTAGACTTCACAAGGCTATTTATGGCCTTAAGCAGAGTCCGAGGGCTTGACCCAAGAAGTTCTCTGAGTTGATTGAGCTGTAGGGATTTGTAAGATCGACTGCAGATCACTCTCTTTTCGTTCAGAGATCACAGAGAGGTACTGTTGCTATTTGGTTTATGTGGATGACATCATTGTTACATGGGGTGATAAGCAGGGTATTCAGACAACTAAGGACGTCTGTGGACAATCGTTTGTGATCAAGGACCTTGGCAATCTTCGTTATTTTCTTAGCCTCGAATTTGTGAGGAAGTAATGTGGCATGGTGATGACACAAAGGAGGTATGTTACTGATCTCCTAGCTGAGACGTGCATGACAGGATGTAGGCCTGATACTACTCCTATGGATCAGAATGTTAGACTCTATGACGATGACATTGAGGAGGTGATAAGAGACGATATAGAGAGCTTGTGAGGAAGTTTTTATATGTCACAATAACCAGACCTGATATATCCTTTGCAGTGAGTAGAGTTAGTCAGTCAGTTTATGCAGGTATATATGGATGTTGTATACATGATTTTAAGATATTTGAAGACTTTTCCAAGTGCAGGACTCTTGTTCACTAAAGACGCATCCCTTACTGTTACAACATGTGCTGATGCAGATTACATATGATGCCCTAAAGATAGGAAGTCTACCTCAGGCTTCGCTATCTTTGTAGGGAGTTTACTTGTTTCATGGAAGACTAAGAAACATACAGTTGTTGCTAGATCTAGTGTCGAATCGGACTGTAGAACCATGGCACAAGGTAGCATAGAGATGATGTGGGTCAGATCCATCATGATTGTCCTGACTATTGAGGTGCCACTTTCTATGCACCTCTAATGTGACAACCATACCTCCCTGTTTATAGCCAATAATTCAGCCTTCCATGAAAGAACCAAGCACATCGAGGTAAATTGTCACTACACTCAAGCTATGATTCAGAAGGGATTTATCTCCACTTCTCATGCTACTTTCATAGATCAGACTGCACATATGTTCACGAAAGCACTTGCTAGAGGCTCATTCCATCATTGTTGTTCCAAGCTGAGCATGATAAATATATATGCTCCAGCTTGATGGGGAGTGTTGAGATAATTGTTTTTTATTTGTTCTTTACTCATATTTCGTATTCCTTTATCTACTTTATGTAATTTTCCGGTAGGGATTTTTTCCTATATAAGAGAGCCCTAGGATCACAATCATTTTCACACTATTCATATAAATAGTAATTATTATGAATCAACATTCATGTTAATTAATGTCCAGTAATGTGAATCATATTCACATATGTCTGCCTTTGATAATTATATTTGTAATAATAACAGTTATTATCATAATTTTGATATCACAATGTACGAGTCCTTATCCAATTAGGACATGTGTTGTGAGTAGCTCTTGCGAATACTGGGAGATAATGTCAGAGACATCATATTATCCATGTATAGTGACTTGAAATTTGGATATCCATCGAATTTCAGGGCTTAAACCATGTATGACGAAACACATCGCACTCTATTCCGAGCTCATTTAAGATCATATTGATGAGGTCAACTTCCATTTTCATTTCTAATCATTGTCCAAACTGTTTGGAGCTTTTAAATGAGCTATGTGAGCAAATCCATCTCGATTTTCATTTCTATTTCCAACATTTGAACCGAGAATGGGACACTAATGGGACACTGGATTTGTAATTTGATCCTATGATGTGATACTTAATCTAATTAATTCTCATAGGATTAAGTCATAAAATGAACTAAAATCCATCCGATTCCATCACTCTCTCGGGATGGAAGTATCATGGTATACAATCTATTATGAAACACATCAACCCAGAGTATTTTCAATACTTCATCATCTTACATACAAGAAGACTTTGATACACCCGAAGTTCAAACTCTTGTTTGAATATCTTCTTCCATGGTATATCAGTAAATTTCTCTAATAGATAATTGGGCGACAATATTACTTATATACTTTCCAAAAGCATATATTAATATTCTGAATTCATGTCTTATTTCATAAATAAGGCGACTATGCATGGAATTCTATTAGACACCAAATATCTCATGAGTGACCTTTGTCTCCCGGTTCATCAAGTTTGAACCTGTATGATCCCTTTGAGATCGTATGTCCTCATATGCACACCAACGTGCTGGTGTATGGACCTTGTTTAGGTCTTCAACCTAATAATCTGTCTAATGCAAATACTTGAACATATATATGTATGTTTATCCTAGGTAAAAGAATGTATGTCTGATCGTGATTGTTATGATTCATGTCCTAATTTATCTTGACCTGGTCATGTCAACACTTTGACTTGACTATTTTGACACCTCTGAATTTCTATTCCTATGCAGAGGAACTGCATCAAGATGTCGATCGAAAATCAGTCTTTAGAGAAAAATTGCCACCTCTTTATTAGACTGGAGATCAATCCTTAATATCACATGTTGCTATCAGTTATGTCCTCAATCTAGCTCTTTAGATTAACAACTACATGGTGTTCAAGATGGCCACGGTACCCTAATTGTACAGAGGGGCCTTTAACTAAGTGCAAACATAAACATTCAATTCAGATAAAAACAATAACTTTTATTGCATTAATGAGCCGTTGTGGGGCTTATAAGTCCAACAATTGTTGGGTCATTCACCATCTCGATCGACATCACTAGGACTCGTAATACCTATGTTTCATTGGAAATACGGGCTTGGGAATGTCTACTTCTTGAATTAAAATCTAGTAATTGCCCTAACAATAAATTAATTTTATAAACAACAATGACCCCTCAAGCTAGCTGAAAATAACAGTTTTTGATCTTTACCTTCATTATTATGTAATTTAATGCTCATATGTATACGTCTACTCTTGACAAAAAGGGTCAGGTGCCTTAATAGTAAAGTGCTTGGACAAAAGTAGTACTTAACTTGCAACTCGTACACATTTAACGGCTTCATCTTAACGGGTGCTAACGTATATGGCATGATAGATATAAGTTGAGATTTTGGGATTTGAGAAACTCCAACTCCACATCTCGTGTAAGAGGGAATCTATGTAAATTATAGGGAAACACATCCGGGAAGTCACTAACAAGGTCTATAATCGCTAGACATCCAATCTAGGCATGTGTTGCGGCAATGTGGGGGGTATAACCATTACAGCCTTAGGAAGTGTTAATGTTGTGTTTTTTATGTTTATATACATGTTGTATCATCCATCAAAAGAAAACTCATGCAACCCAGGAATCTTGAAGGTTATCTGCTTCAGGATGACTACACATGCATGGTGATTTTTTAGCCAGTCCATGTTAGAATTATGTTAAAAATCCTAGTAGGCCAATAAGAGATCCAATATTTCCATTACAATTTTCTCAAACAATAAAAAAATTATTTGGTATTGATCAGTCATCAATAATTAGGATAACAAAGCAATCACAAGTGATTTCTCCATGTTTTGAATAAAGCTAATATGGACATATAGAATCCTAAATATAGCCACAAGAACAATGTCCTCCCTATCCTTAGGTATCTGAAGAACTCTCTAGGCAAATGTATCTTCTACATTTCGGATGGCCATACATGTGTAACCTCTCATGTAAATGTGGATTATGCTAGCTATCCTGAGGATTGATGATCCCATAGCAGGTTTGACCATATTTGTTGGTGGAGCTCTGGTCACTTGGCATGATAAGAAACAAGCAGAAGTTTACATATTCAGTACAAACCTGAGTATAGGGTACCCGCTCAAGCAACTTATGAGATTAGTTAGCTCATACCTTTCCTTTAGGAACTTGGGATTTCTGTCAAGACACCATTTTCTCTTTATTGTGACAATAAAACAACTACCTTCATTTCTTCTAATCATAGGTTCTATGAGCGAATAAAGCACATTGAAGTTGATTGCCATTTTATTAGATTTTTTGTGCAACAAAAGAAGAATATAGCTTCTTACATATATATTGAACACTAAATCGTTGATATCTTGACTAAAGCGCTTCCCTAGAAGAGCATTTTCTTGCTTACCTCCAAGTTGAATTAGATCGATGGATTTGCTCTAACTTGACTTTTGACATATCCTTATTTCTACAACATATGTATTTTCCTTTCTTGCATAAGAATTATTATCAAATTTCCTCTCCTTTTACGTTAGGACTTCGTCTCTATATAAGAGTCTGTATCCTTTTAATATAATTATCGCATTTCACCTATTCTTTCGACATTAATGTTAATCCCATTTTTCGAGGTCATTAAAACTTCTATTGACCAACTTTTAACACCATATGAATAATACAAAGTTTGATTGGCCATTTCTTTCAGTTGAGTAAATTCATCTGAGAATGCCTATTATAAAATTAGTTGTTGGTCTCTAATGTTTTCCTGAAATGATCAAATTAGTTGAGTAATAACTTTCTACCTAACCCTATTTAATGATCTCTAATGATTTCCTGAAAATGCACTATAGGGGTCTTGAATAGTGCGTATCTAGAAATATGATCAAATTTAAAAACAGTCAAGTAATTGCATATAGTAACAACCATATAAACAAACCACAATACACATAGATTTATATCAGTTCTCCCTACACAAATGATGTGTCATGTGCTTGAACGTGTCCTTCCCAAAGCTTATAGAGTCTCACTTTATAATCGACTTTTAGTGTAGTCAAAACCATTTATTATAAAATAATTTCTCTACAAGAAATTCTTTCACGAAGAATGCCTCAAAGTACGCTACCTTACGATGGGCTTATCTGCCGTTTGAGAAGAAAGACCTTCACATAGAACACCTCAACAAAAAATAAAGATAAATACAATATTCTAAATAAAGCCTTTCAAAACATAACGAAGGTATTAAATGCAAATCATGAGAATCTAAATAAAGTCCTTAGCATTTACTACCTCATCAAATGTGGGCCATCTTCCGTGTCAGGAATTCCTTAGTTTATTGTGTTTCATGATAATGATTTTTAAGACTCTGGAATGGAGGACAAGTGATTAGTAGAAAGGGAGGTAAAATTGACTCCAACTGTAGAAAGTGCGAGTTTCCTAATGTCCTCTAGGTTTCCAAAACTGAATCCGCTCATTTCAATCTCTACTTCCATACATTGGATGGCAACAACCAATTTCAACATGTCGCTGATATTTTTTAACTTGTCACCTAACGATTCATATCTCGCGACAAGTCTAGAAATGTCATCATCCAAAAAGTTCTCATGACAAATCATGGGAAAGTTTATTCAGTTGTGACAAGTTCTCCTCAAATCTGTTAAATGCTCCTTTGTTGGTTATTCTTGCACCTAAAAAAAGGACATATGATATGATCCTATCAGGCGGAAGTACTATGTTAGTGCTTACATCACATTCTTTTAGTCTGCCATAGATGACAGTATGATACCTTCTGGCTCTGATGGTGTAGTTTACATTCCACCTCCTCGTTCGCCTCCAGCTCCTACCACATTTCTGGTGGTTCACACTTTGCCTTGGATTTATATTCACAGAGTGACTACTAGACCCCTTGCTCATGTGCCTTCCCTTTCATCCAACACATCCCGTAACATCATGAACACTTGAATTTACTAGTATGAGACTATAGGATGAGCATGCAACTCCTGATGTGATTGGCATACTATAGGTAGATCATTCAGAGGATCTTGACCAACCTATTGCACTTCGGAAGGGGAGATGTACATGTGCTACGTACTCTCTCAGGACATGTTCCATTGAGGTGTTTATCAGAGGGCTTCAGGGAGTTTGTAGTGGGATTATCAATTACGATCCTGCGCACATATCATGAGGCTATGTGTGATAGTCAGTAGTGCCTTACAATGGAGAAAGAAATGGTGGTCCTCCAGTCACGATGCACATTGAGCTTGGTTACTTAATCCTGCAGAGGCTTCTGTGGTTGGTTGCAAGTGGGTTTCAACAGTGAAACAGAGAGTGGGCAACAATGTTGACTGCTAAAAGGCAAGACTTGTGGCATGGATTCACTCACACATATGGGGTGAACTATCATAGCACTTTCTCTCCTTTTTATACGCCACTCCACTTTACAAATCCTCCTTTCTATTATTGTGGTGAGACATTGGTCGCTCTTCCAACTTGAGGTCAAGAATGTCTTTCTGTATGGAGACCTGCAGGAGGAAGTTTATATGCAGCAACCACCTGGTATTGCTATTGAGGGGGAGTTTCGGAAGAGATGTAAAATTCATAATTCTACTTATGGCCTTAAGTAGAGTCCCAGAACATGGCTCTAGAAGCTCTAGACCCTGATATAGCAACATGGCTTCTAAAGATCAAATACAAATCACTCGCTTTTCATAGGGTATCACGAGGTATTGTTATTCTGGTATATGTCGATGGCATTATTATCACATGAGATAATTTACAGGGGATCATCGAGGCTAAGTCGTTTCTTGGATAACAGTTTGTCACCAAGAACCTCGGAGAACTATGATATCTTCTTAGGCTTGAGTTTGACATGAATCAAAGAGATCTTATATGACTTAGAGAAAGTACATTATTGAACTCCTAGAGATTTTGATGATATACTACAGACGTGCCACTACTCTTATGCATCCTATAATGAATCTCATCGATGATGTAATAGATGAGGTGGACAAGAGGAGATACATGGATCTTGTGGGAATCTCCTATATGTGACTACTATCATCCACGTCAGGCTCATCTGGATGCAATCTCCATGATTGTAAGATATTTGAAGTCTTTGCTAGGTACAAGTTTACTCTTCAGTAAAAGGACATCTCTTCTTGAGTCTTGGTTGCTGTAAGTTTTCCTTATTCTATTAAATTAATTTATATGGGACGGACACCCTTACGTGTTTCCCACTTTTTTGACCTCAAAAAAGATGTTGAAAAGAGATGAAGTCAACATCTGGATATGTAGCGTTTATTTGGAGCTCTCGGGTCTCATGGAAAAGCAAGAAGCAAAATGTTGTTGCTAGATTGAGTGCTGAATCCGAATACGGGGACATGGCACAAGGAAGCACTGAGATGATGTGGATCTGATCTGTTCTGACTGGCCTATCTATATGCAACTAATATGTGGCAATTATATTGTATTGTTCATTGCCAACAATTTAGCGTTCCATGAGAGGACCGAACACGTCGTGGTGGATTGCTACTAAACTAAAGATATGATATATAGTGGCTTCATTTCTATATCCCATATCAGTTTGGGGGTATAGACTACAGCCATTTTCACTAAGTCTAGGGGTCGTTCCAGAAGTGTTTTTCTAAGATGAGCATGATAGATATCTATGCTCCAACCTGAGGGGGGAGTGTAATAATATTGTGTATTTCTTATTTCCTTTTTTGTAATTTTTTCATTTGTATTTACCCTCTAGGATTTCTCCTCTATATAAAGGAGCCCTATGGTCATAGAATACCCAAGTTATTCATTTCTGCATGCAACCAATTGAATTTATACACAAGCGACTAAGAAACATCCTTCACAATTTGGTGTATTGGTGCATCTTTAGGTGTAT
The DNA here is from genome assembly GCA_037367405.1 of Ottelia alismoides. Lineage (NCBI taxonomy): Eukaryota > Viridiplantae > Streptophyta > Magnoliopsida > Alismatales > Hydrocharitaceae > Ottelia > Ottelia alismoides. The sequence goes on from JAZKJV010000054.1 coordinate 908,210, forward strand.
CGATGCAACAATACTGAGATAAGTATCTTGATGCCACCAACAGTCAAGGTATATCGGTACAAGATAGTGTGTACCAGTGCACATCGGTTATCTAGAATGTAAATGCCAAAACAGTTAAGATCAAATATCAAACAATACATTGTGTATCTTTGGAAGGTTTGTACTCATGGGTGCTACATCAAGGCATTTGTTGGGCGAACGAGGGAATGAAAGTGTATTGATGCAAGGGTATGCACGTGTACACATTTATGTGGATGATATTATGATTGTTGCCGGAGATGACCCTCAATGTATATTTGTGACCAAGTCATTTCTTAGTAAGCACTTTGTCACCAAGGAGCTTGGATATCTACCTTACTTGTCATATAGTTCGCCAGGAATCACAGAGGTCTTGTTACATATCAACAGGTTATGTAAATGACATTTTGGAAGAACATGGACATTAGGAATGCAGGGATTTCATCCTGCCATGTTTCCAATAGATTTCGATGTTCGTAATTTTGGTGGTTATACATAGAATGTGGATAACTATGAAAAGGATTGTTGGAAAGATTCTGTATGTTACTGTTACTCATCTTGATATTTTACTCTTGCAATCAGCATAATTAATCGGCTTATAATAAGTTGAAGAAAGTATACAAAGATATTGTGATGATGATGCTCATGTACCTTAAGGTCACTCCATGAAAGGAGCTTTGTTTTCTCAGTAAGAGTTCCCTTGATATTTTTGTATAAAGATGCAGACTATGTTGGATCTCTCAAGGATAGAAAATCCACCATCGGATTTTATGTTTTCTTGGCGACATTTTGGTTACATGATGCAGAGTCAAAGTACATGACTATGACCCTGGTCGTTGAGGTTGTGTACACAAGGTCAGTTTTGACATTGTCTTAGAGGTGATTGTCGAAATGCAACTGAAGGGTGATAATATATTGCCAACAATCCCGCATTTCATGAAAGTCAAGCATGTAAGCGTTAATTGCCACTATATTAGGGCTATAATATAAAAAAGTTCTATGACAACTTCTTACGTTTATTCTGTTGAGCAAACACTGGATATATCTTCACCAAATATTTTTTCCCTGTATTGCCTTTGATAGATGTACTTCCAAATTGAGTATAATGGATGCAATGTTGCAGCTTGAGGGGAAACGTTGAGAGTTCATTTTATTCTGAGAAGTTGGTACTATCTTTTTCATGGCACTCGTGTAATTGCACCTTGTCTTGATATAAGAGGACCATAGTGCCTTTGATTTAATCACATCAATTCATCCTATTTTTCCACACTAGGGATGCCAACGGCTATGGATGTATTCATGGAATAAATTGGGATAACTTATGTGATCATTAACTCGATTATCAATGATTCATTTATCATATCCATTGCTCGATCACATTTTCCCCCCATGCACTTCATGATTTTAGTTTCATTGTTGAATTTTCTATCTTTTCTTGCACTTGTGGACTTCTTTCTGTTGCTGATTATCTCACTCACTTCTGATATGAATTTCTATCATATACAGAGGCTTTTGCAGTTTGCGAGAATTATTCTCCGCCTGAGGGATTTAATCCAAAAGATCTTCATCGACTTCTGGGAAAAATTGGCAGTCCATCTGGCATGACTGATACCGGTAATTCAACATGCAACTTTCATATGTGAAGCATAACCATTTAATTCTAATAGCATTTTTCCTCGAAATATAAAACCCAAAAGTATCTTTCTATGCGGATAAGTGAAGATATCGGTTTTAAACTATCAGGGATTCTCCCCACATGGTTCATCATCCGTAATAACTTGTTGGACTGCTCATTCTCGCTCACTCTTCGTTTTGAGTTTAATCCCTTTTCCGCTTGATTCAGTTGGTTTAAGTTTTATTTTGGGTGAAGTATAAACTAAATTTGTACAAATAACACTCCTATTCATTCCCAGAAGATGTTTTTGGTAGCTTTGCCATCTCCCAACCTTCCCAAATTATACTGCTATTCTCATACACCCCCTCAAACTCCAACAAGAACTTTCGCAGATCTACTTGACATTGATTTTGTACTGAACCGGGCTACTGGCTGTTCATTGACAGAAGATTGCAGCAGTGGATGGTTGGAGGGGCCTAACAAGGTCTACATCCCGTTCTTGGCTCGTGGGGACCTCAGCGGGTATGATTCAGACCGCTCCTACCCTCTCCCTTCGTTGAACAAGGTGCTTTATATCGAAGCTTGGATCCTGTCCAGCCTCCCATTGCTCCGCCTTACAAGACTGCTCTTGCACTTAAGAAAGTTGCTCACGGTTCTGCAGATATCGAAAAGCTCTCTCTTGATTCCTCATCCTAGATTCTTCCCAGGTTAAAATTTAGTTCCTTTTTCATCTAATTTAGGTCACCATTTTTAAGATGCTAACAGAGTTTGACAAAGCCAAATGCCTGTAACGTATTTGTCTGTCTGTTAGGTTTTCACCCTCCAGTCAGTTTTTTATATGTTGTACTTGGGACCATAGCTGCTGAGAAGTTGTTCTGATTATTTGCATCGTTTGTTGATGGTATTATGCTGGGAAAATGATTTTTCTTGTATTTCTATCTTTTTTGGCATGTCCTTATTCGGAAATGTAAGAGGTAAAATTAGATACAAGTGGAAGCCGGAGAAGTTACATTGGATTTGAGTTTTGGTGCTTGAAGGTACATTGGACCGTAAAGTGGATAACAACACATGCATGGTATAACAAATTTAATTTACCACATTAGGTCATCCATTTGTCTTTCAACGCTCTTCAATCTTTCACTGATTTGTTTCACGATGGTTGCATCATGCATATATATAATTCACTTCGTCCGTCCTTGTTCCACCAATGGCCTTGTTTCCTGGATCTCATTTTCTATATTCGAATTATATATCCGTTCGGAGAACTTGCACTACTTGTGCAAGTGATGAAACATCTTCTCGTGCTCCAGGACCTTCAAGAGATTCTCGTCGCTATCGGTTGTTTGCAGTGACAAATTTGTTTGGCCATATTCGTGCTGTTGCCCTCTTATGTTAAGAAAGTTCATACATTTTAACCAGATCATTAAAGCCCGATAATGCGAGTACATACAAATTATCTAAGGTGTCCTTACTTTTGGTATCATACACAGGAGTTTTGATTTTTATTTTTAGTTCCCATGTGTTATTTTCTATAGAGTTAGTATTATCATCGAGATTTCTAATTCTGGTTTCAAGCTATCGTTACTGATTTGCTTTTGCTTCTAGGGAAATATTGTTTTTTAAAGCATTTTGCTAGTATGTGCAGTTCTAGAAAATCATTTAATAATTCAGAGGATTTTACATCATCGTCGATTGCCATTAGTCCAAGGAGTGCTTCATATTGTGATTCATTGTCTTCATCTCCGCTTGAGCCTGAATCATCTCATGTTGCTTGCAAAGTAGTTTTTTGCTTGGGAAACTTCTTGTGTGTTCATGACGACTTCGTTTGACCAAGCCTTCCTCTCTTTTTGAAAAGACATGTTGCTTTATGTTCTTAATTCTTGTTTATGGAACATCCTTCTTAGAACTGACCCTTCCTTTTACAATTTTAATGTACAACTTCAGTTTCTTTCCTTTTTCTCTCAAAAGAAAACTTCACTCTCTTTCATCTTGCTGTTTTTTGATCATTTTCGAACATCTTGAATTTTTGAGATGTAGGGTGATGTCTTCATCTGAATCTTTTGATGTGGTTGACTCGACTTGAAGAGCAAGGTTACTTTTGATGTGGTCGACTCGACTTGTTTTTTTGTTTCTTTTAAGCTGCATTCTTGTGTTTTAACATCAAATCTAAAAAGCTAACCAATTAGGCCATTTATAACTAATATCTCCTAATCATTTGCTTTATTGATAGCTTCCTCAAGTTTTAGGTTAGCAATCAAAGGAGACTCTTTATTTTCATGGATTGCTTGATGTCCACCTTTAGATTTTAGAGCCTATTTATGATGTTTGTAAAGCTTATTCCTTTTTTATTGGATTCTCAAACTTGCATCCTAATTAATTGATATCATTACCTTCATAGGTGAAGATACGTTGATTCTATAGATGTATCGAATACTGATATGTGATTGAATTCTTCTTTATTAATTGCACAAAATAGAGAAGTAACTAGCTTAAAGTTGTATGCCATTTTCTCTTTATCGAAATTCGTGAGTCGAGTCTTTGCGTTCTTTTTTTTGGATACTCATAGGATCGAAGAATTAGTGACATAGTTAAGTAATACAAAAGACAATCATAAATGTAATGATCAAACAAGGTAAGTAACCACTTGTATGATGAAATTAATGTAGAAATCCAACAGGATAAAAACACGACCTAAGCCCTGACGTTGTCAAACTTGAATCACTTACCAAGGCCTCTGACCTTTGTTGAATCAAACACAGATTTTAGATCAAAAACCAAAGCTTTCTTGCAATACTTGGATCATGTACAAAGTCTTCTTGCAAAAAGGTTATGGAAAAGGATACAAACATACATATTTTGAATACTAGCTAGATATACATGATGTAGTAGGATCATCTGCTAAACGAAATCCTAGAGAGTTTGAAGATTGAATGGTGATTGCGGCTACTTGAGAGCTTGGGATTACTACAACATAAATTGTGGGTTGTTCTCAATGTTTAAGAATGCACAAAATGATCTCATAAATAAAATAACAATAGAACGATTGAGAGAAATGTGAAATTAATATGAGATATTGTTCTTTCAAATAGGGTCTAAAGATCCTTATATAGTGATTAACTACGTCGAAAATATCTCATAGTTATTGGACATCAATTAAGAAGTAACTTGCCTTTCAAAAGAACAACATGATTCGAAATTGATCGATAAATCAAACTAGTTGATTGATCAGAATAAGAAGATTGATCACTTTGACTAGTAGGTGATTGTTAAATATTTAAATATCAAGTATGACTGATTAGATATGCAAGTTGATTCTTCAATGATCATCCAGAAGAGGTTCGTATCTAGGAGATGAAGTTGATCAATCAATTGGTCATGGTTGATTGATCAGTGATGCAAAATTCCAAGAATGAATCTATCAAATAAATACTCTTGATCAATCAACTTTTGCTCTTGTCTATGACCCGATTGATCAATTATGCCATAAATTGATCAATCGGGTCATAGCCAAGAGCAAAAGATAATTGATCAAGAGTTTCTATTTGATAGATTCGTTCTTGGATGTGCAAAGTTGGCATGAACTAGCTTCCTAGTACATGTGTCAGAGCTTGTGAACATATATGCATGCATAAATGTTTGTGGGTTAATAATTACAAGTTACATCAAGTGAACTTTGTGATGCCTTGGGATCCAGATTACCCATTTACACAATATTCACGTCATTTAGTTCATGATAGTTACGCATCGAATACAAAAATGTAGGAAAAAATTTCCGTGAGATGAATGACATTCACAATAATGGAATAAAACACATACAATCGCATGTCACCAGAGGAAGAAATACATTCCAGTAATATAAACATTTCCAACCAAATGTTCAAAACAAGCATCTAGTCCCATATGGCATAACATGTATCAAAAGAGAATTAAGTGAATAATACATGTATATCAAAAGTCTGGTAATAATGAGAGAAAACAAAATAAAAAGACAACTATAAAAGATGCTATCATGTATACCATCAAAAGATGTCTTCGTCCGTCCACCAAAAAAGCTAAGAACCTCACCAACCAAGCTACATGACTCGAGGCGCCTTCTTTACCATCCATGTTAGGGACAAGGAGACCTTAACAATGGTTGTGCATAAGGATTTCATATTAAATTAAATAGGAACTTGATGAATCTCAGAGTCATCATGTTAAAATACATATATTAATCTCCTTACTTAAATAATTTGATAAAAATCACTAATAATTCATTGTTATTATTATCTTGTATTATATTATATATAAACTGTGTATAACTAACCTATATTCTAACTCTATTTACTGTATTTAATTACTAACATTTCTTCTCTATTTTCTATTTTATTAAAAACCTAGAAAAATTAGGTTAACTAATTGTTTATAATTGTTCAGACCTTAAATTAAAAATAAAAAATCTCAAAGACTAAAAGAGGTGTTTTTATCTCATTAAAAATACCCCCAAAAATATACTTTTGTATAAATGACCTCTTTTGGCTTTTCGTCCAACATGAGACTTCATGTTTTGACTTTTTTCGAATTTCCCTCTAACTATTTCTTTTGGAATTTTCTTTATTTTTATATTTATTGATTCTCTGATTGGGCCACGTGGCGCTCTCTAGGATGCCCACGTGGCATGCTCCCAATCTGCCACCCATCTCCCTTCTCGACCATCAGATACCCCTCTGTGCACCTCTATCTCCATTGTGCTTCCTCCACCTACTTCCAGCCGTCAGTCTCCCCTGAGATCTAATCTCAGCCATCCACTTGTGCCCTCTTCTAATCCGCATATCTCTCTTATCATACGCCTCTCCTTGCTCCACGTCATTCACTCCACTATCGTTAAAGGAAAGGACTCCAAGTCCCATCTGTACCGCACGCCACCCCCTCTACCTCCACTGCTGGATCAGATCTAATGTCTGATCTTAGCCGTTCTCAAGCACCCCCTTTAAGGAACGTTGGATTACGAAATCCAATGGTCACTACTTCATCTTCTACCTCTCGCGTCGTCGTTGCTCCTTCCCCTTCCTAATTTAGCTCCGAGATAACTATACCTTACTGTCACCTAACGCCACCCCTCTGTAGCCCTACATTCTGCCATCCTCATGTAACCTCCAGCGCCGCCCTATATCACTCCTCATTTCTATGGCCATTTCAAAACACCTCTGACACCTCGCTGTAACCGCCATTGCCCCTATAAAACTTCAACCTCCTACTCCTTTCACTCCCCATACACCAATCAAGGGGCTTCGGCATAGCTTCCCATGCACTCTGGTGACAGTAGAGGGCGGCTTGTCGAGGCGACGATGGTCGTTCGCTCCTGGTGTGATCCGTGGCTGTCCAACCTTGTTGCGGTCGCCCCGTGCACCACCGAACCCCATGCTAAGGCCGAGCATGTTGAGTGACGACCCGAGCTCCAAGCGAGCTCAACCTAGGCCACTACCTCCGCCGTCTTCTTCTCCTAATCTCCAGGTTTCTCCTCCCCATGGCTGCACGTCACTTTTCTCGAATTATTTCAGTCCCCTACCTACACCATAACCTCACCTGACCACCTCATGAGATCCGCCAACCACCAATCTCCTTTGCCCACAACCCCAATCACCTCCCCTCTTTTTCCATAACCTTCTCCGCCTCGCTCCATTTTCTCAAACAACACGTTGGAGGGGCCATTTGAGCCCCCGCCTTCTCTGCCTGATCAGGCTCCCTCCTCACCCCCAGTTCGCTCACGCACTTCACGAATGCATGCTTCGGCTATACCTCAACCTAGCTTCCACCGTCCTCGCACACATGTCAGCTTCTTCATCCAACATTTGGAGGACCGTGGGGAGCAAGGTAGAGCTGCAAGCCCATCACCAGAGCCCTGCTTTCTCCATCGATCGAGGGCAGATCACAAAAAGTAGGCACCGTCTGCCTTATGATTGGACAGTCCAGATGATGTGATGTGGTTCGCACGAGCCTCATGCCGACCCTATAGGCTCAAGCAACCCAAACCAAGGATCGAAGCACCCGATCACACCACGTGGCCTGAAGTTAAGCCACCACCAAAGTTACATCCCCTCATGTGCCTCTTACGTGCGGAGCTGGGCAATTCGTACTGAAGACCCTGTGATTTTTTGTTATTACATTTTGGTCCTCTAGCGCATGCCTCACGTACGTCTGGGTATTTTACATGGAGGATCTTGTGACATTATAAATTGCAAAAAGGTTCCTATGCACTAGAAGGAAAATTACATAGAGGCCCCGTCAGGTTTTGGTATTTGCAAATGGATCCCTCCAGTGACCTATTTAAAATATTTATATTTATTTTTCCTCGCATTTTTATTACATTTATGACCTTGCATTGTTTACTTCACATCTTGAGCATATTAGATCCAAATTGCATGATTTCAATTTCATTGTGTTGTTAATTTATTCTCTTTCTAATGGCATAGAAAATTTTATGTATTGACCCTGAATTAAAAAGGCTACATTTTTTTGTACTCCGTGTCTCTCACTTTTTATGTTAAATGCCATTACTTATCATTATTGCACCATTTGACTCTAAAACTGGTCCTTATTCCATTGCTCAACAATTTGCTAAATAAGGGCATATTTGTAAATCTTATTTTGCATACTAATTTGCATCACATTAATTAAGTGCATATCATTCGTCATCTTATAATTGCATTGAAAAATTCAACAAAAATTACATGCATCATTCTGTGTGTTGTTTAATATACATTTTATTATGCATCTGCATGAATAAGACTAAGAAAATAATCACGTATCAATAAAATGAAAAAATTTGATAAATAGAGAAAGTGGCTCGTGTTCTTGAGTTCGACCTTAGTACACTTACCAAGTAAAATAATGTCTACATATTCGAAGGTTTGGTTATTGATTGAACCAGATTTGCCTCCTCTACTACGATAACACAACTTTATTAAAATGGCAAATTTGACTTTCAATGGATGGCTTCGTTGCCAGGGACACGACTCACCTTTATTTATTTGTCGAATTTTGAAATGTTTTTGTTGTGAATATTTTCAAAGTTTACAATTCTTCTCGTCATGTATTTTTGCATCATTTTTACTGCTTATTTTTCTTGCTATTTTTCTAACATTTTTCCTGTAGCAGGGCCCATGGAAATCGAGAATGCTCGAGATCCATGGAGGCATGGAGTTGGGAGCTCCCCTGTGAGGAACCACAAAAGAAAAACAAGAGAAATTCAAGGACTTTTTCTAGCGAGCATTTCATTCATGCATTCTATTATATACTAAAAAAATGTATCATGTGCATTTCTAGTGGTCCTCGTTCGAGGGCTCATGTGTGCTAAAAAAAGAGTAGATCACTAGATGATCTACCCCCCCCCCCCCCCATCCTCACACATGCACACGCATCATATATGTACATCCACTTCCCCCCACTATTTTTGTATATTCACATACATATACCCCCTCTCATCTTCTTCATAGTCATCTATGAAAATTCACCCTCTCTCTCCATTCATTTGTATAAATCAAACCCTAACATACTCGGACCCCCCAGCCCAAATTCCATATCCATTACTCAAACTATTTTTTAGCCTAAGTATAGGGGGACCTGACCTATCATTCCTCCCTTGCTCGGTTTTCTCATATTCATTTTTGACCTAAGTATAGGAGGACCCTCCTCCTCAGTTCCGCTATATCACCTTATATTTAACCAGATCTATGGCTTCATATCACTTGTGCTATAAGGACATATCAAAAGTTAAGTATAGGGGGTATACTCTATATTACTGTATATAAACTTTAGCCATAGTTGGTGTTTTAAATTTTTGAAAATCTTTTTGGGCTTGTATTAAATTGACCTGTGAACTGAGTTTTGTAAAAATTCATATAAAAACTTTTTCTTAAAAATTGAGGGATTATCTTTTTAAAAAAATAAAATCTAACTTTTTCAAAAACTCATTAAAAACTGAAAATTTAAAAAAATTGGTAGAGGCTCTGACTACTAGGCTTAAAAATAAGTAGCTACTCTTCAGTGAGGGAACTTCGGTCTCCCTTAGCAAAGTGGGTGGTCTCTATGACACTTTATATGGCTCCGTCCTTAAGTAACACGGTTCTGTCTAACGGTCCGTACTTACACCCATACTGGCCGGAAGTAGATGCAATTATTCATATGATCTTGGGTTAGTCGTTGTCTCTCAAAGGATTAAAAAATGAAAAATTAATATTCATAAAAATTTACAAAAAAATAAAAATAAAAAAAATTCATTAATCGAGGAGTTGGTGTATTCCTGGCACATTCATTTTCACTCAAGGCTTGAGGATTTGAGGACACTTGATTTATGAGATCTTAAGAATCTGAGTTAGCCAGACTTAGTTGTTAGGGTTTTAAAATTAATAATCCACAATTCCCTAGTTGAAAGATTTGTGCGCTATATTGCACTCTTCATCTCTACCTTCTAAAAGAATATGACCAGCACAACACATTCACATCTGCATGATTGATGAGATGAGTTAAGTTACCACTTGAGGAATTAGGACTGGTAATTTGAGTCTAGACCCGATCTAATGATGCTCGAGGATGGGATAAAGTTAATGAAAGCTTCAAGAAACCTAAGTATCAACAAAACCCTAGCCAATATGAGAACAAGTTCATATGCTATCATTTGATAAATACCTATGTGCCAAGGTGATGAAACTTAATTAAATTGTTGATCAGTGTGCGCCAACTTTTGGTAAAAGCAGTGGAACTAGCCAAAAAGAAAAGAAAAGAAAAAAATAAATCAATCAAAAAAAAGTCAAATTTAAAAGAGCTTACACCAAAGGCGAGAGCTCCCAATCATTTTTAAAATGTCCACTTGGACCAAACACTCTTAGGATCAAGGAGTCGGGCTAACACCAAAAAAGGGCTCTGCATCGTACAGGGATACAAGTCTGGGTGTCGAATGTATCCTACATACTCAAAAGAGACACACCCGGTGTACTCCTAGAAAAACAAGTGCAGACGACTTCGAATTCTCTTGACGGACACATTGATAAAAAAATAAAAATATAAATGTGTTGAGTAATAAGGCACTCGAAAGGCCCCTTGTTACAATGTGAGGGAGAGAAAACTATACACAATCCTACGCCCTCCATCATCTGGCTGTCCATATACACTTTCAAGTCTAACAAACTAATGACACGGTTGAGTGAAGCAAGAATAGACTTATTCCCTGGTGTTGAGGATCAGGTCGAGAGCAGTGTCTCTTGGACTGGAACTTTGGGTGATGTCTCGACTCGCCTCTCATGAATGCAATACACTAATTGTCATATACTTATATTTTATGTACAAATAGAGAGTTTGATAATTAGAGAAGTTGGATTCCTTTTGACTAGAGCATGGTTGAGCTCATAATTTTAGGATCACTTAAATTAGGGGTCTTCTAAGAATTGAGCCTTGAAAATTCATACACACTGTCAGGAATTCATCCAACTCCTTCATTCTTTGGATGCTGCGGACGCACATAGTTTAAGTATAGGGGTATGATGAATCTCGAATTCATCATGTTAAAATCCATTTATTAATCCCCTTATTTAAACAATTTAATAAAAATCATTGATAATTCATTATTATTATCTTGTATTATATTATATATAAATTGTGTATATTAAACTATATTCTAACTCTATTTATTATATTTAATTACTAATACTTTATTTTATATTTTATTAAAAACACATAAAAATTAGATTAATTAGATGTCTATAATTGTTTGACCTTTAAAGGAAATTAAAAATAAAAAATCTCAACGACTAAAAGCAGTGTTTTTATCCCATTAAAAATACCCCCAAAAATATACTTTTGTATAAATGACCTCTTTTGGATTTTTGTCCAACATGAAACTTGTAGATCTCATTGACATCTACAACTTTCACATTTTTACCTTTACCTAATTTTGCATGTAATTATTTCTTTTGGATTTTTCTTTATTTTTCTATTTATTGATTTTATGATTGGGCCACGTGGCTCCCTCTAGGACGCCCACGTGGCCCGCTCCCCTTCTGCCACCCAGCTCCCTTGTCGATCATTGGATCCTCCTTTGTATGCCTCCATCTCCGCCGTTCATCCTCCACTCACTTCCAACCGTCAGATCTCCCCTGAGATATGATCTTAGCCATCTACTTGCGCAATATTCTGAGCCACGTGATATCTCTCTTATCCTACGCCTCTCCTTGCTCCGCGTCATTCACTCCAACATTGCCATAGTATGGGACTCCAAGTCCCATCTGAATCACAAGCCACTGCCTCTACATCCACCAATGGATCAGATCTGATGATATGATCTCACTTGTTCTCCCGTACCCCCTTTGAGGACCGTTGGATCACGAAATCCAATTGCCACTACTTCATTTTCTGCCTCCCACACACCCCTCCCCCTGTCTATTACGCCTCATCCCTGCTCCTCCCCATTTCAAATTTAGCTTCAACATCTCTACGCCATACTTCCATCTAATGCCACCCCTACGTAGACCTAATTTATGCCATCCTTGTGTAAACCCCAACGCCCTCCTCCATCACTCATCCTCATTCTATGACCATTTCAAAATTCCTCCTCCATCTCTCTGTAACCGCCATCGCCCCCTATAAAACTTTTCCCTCCACCTCCATTCACCCCATCCACAAATCAAGGGGGCTTCAGCCTATTTTCCTTCACCCTCCGGTGATAGGGGAGGGCGTCTTGTCAAGGCAACGATGGTCGTTTCTCCTGGTGCAATCAATGGCCCTACGACCATGTTGTGACCACCCTCGTGCATCGTCAATCCCCATGCTCAGGCCGAGCATGTTGAGCAACGACCTGAGCTCCAAGCGAGATCAGCCCAGGACACTACCTCCACCGTCTTTTTCTCCTAATCTCCAGGTGCCTCCTCCCTCTGGTTGTACTTCACTTTTCTCGAATTATTTTCGTCCCCTACCTACACTATTACCCTCACCTGACCACCTCACAAGCTCTGTCAATCGCCAATCACCTTCGTCCACAACCTCGATTACCTTCTTCCATATCCTGCTCTGCCTCGCTCTAGTTTCTCCGACAACACTTCGGAGGGCCCATTTGAGACTCTGCCTTATCCGCCCGATAAGGCTTCCGTCGCACCCCTACATCGATCTCACGTACTTTCACGAATGGCATGCTTCGGCTATACCTAACCCATGTAGAACTTGAATGCTTTAATGGCTGAAATGCACAATTTGTATCTGATCTTGGCCTCATCTCTTACGACACAACATCCATCTCCTCTCCTGAGGTCAGTGGACCTCCACCTTGCTTCCACCATCCTCGCCCGCACATCAGCTTCTCCATCCAATCTTTGAAGGAACCTGGGGAGCAAGGCGGAGTGGTAAGCCCATTACTAGAGCCCCGCCTTCTCCAACGACATGCGGTGGAGCACAAAAAGCAAGCATCATCTTATCCTCACGACCGGACGGTCCATATGATGTCATGTGGTCTATACAATCCTACGCCTATCCTACGGCTCGGGCATCCCAAACCAAGAGCTGAGCCTTCCTAAATGCACCATGTGTCCCGAGCCTAGATCGCCTCCAGCACCTGGCCCCCGCGTGTGCCTGGCACATGTGGATTGTGTAATTTGCATCGAAGACCTTACAACTCTTTGATATTACAATTTAGTCCCAAGCGCATGCCTCACGTGCGTGTTCGGTATTTTACAAGGAGGACCTTGCTACTTTATAAAACTGAAAAAAGGCCCTCCATACAATGGAAAAATTACTCTAGACCCCTACCGATTTTTCTAAATTGCAAATAGGTCCCTCTAGGGACCTATTTGTGATTATTTATCTTTATTTCTACTTATTTTTATTGCATTTATGTCCCTGCATTATTTCTTTCATATCTTGAGCATTTTAGATCCAAATTTCATGATTTCAGTGTCATTTTGAAGCTTATTTAATTATCTAACTAATGGCATGTTTAAATTCTTAATTTGGCACTAATTTAAATGTGAGGAATCTTAATGATGTACAATTTCCCCCGCTCTATAAATTTTTCCATTGATAGATACTTATTCTTGATGTTGATGCTTAATTTGAATTTGATCCATAATATGTGCTCATTTAACTTGATGTTCTATTGGGCATATGTGTATCTTTTGTCTTGCATGTATCACATAATGCATATTTTATCTCTTATAATGGCATTGAAAAATTATATAAAAGTTACATGCAACATGATTTGTGATTCTAGCAGCATTTCTTTGCATTGTTATATCTGCATTTTATTCTGCATCTACATGAAAACCTAAAAACTTGGAAATAATCATACATCAAGGAAATGAAACATTTTGATATCGTGTCTCTGGTTCGACCTTGGTATACTTGCCAAGTAAAATAACTTCCACATATTTGAAAATGTGGTCTTTGTTGAACCAGATTTGCCTCCTATACTACAATAACATGATTTTATTAAGGAAGCAAATTTGTCGTTCATCAGATGAAGATGAGTAATCACAAATAGCTCATTAGAGGTAAATTGTCATTAAAGAGGCAACCATATTTTTGAGATACAACCAGGTCCCTAAAATATTCATATGCACGGTCAGAATCAATCATACTCCCTCATTCTTTAGATGCTCAAGGACGAGCATAGTTTAAGTATAGCAATATGAAGAATATCGGATTCATCATGTTAAAATCTATATATTAATCTCCTTTCTTAGACAATTCAATAAAAATAACTGATAATTAGTTATATTATTATTATCTTGTATTATATTATAATGAATTATGTATAATTAACCTATATTTTAACTCTATTTATTGTATTTAATTACTAACATTTCTTCTTTTTTTATATTTTATTAAAAACCCATAAAAATTAGGTTAATTATTTGTCTGTAATTGTTCTGACCATTAAAAGAAATTAAAAATAAAAAACTCTCAAAGATTAAAAGCCATGTTTTTATCCCATTAAAAATACCCCCAAAACACACTTTGTATAAATGGCCTCTTTTGGCTTTTTGTCCAACATGAAACTTGTAAATCTTATCGAGATCTACAACTTTCATGTTTTGACTTTTTCCTAATTTTACTATAACTATTTCTTTTGGATTTTTCTTTATTTTTTTATTTATTGATTTTTCAGATTGGGCCACGTAATGCCCTTTGGGGCCCCCACGTGGCCCGCTCCCCTTTTGCCACCCAACTCCCTTCTCGATCCGATCCTCCTCTGTGTGCCTCCATCTCCGTTGTTCATCCTCTACTCACTTCCAGCCGTTAGATCTTCCTTGAGATCTGATCTCAACCATCCACTTGCGCCCTCTTCTGAGCCACACAAAATCTTATCCTACACCTTTCCTTGCTCCACGTCATTCACTCCACCACCACCACCGTAGGATGGGACTCCAAGTCTCATCTGAACCGCATGCCATCACCACTACCTCCACTTCTGGATCATATCTGATTATCTAATCTCATCCATTCTCCCACACCCCTTTTGAGGATCGTTGGATACAAAATCCAATGGCCACTACTTCATCTTCAACGTGCCATGCACCCCTCCCCCTTCCGTTATGCCTCATCGCTGCTCCTCCCCCTTCTTAATATAGCTATGACATCACTACACCTTACTACCACCTAACACCACCCTTTCGTAGCCCTAACTTCCGCCATCCTTACGTAACCCCCAGCTCCCCTTCCATCACTCCTCATTTCTACGACCATTTCAAAAAACCTCCGACACCTTGCTGTAACCGCCATCACTCCCTATAAAATGACTCCCTCCACCTCCGTTCACCCCTATACACCAATCAAGGGGGCTCCGACCTAGCTTCCTCTGCCATCTGCTGACAGCGGAGGGTGGCATGTCGATGCGATGATTGTCGCTTGCTCCTAGTGCGTTACATGGCCCTCCGGCCATGTTGCGGCCTCCCTCGTGCACCGTCGAGCCCCATGCTCAGGCCAAGCATGTTGAGAGACGACTTGAGCTCTAAGAGAGCTCATCCCAAGCCACTAACTCCGCAGTCTTCTTCCCCATAATCTCCAGGTACCTCCTCCCCCTAGTTGTACTTCACTTTTCTTGAAATATTTTCGTCCCCTACCTATACCATCACCCTCACCTAACCACCTCCCGAGCTCCTCCAACTGCCAATCACCTTTGTCCACAAACCACGATCACCTCCCCTCTTCTTCCATAACCCGCTCCGCCCTGCTCCATTTTCTCCGACGACACATTGGAGGGCCCATTTGTGCCTCCACCTTCTCCTCCATATCAAGCTCCCGCCTCACCTCCACTTTGCTCTCACATACTTCACGAATGCATGCTTCGGCTATACCTATCCCCTGCAGGACTCGAATGCTTTAATGGTCAGAGCACACACTTAGTCTTTGATATTGACCTTGTCTCCGGTGACACAGCATCCACCTCCTCTCATGAGGTCAACGAACCTCTGCCTTGCTTCTACTGTCCTCGCCTACACGTCAGCTTCTTCATCAAGCCTTTGGAGGACCGTAGGGAGCCAGGCGGAGTGCCAAGCCCATCATCGGAGCCCTGTCTTCTCCGAAGATCGATGGTGGAGCACGAAAAGCAGGCACCATCTAATCTTCACGATTGGAAGATCCATATCATGCCATGTGGTCCGCATGAGCCTTACATCGACCTTATAGGCTCGGGCGACCCAACCCAAGGGACTGAAGCACCCGATCACGCCATGTGGCCCGAAGCTAAGCCGCCTCCCGAGCCTGGCCCCCTCACATGCCTTGTACATGTGGAGATGGTCAATTTGTATTGAAGACCCTGGGATTTTTGGTTATTACATTTTGGTCTCTAGGACCTTGTGACTTTATAAAATTGCAAAAAAGGTCTCTCCGTGCTAAAAGGAAAATTACATAGAGGCCTTGTTGGGTTTTGGTATTTGCAACTGGGTCCCTCTAGGGACCTATTTGCAATATTTATCTTTATTTTTCCTCGTATTTTAATTACATTTATGCCCTTGAAGTATTTACTTCATATCTTGAGCATATTCGATCCAAATTGCATGATTTCAGTCCCATTGTGTTGCTAATTTTATCCTGTTTTATAATGGCATAAAAAATTCCATTTTTTACAATGAATTAAAAAGGCTACATTTTTATGTACTCCGTGTCTATCACTTTTTATGTTAATTGCTATTACCTATCATTGTTGCACCATTTGACTCCGAAATTGATCCTTATTCCATTTCTCAACAATTTGCTAAATCAATGTATATTTTTACATCTTATTTTGCATACTTATTTGCATCGCATTAATTAAGTGCATATCATCCATTCATCATCTTATCATTGCATTGAAAAATCCAACAAAAATTACATGCATCAGTATGTGTGTTGTTTAATATGCATTTTATTATGCATATGCATGAAGACCTAAGACTTAGAAAATAATCACACATCAATTAAATGACAAAATCTGATATAGGTGAAGAGGCTCATGTCCCTGAGGTTGACCTTGGTACACTTACCAAGTAAAATAATGTCCACATATTCGAATGTGTGGTTTTTGATTGAACCCGCGTTTCCTCCTCTACTACGATAACACAACTTTATTGAAGAGGAAAATTTGACGTTCATCAGAACATAAGTGGATACAATATATGAGAAGCAAGTAGATGGGCAATGATAACAAACATATAATTAACTACTTTCATGAGAATAAGATTATCCAACAACACATGACTCTAGGATTTGTCCAAGTTCTAACACCAACACTAAGCACCTAGCCCATTAACCCTTTCTCTCACTCACCACACCCAAAAGTACAAAAATTAACACATTCATTTGTTAATTATAAGAATGTGTGGGGTAAGAGATCTAAAGATAAGTCATGTCCTTCCATTGATCTCATTTGTGAGATGTAATGATGGTCTCATTATGGTATCAATGATTGGTGATGTTTTCCATGTCATGATATTTTTCCTCGTCAAAGTCTAATGGTGGATCAATAACCAAACTCAAAGCAGTGAAGAATCTGCCCCAAAAGACTCATCTATCTCTCTCCCCTAGCGAAAGGGTAATCCAGGAGGGTCTAGGCCAAACTCCAACTACAACCCTTGAGATGGGTGGGAGAGACTCTTCTGTCTCAATCAACTCCACTCCTACTTGAACCAATGTAGGAACGAGACCAAAGAAGTTCGAAGAAAAATCAAGTTTCCTCTTGCCTAGGAACCCTAATGGAAACTCAGGGCCAACGGGAAACATTAAGTAAAGGCACACGGATCCCTGAGAAGCAAAAAAACTACGAGCACATGATAAATCCTGAGGAATAAACTGGGATTCTAGACCTACGCACAAGGTGGCTACTTCCCAATCTGAGCATCGTAACTCTAGTACAATTGCGTGTCACCGCTTCCTCGCACGATCAGGTGTAAGGGGTAACTCAACCGACATAATGTCTGCCATCACAGATTCTCGTCAAACCCATTTTCCGAGTACACATCAATCAGTTACAATTTCCATCTTAAGTGTTTATTCGTCCTTTAAAATGATCCTTAATCCAAGATGAGTTCCCTTTTTTTGTAGAGTAGTCTTATTGTTGGAAGGAAGGTATGATGGTATAGTTGGTAAACATAATCACACAACACTCACATAAACAAATAAATTACAATTACAATTAAGCTCCTGAATTTTTGATTTGTCAATTTAACACATTATGCATAAATGGTCCTAAAATATGCAAATGAATTCATCATGTCAAATTATGTATTTTCCACTCAATCAAAAGATCAATTTAATCATTCAACCAATAAAGAACTCCCTAAGATAAGGCTAATTCAAGAATAAATCTAGAAGTCTAATCAAGCGCGGTTACTGATTATAACATGTGATTTTAAGTCAAATTAGGGAGTTTAAATTTCATATTAATTCTATAAGCATTCAAATTCCAATTTAAGTGTAAAGGCCAAATCTTTATCTGAATTTTAAGTACACTATAACAAGTCACAATATAGATTTAACTACCTCATATTAAAGAGCAATAAACGAGCTTTCACATGCAACTAATTTCATTAAAATTGGAATTTAGGTGCTCTAGATATTAAGCATCAAAGTCAATGGCATAAATGTAACTGCAATATAAGAAAATATAGAAGATTCTAGGGTATATGTGCAAATAAGCCATGTGCAAGGACATATATAAAATAATAAAAAGGTGACATGGTTTATCTCATAATTTCTCTAATGTGTCAAACACACTGGGCAATCAAGGCATGAGGACCTCGATGCAAATCTCCAGATGCACATATCAAATCCTACAAAATATCCCGCTCGCGTGCACCTACTCACAAGGTGTCGCTAGGATCGGTAGGAGGCTTTTGCTCGGGTGGTGTGTCGTATTGTGGTGCTTCATGTATAGGCTCGTTCATCTAACACTCTAGAGTGAAGTGTTGCTTCAGAGCTGAAGCTAGGAAGTAATCGTTACTGTTAGATAATATCTTGATGATCTGATACAACTACATCTACTCCTCGATGCCTCTCCTTCCACAGTCACATGCGATGGTGCCTTATCGGAGCTCTGACGATGGAACTACTCCCTCTCTGTGCTCCTCTACTTAGTATGAAGGTCTAGAAACCTTTGTGGTGTCCTTGCGAAGAAGCAAGCGCTCATGGGAAGGATTGGGGAGGTATGGATTGTTAGGGCGATGGTTTCTCATTAGAGGCATTGAAGCTCGAGTTGAATCCGGTGAAGGTTCGACCAATAAAAACCATACAATGTTAGGATCATACACCCACACAAAAGCGAATCTATAGAAATATGAAGGGGGTGAAATGGGGGCTCATTGGAGGAGAACGAATGTGCGCCCTAATGGGTTCATGCCCCTTTACATGGGGCATGAATGATCGAGGTGGATGAGAGTCTAGAGAAGCATATGGAGGAAGGTGATGGTTGCACACAGATGATCGAAGGCAGTAAAGGTGAGGGGGTGCTCAGATGGTGAGGATATGGTGTGTGCGTGTGATTAAATAAAATGGAGAAAAAATAAATTAAGAATAAGATGCTTATTTGGAGAAGAAAGTGGACATGACAAATGATGCGCACGGTCGGAGGAGGTCGAGTATTTGAAGGATTAGAGCAGTGGTTCCATATGGTAGAGCGTTGAAGTTAAACTACCTCTTGGCTACTGGTGGTTGGAGGAGAGGGTGTCCTAAGGTCATGCATGGAAAGGGGCAGTTAGGTCTAGCCCTAGGACCAACTAATTATGAGATATGGTGATCAGTGTAGTGAAGGAGATGGGGAGAAGTGGTGGGGTTTGCGATGGTGCATCGTATGGAGCTAGAGACTGGTGAGTTAACGTTTATGGAGATAGAGAGTGGTGAGTTGATGTTATCGGTCAACCGTTGGATCTTAGGATCCAATAGTTGGGAAGAGAGGCGATGGACGACGACTGTGATGTGATTAATGAAAGAAAGGATGGATGATGATGGGGGCAAGCAAGCATGGAGGGTTGTAATCCCATCAATCAGGTGTTGATGGATGGATGAGAAAGTGAGCAGCCGGAAAAGGAGGTATGGGCCACATGGGCGATTCTGGAGGCACCGTGTGGTCCAATGAGAAAAAATAAATATAAGAAAATCGAAGAAATTTCAAAAAGAAATTTATACATGTGTCAAATGAAAAGTGTTGAACATAAAAGTTGTAGATCCTTTTGGGATCTACAAATTTCACGTTCAAATCAAAATCAAAATAGGTCATTTGTACATAAATGTACTTTTGTGAGTATTTTGAAAGAATTAAAAATACTTGTTTTAATTTCTTTTGAGATTTTTGTATCTTCAATTTGTAATTAATGTTAAAATAAATATTTACAATATTAATATAATTTTATGCAATCTTTAATAATAAAAAATGTGGAAAATAAGAACAATAATAGGGCTAATTAAGAATAATTTGGGCTAGCTATTAAAAAGGTTAAGTTATTAATGTTAGTTAATTAACTTGAAAACTTATTGATTTATTCAAGCAAGGGAGATAGTAAATGAGTAATACATTGATAAATCATGGATTTATCACCACATATACTTAAACCTTGCTCACCCTCAAGCAAATAAAGATGGAATAAATAAGATTATTCCCTGACTGTTCATGGGAATATTCAAGACTTGATTCACTAAGAACCCTTGATTTAACGATCCTAAAATTCTAACTTGAACCAAGCTCTGGTTATAAGGAATCCAACTTCCCTAATTATCAAACTCTCTTTATATATATAATATAATATAAGGATATGACATTAAGTGCGTTAAAGCGTCACTCAAAGCCCCAATTCAAGAAACTCTCCTCAAGACCAAACCCTCAACACTAGGGATTAAATCATTTATTGAATTCTATCTGCCATCTCTTTAGTTGTTAAACTTAAAAGTGAATATGGAAGGCCAGTTGATGGAGGGCATAAGTTGGTATCTTTTCTTCTCTCCCTATCATTGGAACAAGGAATCTCTCGCGTGCTTATTAAATTCAACCCATGTATTTTTTGTGCTGATCAGTACGCCTGTCAAGAGAGTGCTGAGTCGTTTGTACTTGTTTTCCTAAGAATGCATTGGGGCGTATCACTTTTGATTATCTAATATAACTTCAACACCCAGACTTGTATCACTATACAATGCAAATCCCTTTTTTGTTGCTATGCCGACTCATAAAATCCTAAGATGTAGGTCCAAGTAGACACTTTGAAAGGTTGGGATCGTTCGCCTTTGCCGGAAGCTCTTTCAATGTAACTTTGTAGTGAAAGATTTTCTTTCATCATCTTTTATTTTCTTTTTTTCTTTTAATTTTGGCTAGCTCCACTGGTTTTACGAAGGTGGTGCACAATGATCAACAATTTTATGTTTCATCACACCCTCACACTTAAGTAAATATGACAAGAAAATATAAAAACTTATTCTTATACTAGCGAAGGTTGTTGACACTCAGATTTCATGAAGCTACATAGATTTTATCCTATCCTCGAGCATCATTTAATTAAGTCCAAACTAATATCTTAAATCCTAGTTCCTCAAGTGAAACCTCAACTCATCGCATCATATATGTAACCATGCATTGGTGGCGCATGTCATATTCTTTAAAGTAGAGATGACATATGCAATATAGCACACATATCTTTCAAACTAGGAAAGTATGAAAAAAAGGTCGCAAATCCTAATGACTGAGGCTCGTTAACTTTGAGTCATAATACCTCATAAACCAAGTGTTCTTTATTCCTCAAATCTTGAGTGATAATGAAAGTGTCAGGGATACATCCAACTTATAGATAGTGTTTTTTTAAATTTTTTAAAAAAGAATTTTTATTAGGTCAATACAAAATAATGTGTCAAAATATAGTGTACCTGATGAATCTCCATTTCAACAACTTTATTCTTTCGTTTTGACCTTAAGTCCTAGTTAAATGCATGTATATAACATTAATTTGTACAAAATAACACTCAATTATTGATTCACAAATACTGTATATATACATGCATTTAATTCCAAAATAAAAGAAAGGAAAGAAAAGAAAAAAGAATGTAGTATCAAAGACACTGAATGACTATAGACTGTGAGATCATGAATAAAGTAGGGGGAGATAGGGCGAACTAATTGTGCATAAATACACTAAAAACCCTAGTTCTATTTACTAATAAATAGCCTTTTGGACCTTATTTTATTTTTTTCAAATTTTATACCTCAAATAATAAAACCCTCAACATGAAAGTTGTACATAAAAATACACAAAAAAATTCAAAAATTATTTCACACAAAACTAATATACAGTGCACCTAAGACACACAGATTAAAAGGCCGTAAACAAAACTTCACAAACATGTATCTCCTCCATATAGACTCAAAATCGACCAAACTCACCTTTATTGTTCATAAAATTAAATTCTCTATTTAATGAATATGACTTCATTTAAAATAGAGCTTGGATGCAAAAGCTGGCTTTTTGGTCCCTATTATATTGTATACATGTATATTGTATTCAATAAATTCATTCTTTGTACTTCCATCTTTCTTATATTATTAAATATGTGTTAATATTATTTAAAACACATGTAAATAATAAGCATAAAATAAAACCAGCAATAATACATCAAAATAAATAATGTATTAAAATATATAGGTATAATATACCTATGTAATAAATATACATATTTATTTAAGTAAATAAATAAAATCAGAAAAATTAAATATAAATATGTAAATAAAATGCCTAGAATACAAGTATTTATACCTATATACATGTAAAAATTAATACCTAATAAATCACAATGTAAAAATATATAAAATTCCTAATAAATTACTATAAAATAATAATTTTTATGTTCTAACATTGATTTAATTAATTCATTTATTCATTTATTCCCAATTATTTATTATTTTTATTTCTATTTTGTCTTCTAGCACATGATATGGACCAATGAGGCACAGGTATTAGTTGAATAGCCGGTCAATTGTACCCACGCCTAGGTCTAGGCGTTTCAGAGCACTAACCCCTCTTCTTATCCTTATTTTGGCATTCGAACTTGGCTTGAGGAAAGGGATTTAGTCTAGTACTGCTTGTACCAACTATAATAGGTAGGGCCACTCGTCTCCCTTCATGTAAACTCTTTATCCAACACTTCCTTTCGAGATTTATCCCAAAGACTATGGGGAAAAAGAGAAACATGAATTTCTAGATCAATGGATAGTTTTCAAGAAAAGGGAAGAAAACCTTCTCATTTCGAACTACTTTTCATAATTAAGTCAAGAAAACTTAATCAAATTATTGGGGTTTTTTTAAGGAATATTTCAAACTAGTCAAATATCATCATCACTTCTTGATAAATAATAAAATAAGGCAATTATGGATTCTGACCACCAAGCTTGCATCCTTTTGGCACGATTCCTTCACAAAAGCCATGCATCTTACATCCCTCTATCACGCCATAGCATTGTCTTGTCCATATGAGCATTGATCCACACATAAGCCCTAACCGAACTCTCCTTTGTATATAGTCTCTCCTTCTTCCATTTTTTTGATCCTTTCTTGGCACCAAAAACCCTATTTACTTTTTTTGGAGTGGAAACCTAGTGATAGTAGGAATTCCCCATTGGATCTGAGGTGTAGACTTGGTGTTTTGAGGGCGATCCACCCTTCGCCAGAGCACCGCTGGTGAAGTCCCTGCTCCCTGGTTTCTAGGTACGAGTTGTTTCTTTGCTTGCATCTTTAGGTAGTTTTCATTCCCTGCATTTCATTTCTGCCTTTATTTCATGCAAACTAATTCCTATCTCAGCGTAAATCCTTAGTTTAAAGTACGCTAGAGCATAGAAGCTTTGTCCAGTGTTAAACCTTATAAACGCCATGTCTTGTCTCCATTTCCACCTTCATCAGTTTCCCTGGCATCTTATCCACCTTCACAGGCACCCAGATCACCTAAATCAACCCTAGATTGAGTTTGTCACTCTTCCTTATCCGCCCTTCATCGGAGTGCATATGCTCCACACCATTTTGACTCTATCTCCACCGAATAATAGCCAGGATCCTGAAAAACACGATCGATCTTGTTGTCTAAAAATATAAACAACCATTGTAGTGGTGACCAGTCGAATTTTAGCAAAAAAGATTAATTTTTAGTTAAAATTATATTTTTATTATTTATACGCCTAAACTTTAATGCATAATAAAAGCACGGGAGTGTCAAAATCAAGGAGGTAAAATGTTAAAAATTAGGGTTTAACTATAAAAAAACTAAGGTAAGGTTTCCTAATTTATTTTTGACGTATTTTTTGAATGTTTAGTTGATTTTATGGAATTTTATGTTTTTGTGAATTCTATGTATTTTGTATATTTTTTATTTTAGAAAATATTTTGTAATTTCTACTTTATTTTTTTGTTATTTTTATGTTGTAATTTGTTTCACTGTTTTTATGAGTTTTCAATATACCTTTAGGATTTTTATGGGGTTTGGTTTATTTTTAAGGTGAAAGATTAAGTGTATATTGAAAATATGACGTATTTTTAATTTTAAAGTTGAAAACAGTGAGAAAATCTTTTTATTTTATTTTTATTAAAATGTAGGTGAAATTATCTTTAAAATGATATACTGCCGTTTATAGATGGTTTTTATTTATTTAGTTATGAATTTTTGAAGTTTTGTGTGTTTTATATTTTTTTTAGTTTTATTATTTAATTTTTGTTTTGGTTTGGTTTATTTGGTAAAATATGGAAAAATTAAAAAATTATTTAGTATTCTATATAGAGTAAAATACGGTATTTCTATGTATTTTTTATTATATTTTGGGATTTTTACACTCATATCCCTGAGTAATATTGCAATAACATTCATAACCATGCATAATTACAAATTACATGAGAAACCCTAAGTAATGCTTAACTCTTACGTGTCCTATGTTATATTTTGTTTGAGATACCCTTTATATTTGACGATTTCCATTGAAAAAGACAAATATGCCCTTGATGTTTAATCTTATTTGCAAAATATGCCATCAACGTTCTCTCCCCACAGCCTTCTCCTCGCTGACCGACATGCAAGTCCCACCCCTACCCGCCGATGACTAACATGCAAGCACCCCCCTCCCGACCTCCTGCAACCCTCGGCAAAGCTCCCCTCCTCGACAACTCTAAACCCCCCCCAAACCTCGACAAAGCGCCATTGAAGCATAGCCACCCCCACCACCACAACCCAACCCAACCCTGACAAAGTCCCTCCCCTTCTCGTCGACCTACACCCAGGCATAGCCCCCTCCTCGATGACTGCAAAGCCCCCCCCCCAAAGCCCTCTCCCCGTCAGACGCCCCCTTCCCACAACACTGAACAAAGCCATTGAGCCCTCCCCAACCCCACCCCCCCACAACCGCCCACGACTGCCTCGCCACCCTGATGTCGACCTCAAGATCCCCCCCCTCCGACCACCCACGACCAGCTGCCACATTGAGTTGACCTCAAGCACCCCCTCCCCCCCGACAAAGACCCCTATGACTGCAAAGGCCCCCTCTGATCAACCTGCACGCTCCGATCCTGCAACATCCCCGACAACCGACCTACAAAGCCCCCCCCCCCCCCCCCCCCGATGATGCAGAAGTTACCTACCACCACCCCGATTGCCTGTTGCCATCAACCGCTCTGCACTTGCCACTATCCTCCACCATCGTTGAGACCTCAACAACACCTCGCCCGCTGCTGTGTTGCCTCAATAGAAAGATGTGGGATTTTTTTAATAGATTAATTCCAACTGTTAGATCACTGATTGGTTAGATTAACTCAATCATCTGGTTGAGTTGATGAAGTAAAGTAACAGAAGGTTATAGGTGTAAGACGACACATAATTCACGGTCCTAAGAGTAATTCACGATTATGCAGGTTTACGAATATTATTACAAAAGTACTCAGGGTTATGGGTGTAAAAATCCCTTAAATTTTTATATTTTGTATTTTTTTTATTATGTATTAATTAAGTATGGTATATGTATGCAGTTTATAGTGGTAGGTATGTATTTAATAGGAAATCTAGGGGTACGCATGTGAAAAGCTCAAAAATTGGAGGGGCATCTGCACAAATATACCAGAAGCCACGTGACTGCACCTGTACGTGATTTGTTTGTAATTGATTTATTTTGAGGTTCTACCGAGATGAGGATGGCGACGATTATGCTTTTCTTCCAGCGGAGGTGCTCCATCGTCTATAGTCGAAACGCAACTTCAAGCGATGCTTGGCTCTGCTTGTATGTGGTTGAAATTGCATCGAGGAAATTCTGCATATTGAAGATGGACGCTCAAGGAAAGTCCTCGGCTCAGCATTGCGAATCAAAAGAGAAATGTTAACAAATGATGAATGACCGTCAGGCAATTATGGAGTATGAGATGGATGTGGAACAAAGGTATAAAAAGGGATTAGGTGGATGGGTTGAAGAATGCCATTGGATTTGCATAGAACTGCTAGTGATATAGGTGAATGAGGATAAAACACAGAGAATAAGGAAGGATTGAGGAGAGAAGAGAGGAGTAAGAGGAGGAGTCTACTGAAAGCTAACATGGAAGGGGAAAAACGTGAGACATGGACTACGGTGTTGCCAGGATATGAAGTTCGCGGAGGATCTTCGTTAGATCTCGACCTCTACGTGCGACGAACACGAAGGCTGAAGCAGAGCGCGAAGCTGCAACACACAGGATCATGCCCTTCTTCGTCTCTCTCGCTCAACACGCGGAAGGGGAACTCTGTCACCGAACCTCGACTTCTATGATCTGAGGTTGAAGGAGCTCGAGGGTTTTTATAGGGAAGATGGATTGTGGGCATCGTTGTGTTCTCATCACCGGTGGGTAGTTGGGGAAACGAGCGGCTGTTGGGGTAGATGGCGACGAATGGAGGAGGCGACAGGCGCATGGAGAAAGTAGTCAGCGAAGAAGGAGACTTGGGGAATAAGAAAGAGGAGAGAGAAAGAAAAAGGAAAAAAATAGATAAATTTATTTAAATTAATAGTAAATAATTTTTAAATTAAGAATTAAACAATTTTAATATATAACTAAATAATTAATTAAGTAATTAAATAGGTAATTAAGTAGTTAAATAAATAATTTAAAAAATAATTAAGTATATAATTAAATAATTGCTTAAATTAATAAATAAGTAATTTGATAAATTATTAAATAAATAAGTGAATTATTATTTATTATAATTTAATAATAGAGTATTAATATATTATATAATAATATAAGTTACAATACATTGTAAATATACCAATACGGTCTTGAAATCTACATTTTTCATACTAACTCTGATTTTGGAGAAATAAGTGTCATTTTGTAGATTTTAAATAATACGAACTTTAAGATTGAGTTTTCTCAATTTAGAGTCTGGAAATTTTAGGTAGCGGCTTATGAGGTCTGGAAATTTTAGGTAGCGGCTTCGTGACTTCGGGTTTTATTGGTATTTTGACTTTATTATATCTTTTATATACATTTTTAGAAGGTTTTTGGAAAAATTAAGTTAATCGAGTTTACGATTAATTAATTAATTAAAAATATGGGAAGTTTATACATATAATACATATATACAATGGGCCCAAATGCTAAAACTCGCCCGTTTAGTTCGAATATTTTTTTGATATTTTTAATAAATAGTATTATTAATAAAATGAAGTTTAAAAGTGAGTTTGGTCCATTTGGAGTTTTCTATAAATAGTTATGAACCTCGGAAGTTGTCTTTTGTAGTTTTTTCAGTTCTTTATGATTAATTATTTTTGTGTTAAATTATTTTTCTAATATTTTTATGGACAACTTTTGTAAAAGAAGTATTTTTGTTTGGAATTGTCTTAGTTATAAATAAAATAGGTGAAAATTTTACAATGTGAAAAATAGATAAATTATATTTTTGGTCTTGATTTTCTAGATATTTTTATAGGTTAGGATCCTTATCTCCCCCTACTTATTTATTTTGTCTACGTAGTCAATATTGACCCGGTCTTGGGGTTAGGATCAATCTAGACATATTTTATATCTACATCTTTCTTTTTATTTTTCTTTTTATTTTTATTATTTTATTTTGGATAAAATAAATGTTAAATATGTAATATTAATATTTGTGTTTAGAATGATAATTAGTTGGAATTAGTGATTATTTACATGTACTTTACCAAGGATTTTTGCCAAAATGGATGAATAAAGGCGATGAATCATGGATTCATCATTCCCCTATACTTTTACCTTTGCTAATCCCTTAACAAACACTTATTCTATAAATAAGTGCAAGTAAAAATAAAAAGAAAAAATAAAAGAACTTAGAACATATTTGTTTATTTAAACCAAATCTCATTTCACCCAAAATACAGAACTAGGATTCAGACCTTTGGGTTATTAGTGCGCCGGGACTCTATTAGAATCAGGATTGAAGCCTCGACAACGCTCAAGTTCCGCAAATCCTTATCTAGGTTCACCTGAACAACCAACTCAGATCCACCTATCCATCATGCAAACTTTTCAGCTTTAAAAGAAATTTGTACTGTGTGTGAAAGATTTTAGCTCTTCTTGTATAGAGAAACGAAGAAACCACCCATCCCAATAATACCCTCCCATTGGTCCCTCATCCAGCTACTCGATCCTTGAAGAGGGGAGTATGTCCTTCTAAGGTCAGGTGACGTTGTGTCCACAATCGAATAGAGGAAGAAGATAGAAGATTGAAAAGATAACCGGAGTGTGATTAGTGTAATCACATCTCTTATGAAGCCTAGCCAGTCTAGCCCAGTCTCCATTAAGACATTTAGTCATTTCTGATTTGGCTTCTTTTTGGCAGTAATGATCGTTGCACTGCAGAGGTCTTTTATGCGTTGACAAATATAACATCTTTTCCTTCTATGCATTTTTTTGGGTTCTTGGAAAAATTGGGCCAACAGATACTTCCTCATCCGAAGCTTTATTTCAACCTCAATCTCTCCTTTCTTTAGACGTCAGCGTCGCTAGATAAGGATGGAAACACACCATCGAAAGGGATTTCCCTTCGCAGCCCCATGCAAGTTGAGCTAAGTGTAGAGTGCATGAGTTCAAAATTGGTTCAAATGGAGAAGAGTTAAACGGATGACACCAGGTGTCTTACGTAGGACTTTCAAGTTGAATTCCGAACATGACCTAATGGAACCTAAAGAATTAAGTCTAAAAGACCTGAAGAGTCTCAATTCTAATTCTTAATAAAGTCCCTTTAAAAGGATTAAGGCCTAACCAAATTCCATCTTTCGGACTTAGATCCATTCAGTTCAAGAATCAGACTTGTTTTCAAAAATGCTAATGAATGCAACATTTTTTTCTGAAGTAAATTTTTCGGCTTAAGCTTTTTATGTGATTTTTAAAGACTTGTGCAAAATTTTATTGAGTTTTAAAACTTTTCAATTTTTGAGTCTT
Source organism: Ottelia alismoides (assembly GCA_037367405.1). Lineage (NCBI taxonomy): Eukaryota > Viridiplantae > Streptophyta > Magnoliopsida > Alismatales > Hydrocharitaceae > Ottelia > Ottelia alismoides. The sequence goes on from JAZKJV010000054.1 coordinate 937,727, forward strand.
TTTGAAAGAGTTAGTGGAATAAATTTATTTACATAAATTTTACAATAAATTAAGTATATTTTACAAAGGATTTTATGCACATTTTTATATACAAGATTATACAATTTTCATACAAGATTTTACAGTAATTTTGTTTACAACTTTTTAAGGATTTTATCAAAAAAAATTACAACACTTTTTTATATACAATTTTTAAGCTATTTTTTATAAATCATATTTTACGATTTTCTCGTGGTTTTTAGAAACCCAAAATATACACCCATACTTTTAGAGAGCCATATTAAAAATATAATAAAGTACAAGTTATGGCTTCTAAGGTATATATAGCATATATATACCACACCCTCTTATACTTAGCGTGAACTATGTCCTCATGTTGGCAAAGAAGCGATAAAGGAAGACATAACTCGGTCTAAGTATAGATTGGTGAAAAGAATCCCATATTACAATGATTCAAGAATAATGAATGAAGAATAGAAGTTGATCATCCCCTCGATACTTAGGATCAAGTAATCCTAAGGATAGCTGACTCAAAACCTGAGATGAGCAGGGTCAAGAGAATGTACACACTTAACGACTCAACTTGTTCCCCCTATACTTAGGGTAAAATTTCCCTAAGTATAGAGACGAATATTAACAGATGAGGGACAAGTGAGAGAGCAGACGATACAAAAACATACGACAATCAAAAGCATAAATGAGCGATATTACCCCCTATACTTAGGTTAAAGCACACCCTAAGTATAAGAAACAACAGGGGTAATAAAACAGAACGATATGAATAACACGATGTCTACACCCCCTATACTTAAGATAAAGCACATCCTAAGTATACCAAAATTTTAGATGAACCTAAGGGTGTAAGACAAACAGAAGGAGGAAAGAATAAAATCAAAAACATTTATATACAAGGATGATCTTGGAAAATTAGATACGAGATGTAGAATGTAAGAGTGAAGAAATCATCTCATACAAAATGAATCAGGGCAACTTCAATGGTCGGCGATTCATGAACGAGAAAAGGTTTCAAATGATGACCATTAACTCGAAAGGTGGAATCAGACGACAACTCAGATATGCTGATGCTACCGTTGTCGTACACATTTTACACAAGATATGGGATTTTCCAGATGCTCTAAAGTTTCCCTGAAATAGCTTCAATCTCGCATCGAATAGACATACTTTCTGATTCGGCTCAAACTACTTGTGGCTAATGTGAGAATCATGCCACTCTTTCATTTGCTCTTTGTAATGAAGGCTACTCGTCAAGGCTTCATCTCTTAATTCTTTTAGGGCTTCTAGTTAAATCTGCCTCTAATCTCCCGTATCATCTAGGACAAAGATCAATTCTTTCACTGCCCACAAAGATCGGTGCTTATCAACCCCGATCATAAATGAGTCGAAAGGGAGATGTACCTGATGGAATTTTGAAGAATGTTCTATAGGCTCATAGAACCGAGTCCAAAAGCTGTGAACAATCCTTTCGATCTGGGCAAACAACCTTCTGCAAGATCATCTTGATCTCCCTATCCGACACCTCGGCTAGACTATTCGTCTGAGGATGATACGGAGTAGCAACCCGATGATATATGCTGAACTCGCCAGCAAGTGCTCTTTCCTTCTCATTGATGAAGTGGCTAACCCCGTCTGATATCAGAACTTGAGGAACCCTGAACCGCATAATAATAAGCATTCTCAGGAACTTACAAACTGTGTTCGCATCAACAGCTCGTGCATGAATAACCTCTACCCAATGACACACATAATCCACAACTAGAAGAATATACTCAAACTTCTGACTTTTTTGAAACAGGATCATAAAGTTGATACTCTATTGATGAATCTCGTATTCACCATATTAAATTGTTTAATTAGGCTATGTTTCCCATAATTAATTTGTATTTAATCATTAATAGAGCATCATTACCATACATACATGTGTAAATAATATTCGCATTCCATCATGCATACTTGCATAATGTATGAAATAGCCTAAAAAGTTGTTGCTTCCCCTATTCATCCTAACTGTAATTGACCCCAAACCACCTCTATTTTATAAGTAATACTAATAAGATTAAATAACAAATACAAAAAAATTACTAATTCAGATAAGCATCAAATAATCCCAAAAGTCTAATTACATCTGACGGACTAAAACGCGCATATCTTCCTCATATAGTGTTCGATTTTGGTATACTCAATTTTAATGTACTCCATCAATTTTAATGTACTCCATTACCTTCAAAACAAGACCAATTTCGTAAAATTCGTAGATCATATGTGAAAGTTGGGTTTTGGGCCTCTTTTGCGTGTTTTAACTTTTTGCTATTTTTGACCGAAGATTATGTACATAATTAACCCTTTTAATTTTATTTATTCTTCATTCGTGTTATATGATGACCGTTTTAATAAGTAATATAAAAATCCAAATCTAGATTTAGACTGAAATCAAAGAAACTGACCGAGTCCAAGTGTCCATTGGGAGTCTGTACAAAAATCATGTATTTCACACTTCTATTTTATTTTCCTATTTATTAAAAATTCAAAAAAAATAGATTAGTGTGTAATTAATTTTCTTGTATTTTATCGAATTTGTTTTTAAATTTTTATCCTCTTTAAAACCACGAAAAAATTACAAAACTCCAAAAAGTTGGTTTTCTATACACCTGAAGAACCTCCAAAAACACTATTTCGCACAAATGACCTCTTTTGCTCTCGGATCCTTCATGAAAATTGCAGATCTTGTCAAGACGAACAACTTTTATGAAGGAAAATTTTCGATCCAAGGTCTTCTCCTTTTCATTTTCTATTTTCTTTCCCTTTTTATTTTTAAATTTTTGGGGGTGCCACGTGGCAACCCCTGGGCTTGCCACATGTCACCCCCTAATTCTCTCTCTTCCATGGGTCAAGTGCCTAGCACGTGACCCCCCCCTCTCCTTCCTCTAGTCGTTTCCAAGCCTCCCCCTCCCCGCGAAATTCATGCACCTCCTGCAACGGCAGCCGCTGCTCCTCCCTCGTAACCGCCGCCACCGGCAACACTTCTCCCCAGCAGTTGTTACCCATCTCGCCACCTATAAAAACTCTCCCCTCACCCACCCCATCCATCATTCATCAGATAGGGACTCTCTAGTGGTGACACCACAAGCTATACCCTCGCTTAGCGTAATCTGAGGTATGTTGCGCCTCGTCATAGCTCTCCTTAGTGAGGCTGCTCCACTCCAAATCTCCTCTGTCGAGTTGTGTCCCCAGGTACACTCCCTTCCATCTTCATCTTCGTCTGTATTCATCTGTCGTCCTATCCTCTTTCGCATCATCCATTGAGCATTCAACCCACTTCACCTTTATCGGAGATCTGCTCCTCCGCTCTCCCGAACCCCCTTCTGCACTGCTCTGCACTGCCCTCGTAAAGGTAGGAGCTCGATCTTTCACGCCACCTCGCACTCCTCCTCCTCCGGCCTCGTACAGGCTGGAGTCCTGCTCCTACCTCCTTCCGTAATCCCATTGCCATATAGCTCCATCACTCCACCTATGCCAAGCCCCGACCGGCATTCCGCCTTTGCGCATCGACGCACCACCTCGCAGCCTCCAACCCATTTCCCTTGGTTTCTACTGTAACCCCCAGGAGGTGATCATCTACGCCGGGTCTAGCCGTGAAGGGCCATCTCCCTCTCCTGAAGAACCGCCTACGCTCGATCGCAACTCCGGTCACCTACAACCCCAAGGTCGCCTTCGCCATGACCTCCCTCAGGCGTGTGTCGCCTGGGAGCCACCCCGGCTAGGGCCGTCAGCCCCAGCCTCCGCCATCGCCTCCACCATGGCCTGCCACGGCCGAGCACCTCCATGCGCTCGACCCCTGCCAGCCGCTCCGCCAACGCCCCTACAACTTCCAACCACTGTTAGATCAGGGTATTAGCCCTTGATCCAACGGCCCACTAGCCACCACGTGTTCTACTGAGCCATCCCTCTAAGCCTGGAGGCTCGGGCCGCCCGAACCACCGCTCACCGCCAGTTAAGGCTCGGAACAAGGCTAAGGCTTGGTGGACCTGGGCATGTATGTTCGGTTGGAGGCTCGGTTCACCACGTGTCCTCATCTGGTCCGTCCGATACATATGATCGGACGACACATGTACCTTCCATCTCCTTTGTAGGCCAGCGGAGAAGGTGGGGCTCCAACGACCTGTTGGTTGCTCCACCATGCTCCGTAGGATAGTATGAAGGTCAGGGAAGTTCATTGGAAGGCTGGAGGAGGTCCTTGAGCCAAGGCAAAGCTCCGTTGTTGTTTGGAGGTGCACGGCGGAGCATGGTCGTCGTCGGAGGAGCTCGAGACCGGCGAGGAATTGCATAGTATGACCATTGAAGTACCTGCAGATGTTAATCATAGTCGAATCGAGTGCTCATGAAGTGTGAGTGAGATGGGGGTGGATGGAGGCCGTGGAGGTGACGGGAGGCGGTAGCCAAGGCATTCTTCTCTGGTAAAGCAGGAGAAGTAGGGGGTCGGAGCAAAGGAGGTTGTGGAGAAGGGGGAAGGGTGAGCGGAGGTATCGACGTGAATGAGGATGAACTTGCTGAGATGGTAGGATGGTCAGATGGAGGCAAAAGCAAGCGGGGTTATTATGAAAATTAAGACAAAACTGAAGGGGAGGGAGAGTACCTAGATATCGGAGAAGATGGTGGTTGGGGAGGCTTGGGGTGAGCTCCTTTGGATCTCGGGTCGTCAAAAAACTCACTAAGCCTATCGTGAGGTGCTCGGCGGGGGGAAGCCACCGCAGCACATCCATGGCGGTTATAGGTCAACACTAGGGAAATCACCCATTGTCGCCAGCCAATTCCACCTCCTCCTGTCACGAGGAGGGGAAGGCGACTAGGGATAAAGACTGTAAATGGTGGACGTAGCAGCCCCTGGGCATGCCACGTGGAGCCTTCGCCTCGGTCCGAGCCTCTCGCCCGTCGACCGAGCCTCTGATTTGGTGCTCCGGACCTCAGCCCTGTACCCAAGCCACAGCTTCGCGTCCCCGAGTCGTCAGAGGCACTTGCAAGGGTGCATGAGCGGGCAAATTACAGGCGTACCCCCAGAAGTCCTTGATATTACATATATATCCCCGCCATGGGTAAATTACATAAGGGCCCCTCTAACTTCTTGAAATTGTAGATAAGCCCCTCCAGGGACCTTAATGAAAGAAAAAAATTATTTTATTTACATTTTTGTCCCTACAGATTCATCTTATCATATATTTTGCATCTAAACTCCAATTTTAGCGCATAAAATGTCATTTTGAAGCTCTTTTCATGCTCTATCATTTAGCATAGTTTGTGAACAGATATGAGGTTGTCTAATGATAATTATTATTTGAGAATTTATGTTGACATGTGCAAGCTAATTTTGTCATATTTGTACTACATTTTCATTGAGAAATTAATGATATCTTTTACAGGAGTTTAGCGGGGATTTGCATTTAATTAACTCCTTGTGATCATTATTCTCAATAATTTAATCTTTGCAGGGGTTAAATCGAGGATCAATTTATTTAGCTCTAGATTTGTCTGATCGGCGATTAATTTTGAGGAGCAATTGATATGGAATTTTTGACAGGATTATTCATTGATTAATCTCTTGGCCCGCAACCTGAAATTGATTAAAAACTCATCTTATAGACATCCTTTGAGCTGTGATCAAATTTGAGGATATTGATTAACATTATTTGGATTAAAATCTTAATCACAAACCTTGTGCTAAACTCATACACTCTGTTTAAAGTTTTTTAGCATTGCATTAGCATCAACATATTTTCCCTTTGTTTTCCGACACAGAAATTAACTTAACAATGATTTAATTATTTAATTTAATTTAAAAACCATGCAAATAAAAATCATTGTTCCCTGTGTTCGACCTTGGTAGACTTGCCAAGTAAAATTACTCCACAACATTCAAAGATTGTGGTTTTTGATCGACCGAAATCCGTCTCCTATACTAAAATTCATCATTATTAAAGGTGATTTCTGCGTTCATCAAATGGCACTGTTGTCGGGGAATGGAAAATTTTTAGGATTTTAATTTTTTTGTAATTAATCTTTGTGAAAATCATTTCTGTGTCATTTTTTCTTTCCTCTCTTTTCTGTGTTTCATTTTGTACTTCTGATACTAACCACATCCTCTCTCTTTGCAGATTACTCGAAGTGAGTTTTTGGACATAAATCAAGGATTTGCAAGGACAAAATTCTATTTTGTGAAAGAGAGTAAGTTTAGTTAATTTTCTGCATTATTCTCAGGGTCCCTCTCTTTGAACCCTTGTAATAATTTGGATTGAACTTCTCTGTGGTGTGTCAGGTCTGTTTCAACCCCTTCTGTATGGTTGGGATCCATGAGTGGCGTAGGATTTAAGCATATATACTCTTGCTTATTTATCATTGATTGTGCTCGTAATTCTTAGGCTACACTTTCACTAACTAGACACAATATAGATTGTTCAACATTAGCCAAATTTTGAAATCAATTCTTCCCGCTAATAGAACTATCTGATTAGGGCATTTTTCATCTATGCATATCATTTAGTGTAATTTAAATTCCTTGTCTTGCATCCCGCATGAAGAACGTGAGGAATCACTGTAAGTCTTCTTCTTAAGCATGTATCATTGATTTACATTTGCATTGGCTTTTTCGATTCTCCTTCCTCAAGTTTTACAACTTAAGAATTAAAGGAATTGGGACTGCTCGTTAGGCGTGAATTTCTGTGCTCACATAAACTTCAGTGATAACCTTAATTTAAAACTGGGATTGCTAATCAAGGCGATTGTAAATAAAACTGACATAAAATTAAGCTGTATCTGGTGGAGAGAAATCCACCCATTGTGTTTGTAAGGATAATATCACACACCTTAGGACAGAGCCAAAAACTGAAAAGTTTCATTCAGACTACTGATTTTAAAAATAATTGGCTACTTTTCAGTGAGGGTCTCAGGTAGTAGTTTTACGATCCTACTTCCCTTAGCAGAGTAGGTGGTTTAGAGGACACTACGGAAGGCTCCGTCCTCAAGTACCACGGGTAGCCATTTTAAACGGTCTGTACTAACACCTATACTGTTGAAAGTAGGTGCCACTAGTTATATGAACTTGAGACAATCTTTATGAAATATTTCAGCACCTAGCATCTCCGCTTAATTTTCAAAAATTGTTTTGTCATTAAATTAAATTTGAAAAGATAAGTGGTCGGGCCCTAACGTGCCTTCACCAATGTTGAGTGGGTAAATTGATGAGTTTTGAATTGCGATTGTTTTGAGCGTGTCCTCTGTACATTCGTACGCTCTGTGGGAAAGTCCTTTGAACAATGGACTCTTCTGGAATTCTTCGTTCGAACTCTGCGGACAAATATCCGAGCTCCTCAAACAACTCATCTCCTAAGTTTCAAAATGACTCTCTTCTCGAAACCCCATGGTATGGAGACAACCCTTTTCCCTTTTCTCCAAATCGTGTTTCACCCCACACCCCTATGGACTAGTCAACCCCGGACTAACCCTCTCTCTTACTCCCCTCCTTCCAAAGAAACTTTCATCTTTGGCAGAAACCCTAAACCTTCTAAGCACGAGCCTAACTCAGATATATTTGCATCTGAAGGTGAATAAGAAGACGAGATGCCTCCAAAGAAGGACGATAACGACAATGACCCTATTCATGCGCTTTTGGCTAGAATTACTGCTCTTGAACAAGACAATGAACTCCCTGGAGCCCAGATGGCAGAAATGCAACGTAGTGAGGCTGCTATGGAAGATACGTACCTCCTTGAATTAGATAAAGACTATAATTGGTTGAGGTTGGTACCCCATGAGGATGCGTTCGAACACAAACCACATTTCCTTGTATCACTGCCTAAGTTCGGAGGGAATAATCATGAAGAACCATACATCTTCCTCCGTGACTTTGAGATAGTCTGTGCTAACCTATGCCACCCTAGGGTTATCCAGGACTACATAAGGCTGAGAGTTGTCCCCTTTCCTTGATTGATAAGGTTGGCTAAATTGCCTAAGATTCAGATACCTGCCCTGACTTCACCCCCTTCCCCCATACACCAAATCACTACATTCAAGGTCAAGGGGTAGGGAAACAGAGCCATTGGGGTGGAGACTATGTTTCGTCCCATCAAATTGAAGAAACCTCTGCTCAAACTATTTACGAGGAACCTCCGCAAGTCATGGAGATAAATGAAGTTTGGTATAACCTAGAACCTTTCAACCGTTCAGACCAAAACTCTACTCCGAACTCTCGTCCACCACAAGACCGACCCACCTACCAGCCTCAACAGCTGCATCGTCAACAATACCGCACAGGTTATCAGAACTTGCAACCACAGCCACAACAAAATAAATGCCTAGGCCAGCAAGACCAATTCAGACAATATCAACAGCCTCAGGTCAGGCAGGGCCATGGGTCCTCCTCTTCTTCTATCTCTCTGGAACTCCAGCGAGTGCTAGACGAACTTCATGACATGAGAGTCGACATAAATTGACTCTCTCGATGGAGAGATGAGGTGACCGCACCCCAAACCGTGATTCCAGATCAAGTCCAAGCTAACCCAAATAGCTTCGGACATAATCAGGTATTAATCTCTGAATATTCACTTCCTGAATACGATATCTTATCGAATAATGACGCTTATCATATTTCTCTTATGAGCGGAAGGACTGTAACCATGCCTGATTAAGCAAATGAACTTGGCAACATAGCCCTAGTGTCCGCAAATTCACACAATTCTGGGGGAATTGAGGAGGGGAGGCATGAGGTGGAGAAAGAATACCCACCCACACTACCCGTCATACACTACACCTATGACGATTATGGAGAGTTAGAATCTGAGTCTGACGAAGAAGCGCCACTAAGACATCCGCAACAATCGACCACCAATTTCCCTACTTTTAGATTAGTTAGTCCGAGTCCTGGAAACAATTTTTCATTCAATAAAAGTCATGTTTTTTATTGCAACGAGTCCATCCCTTTTCCCCCATGCTCTTATGGCTAGAAAGAGGAAAAACATAAAACAAAAAAGGATAACGAGATGCCCCACATCTGTAGAGAAAATATTAAGGTCACTCTGTCCTTACATCAGATGATAGAAAGATACCTGACTTTTCGAAAATACCTTAAGGTGAGATGCACACCAACAAGGGCCAGTAAAAAGAATCCTAGACAAACAAAGAAGCAGATACTCTCCGTTGCTACATCTCGTCTTATAAAAAATGAGCCGCTGATGAAGCCACATTTCATCATCTTTATTCTATCATTTTGGCATCAAAAACCCTAGTAAATGCGTGTAAATAACATTAAATCCATCATCTTAGCATTCATGCATGTGCATCCAAATAGTGTATAAAATACTGTAATTAAAGCCAAAATTATAGAATAAATAAAAGAAAAGAAAAAGAATAAAATATTGTAAATATTTTATGACCCGAAACCCCGAGACGTAGGCATCTTGATGAATAGGTCGACAAGGAATAAAGTAGGGGGAGATAATGGCCAAATACAATACATATTTCATTCATTCTTTATTTATTTTGGGACCTATTTTTGGTTCCACTTTTTATACTTAAAATAAAGAAACTTTGTATATGAAAGTTTTAGATAATTAAATAAATAAAAATATAAAATTGATTTGACTGAAAAATATTGTACAGATAAAAAGTTATGGTCTGAATAAGATTCCAGAACTCTAACTTCCCAGACCTGTATCTTGCAAATAAAAACTAGAAATGTACCACTCACCTTTAATTGTATATAGAATAAAATGATCTATTTAATGGAGTGGTTTTGTATTTTTCGGAGTTATAATTTGAAAGTTGAGTTTTGTACCCTTGTAGTATACTTGTACTGATTAAAATATTCAATTTATTATTTATTCATTATTTTTGTATTCTTATATTTTTATAATTTTGTAAATATTAGTTATAATCACTATGTACATTAAAATCATAATAAAAACATAAAAGAAATACGAAATAAAATACATGTATATATACAATACATAGCTATAAGAACTAGATACATACCTATAAATTTAATACTGTTATTTTATTTAATACACAAAACACATCAGAAAAAAATAAAACAAAAATATATTTATGTATATAAAAGTACTTTGTAATTTTACAAAATAATAAATAAATGTAATAAAATTAAAATCACAAAATAAAAATAGAAGAGTAAAATATATAGATGTTATACCTATAAAGGGCATAAAAGTAAACTTGTTAAAATTTACCTCACAAAAATAATAAAAATCAGAATAAAATACTACATAAAATAATAAATATTTTTTATTTAATAAACAAAATTTAATTCGGCCATTTACTATTTTAAAATGAATTAATAAAACATTTTTTCAGGGTTTTTCCTGGTCGGTCCACGTGGACCAACCAGGTGCAAACCCTAGTTGACCCCGGTCAACTAGGTGTCCTAGCCCCCTGTAGCTTTGTCAGAGGTTGTTTTGACCAGTGTTTCGCGATTTTTTCGAGGGTGCAGCGTATCTCCTTTCACAAATGTTTCTTCATGACTTTTGAAGCCCGGTTCTCGATGATACACGCCCAAGGATCACCTTGGGGTGTGGGTCAACGAAGCCATCGCTGCACCTCGTCCTTCGTGTCATATCCGTCAACCCTACAAAACTCCTCTTCGAATTTCGATTCATCTTTGAACCCCATTCAACTGAGTTTCCTCCTCTCTTTCGTGCTCCAGAGTGAGTCAGAGGTGACAACTCCATCTCGTGCTCGTCAGGAGAGTCGTAGGTGCATCTTGGGCGTTCCACCCACCTCCGGCGACATCTTCCCGTCGAGGTACCTTTAACCTCAGGCCCCTGGCCCTCGAGGTGTTTATCCCTCTTATTTCTTGTTCTCTTTTTATTCTCCATAGTCGCAGCGTCACAAATCCACCTTCCATCTCGATTTATTGAGCAAATCGCATCTCGAATCCACCTCACCGGAGCGCATCTCCGACCGTTCACCGTAGCACTACTCCTCGCCGCCATTCATCCTCCACGGAGTCCAGGCATTTTGCCCTGGTCTCTATCACCCTTTTTCCTGCAGGTTCTCGCGAACAAGGAAGAGCAGGAGGCTCATTTTGCGTGCTGCCGGAGATACCTGGAGCCACGTTGCCCCTCCGTCTCCGCCAGCGTGCTCTGGACCACGTCAGAGCTTTTGGGAGCTGCCAGCATCTAGAGGAACCCAGCAGGAAGCTTCGGGACCCTTTTGAGGCACATAGGAACGCCGGAGAGGGGAGCCATCACCGAAGGAAGGTCGCCACGGCGAACCTTCTTCCCTGTTCGTCCACCACTCGCCTCTACTGTCGGATCATCAAGGATTCCCAGAAGCAGTAGCTGCCGTCCGATTGTGTCGTCCTCGACCATTGATCACAATCGGAATCATTTAATCTCAGCCGCAGGCGACAAAGGATCGCACCAGAGCTGACACGTGTCAAGTGGACGGCTCACAGTCGTTCGATCAGCGCCCGCCGTGGGTATTTTGCAATCTCACCCTGGCATTTTTGTATTTAGTATTTAATACACATTCATCTGCAGTTATATTAGTTTTGTAATACTTATAAAAAGACCCCTGTACTTTTCATAATTACGTATCGGTCCTCGACCACGTCACCTCACGTGACCTGTTCACGTGAGGTGCTGGGCTTTTTGCAGCGAGGCCCTTGGCCATTTTAGTATTTCGTTTCAGTACTAAGATTTGAACATTAAGTGTAAAATTTCTGGAACATTTGCATGTAAACCCTCGGGCATTTTGATAATTGCAACTAGGTCCTTCCCAGGCACGTGCTAGTCACGCGCCCTGGTGGACATTTTGTAAATATACCCTTGTAGGTTTTGTGATTCAGTTTTAATCCATTAAATGCAAGTTACAGTATAACATTTTGCGTAAAAATTGCTGCTGTGCCCTTGAATGTTTGTGTATTTGCGTATATACCCCTGCTAGGCCACAGATTTTTGCTTGCTTGTCTCATTTATTTCATGCATCATTTTAACTCCAAAAATTACCAAAAAAATCACATACTCCTGCACTTGCATGCCATATTTTTGTTTTCATTTTTGTTGCATTTTCATATTTATTAAAAATCAAACATATGCATTTTAGCTATTGTTTGCATTAAAAAATACCAAAAAATATTAAAACACCTAAAAAAATTCCAAAAAAAATTACCTAGTGTCTATTTTATTATACCGTAATGTCAGTCCAAAAACCACTAAAAAATTCAAAACAAAAACCTTAAAAATTAGAAAACCCTAAAAATCTTCATAAAAATCTATAAAATCATAGAAAATTCAGAAAAATATAAACTCAGTTGTTGTGTCTTCCTTATTTTCTTGTCTATATTTTAAAATTGATTTGAGGAATTGTGGGGACTGTTAAGTATTTTCATCCTCATTTTGATTTCGGCCAGCAATCTAGTCCACTGTTTCCCTTATTTTGATATTTAAAATACCAAAAAGATTCTGAAAATACCCAAAAATCATAAAAACACCTTAAAAATAAAAAAAAGCCCAAAAAGATTTTATTTCCTGATTTTATATCCTATTATTGAAAAAGAAAATATAAAAATATAAAATATAAAAAGAAAATACAAAATCGGTAAAAAGAAAACCAAAATACAAAATTAAAAATTGAAAATAAAATAAAATAAATTATAAAAACTAAAAACCCACAAAAACATTTGCCTTGCATAGTGTAGACAATCACATCACATTCACACACACACACACACACACACACACACACACTTGTTGATCTATCCTACCTTGCTCCATGTGTTCGAACTCTCTACGTACTTGCTTCTATACATCTTATTTGTAGAGTTAAAAATAAATTTTAACTTCACATCTATTTTCATTGTTTGAATTATTTGATTGTGGGTTAATTGTTGATCAAATACGGGATTTTGTAGTGGTCAATACACCGACTGTTGATTCGCCTTGTGAATCAATACGACCGCTCTAAATTTCGTGTTTATCAAATGGCATCGTTGCCGGGGAGCAGCAGCGTATAGATTATTTTTTTGTGACTGTGATTGTTTGTTTACATTATTGCTTTGATTTATCTCTCATTTTTTATATACCTTGTGAGCTTTCTAACCATCTTCTTTGTTGTCTTCTTGCGAGGGACCGCGGAGCGAGGCGGATCGCCTAGGGGATCCGGTGCAACCTTGGGAAGCGGGGTCAGTCTCTCGTAGCCTAGCCGATATGAGAGAGTAGGAGGAGTGAGAGAGAGTTTAGTTAGATAGCTTTTATTTTCTTTGGTGAGAGAGAGATTCATTGAATTGTAATAATACAGGTACAGGGACACTCAGGACCCTTCGGGCCCAATTTCCAAGTGTTTGTTCACTTGGGGGCTCACCGCGGATTTTGACGAGTTTTCATCCTGTCATTTTCCGGTTTTGATTTATTTTCCCTTTCTTTTACGGAATGAGCCCTTAGATTTTAGGCATTACTTGATCGATTAGATTAGGTCCAAACACCCTAATAACCATTGCATGTACCTATAGTGCGTATTTGGACTTAGCTTAATTAAACAGTTGAGCACCATTTTTTGATCAACCGCGTCGTGAGCCCACCCCATCAAGCGCTACTCCTGAACTCGATGTGTCGAAAAGAGGAGGGGTGAGTCTAGACCGGACTTTTTGGATTGAGGATTGGTGACCAACTTGTGGTTCTTTACGTTAGCAATTGCCTGCTTAGGACGATTTCCGTGTGCATATCGGCATGTAGTATAGGTTTATAAATTCCTGTTTTGCATCCCGCATAGAGAGAGCTGGGAGTCACTGTAAGTCTTCTATCTTTGCATTCATCATTTAGGCACTAAGGTGAGATTTCCATCTTAGTGCCACTTGCATTGGCTTTTCTGACTCTATTCTCCCTCTGTTTTTGGATCAAATAGGAATCAAGAAAAAACAAAAACGTTAGGCGCTTGTTTGGATTGACTCAAAAGAAGCGATAACACTAAAAAAAATTAAAAAAGGGACTGCTAAAGAAAACTTGACCTAAATAAAGCTTGTAATTGGGTTCATTGCTTGGGAAGAGTAACATTCTCACTTGTATTCAGGTTGCATGGGAAGGTCTCCTTCCAAGTGAGAGAGCGGCTTCGTTAGGATTAGAGCCCAAAACCCAGTCTGTGGCTACCTTGTGTATCGCCTGGATTTCTAAAGTATTGGCGCTTCTATCGTACATAGACGAGTAGGGCTTGGTCAACATTGGTGACTCTCTATTGTGTAGAGCATCGACCTTGTCTTAAGTATCGAGCCTAGGCCACGCCTTCACGGGGGTGTCTGTCTCATCGTCTTGCATCCGAGTAGGTTCTTACACGCTCACGGGTGATTTCGTTGCGAGCGAGTTCCGAAGTATCGGTTTCACCTATTGGCTTCCTTTCTCTATTTCTTTGGCTAAGTAGGGATCCAGGAAGGGTTGCAAGGACTTTAAAAAGTGCAGACTACAGGTTACACAGGAGGAGGACAAGTACGGGATACTATTCCGGCAGTATCTCTCTCCTTTAGGCGTAGCGCTCTAAGGACTCATTGAAAGATAACTTCCTGAATTCAAGCTAAAAACTACAAAGATAAAAGCCGAACCCTTACGGCTTCACGTGTTGAGTTGGTGAATCCCCTTGTTTTGTGTTTGATTGCTAGTCGTTTTAGGTCAAGATCAAAAACACCGCACAATCGTGCGCAATTTTGCCCCCTTCTTCTTCTTCTTCACCTTGCTCTTCTCAATTATCAAGATGATGGGACGGAGATCTCTTAGGCCGACCTTGTCAGCACCGCTTTCCAGCACTCCTCCCTATTCATCTAGGACAACCTCGGAGAGTCCACTTTCCGGCCTGAGTTTACTTCCACCATGTTCCCCCTCGACCACCCTTCTCATTCTCCTTTCATCAGTCCAAGAGTTTCAGAATTTAGTGCATCACAGAGCTCAGAGCATTTGACGGCACCTGAGATGGGTTCTTTTGCCTTTTTAGAGAACCCAGCCATGGCAGATAGAAGGGATCACCTAGATGAGTAGGAGCAGCCTCAATTTCTATTTGATCAAGCTGCCATCAACAATTCACTTCTAGCATCCTTGGAGAGCATGCAGAGACAAATCAGAGACCAAGGAGCATTTATGGGTGATGTGATGCGAGAGCTGGCACAGATGAGAGTAGATCGAGAAAACAGAGCCGCAGGTGGTGGAGGAGATATACCCATTGCAGAAGGAGGAGATCCTGAAGCTGAGAGACCACCACAGAACATCATGAGGGAATTACACAATCCTGCCGCATCCCTCACTCACCGATGGATCCGACTCCCTCCCATCCATGGAGATTTCGAGCTTCGGCCCCATACTATTCAGCTTCTACCCAAATTCCATGGGTTGTCGACCGAAGAGCCACACCTCCACTTGCAAGAATTTGAAATGATCTGTAGTACTATTCATGACAGGCTGATGACTGAGGACACTATCAAGATGATAGCCTTCCCCTATTCTTTGGTTGATAGAGCCGCATACTGGCTCAAACATTTGGGGAGGTTCATCGACACTTGGGAAGATCTCCGGACCACATACTTGAAGAAGTACTACCCTCTCGGCCGGACGAATGCAGCACGAGCCATGGTCAGCAACTTTACCATGATCCCTAATGAACAATTCCATGAAGCCTGGGATCGATTCAGAGAGCTCATTGATCGATGTCCATACCATGACATATCAAAGCCCAATCTGGTTCAGAGTTTCTTCTGTGGGCTGACACCGGAGCTGTAGGGGCTTGTAAATGTCTCTTGTGGTGGATCATACTTCTCCAAGGGTGAAGACGACGTCTGGGCCATCTATGAAGGCATGGCTGAAAACTCAACTGTGATGACCCAAGCCAGAGTCTACACACAGCAAAAGCCACCCCAAGGAGCAGGATCATTTCAGAGGATCACCCGCATCGATGCTGGTCCTCACACTCCATCGGCAGCCGCAACCCAAGCCGAATCTGCCGCAGCCGATACGGGGATCATCGGTGAGAAGTTGGACCGCATGGAGATCCTCGAGAAGAAGCAGAACCAAGGTCTTGCCTAGATGGACTTTCTTACCAAAACCATCAGTGACCTGGAGACTCAAACTCTTTGCATTCAGGAGGCACAGGCACACACTCAGCAGCCTCCCAGGTCACAGGCCGATCCGAGCAGTAGCAGCTCTATCCAGTTCTCTGCCTCACACCGCCAGGTCAACCACATCCAGGCAGAGCCGGTGCCGTAGGTACCGTACTACCCATCGCAGCCACCATCTTAGGACACTCAGATGGTGGTATATCAGCCGGATCAACCATTGGCAGTTCTACCCCCTCCGTCCTTTGAGAAGGACCCATTGATGGAAGTCAATGGGATTTGTACCCGCAGCCCGGGATTCGTCGTAATCACTCCGGATTCTGTTGGGGTAATGGTGGCTCCTCATCCCAACAGCAGCCTCCCGCTCAAGGACAACAGAACAACCAGCCACAGCAGCAGCAGCAGCCCCAGTATGCCCAACAGCAATACCAGTACGGTCCTCGTCCCGCCTATCAGGGACATCAGTGGAGGCAGCGTCATCCGCCTCAACAGTTATATTCTCATCCCCCCCAGTATCAGCAGCAACAGCCTCATTTCCAGCAGGGGAATACATCCGGTTCTCAGGCACCTGCCTTTGAGAACCCAACATTAGATGACCTCGCCCGACTACTCTCTGAACATCGGGAATCCTATCGACGAGACATGGATGAATTCCGGCAGGAGGTGAGGGATTTGATCCAAGGAAAAGCTGCCATACCAGCTCAGATTAAACCAAATCCGAACAGTCTGAAAAGAAAGTCTGAGCAGGTACAGGTCACAGAGGATACCTCTCCTAGTGATTATTTGAGTGACATGTCTTCTTCTTTGTATGATGCTGATTTTGTGACTACTAGGAGCGGTAGGATGCCAGCCGGTGATGTCTCATCTGAGCGACAACCACTTGCAAAATTAGGAGCGCCAGATGAGCCAAGTAGCGGTGATGATGCTGCTGAT
This sequence comes from Ottelia alismoides, assembly GCA_037367405.1. Lineage (NCBI taxonomy): Eukaryota > Viridiplantae > Streptophyta > Magnoliopsida > Alismatales > Hydrocharitaceae > Ottelia > Ottelia alismoides. The sequence continues at coordinate 954,765 of JAZKJV010000054.1, forward strand.
GACGACGTTGATGACGGTAGTGCTGATGCCACCAAGGATGGAAATCCATATGACGGTGCTGAGGCCGTCGTGATACCCGATGCAGACGGTGGTACTAATGCCACCATTTTGGATGTAGAGCCAGAGTGCGGTGTTGATGTCGCGAAGACAGGTGCCGGTGGTGGTAATAAAGCTACCACATCTACTTTTGTTGAGCTTCCTCCTGTGGTATTACCACCTTTTGTATCTATGGATTGTGGTAACAACAACAAGAACAAAAATATGAATAAAGGAAAGGTTTCTGTTCACATTTCAGATCCATATGTGTTGAATAATGATCATGGTATGGATTCCACTCCTTCACAGGCGCATGAACCTCTTCCAAGTCCTCCATCTGCGGAGGCCCCTACCTTCCCCTTCCCTGAAGCACTCCTCTTGGCGAAGGGGAATAAATGAGAAAATCCAAAAAAAGACCAACATGTAGAGTTCAGCAATCAGATGATTGATCGATTCCACATTCAGCTGACTCTACAGGAAGCACTTGAGCACATCCCCCTCTTCAAAAAGAACTTGAAAGAGAAGACTACCATCCACAGGAAGAGGAGGAACCACAAAGATCAGATTCATGTGCTCACTCATTCCACTTGCTGTACCATTCAGAACAAACTGCCAGCCATGAGACCCGATGCAGGAGCTCCCTATATCAGATGCGAGATTCAGGAGCAGCAGTTTGATCGTACTCTATTAGACAACGGCTCTTCGATTAACCTTCTTCCGGCAGCCTTACTCGACCGATTCGAGTTTGGTTCTCTTCTTAGGAGCAGGACATTCCTTCAGTTTGCTGACAGGTCGACTAAGAGGCTGAAGGGGTTATTGAAAGACGCGGTCGTTACCATTCAGGGCCCGAAATTCCCCGTGGACTTTGTTTTCTTGGATATGGAGATCCCTGAGTCGGTAACCGATGCCCCCATCATACTTGGACGCCCATTCTTGGCCACAGACAAGGCGATGACCGATCATGATAGCGGGAAGGTGTGCTTTCGCGTAGAGGGCGAAACCATACAAATAGAGACGATCGAGGAAACCAAAGCCAGAGAACTAGAATGCTCAGAGCAGTCCAGCGAAGCCGCGCAGATGACAGAGGAAGAGCTAGACGTCCACCAGGAGTGTGATTTTGTGATGACAGATGATGAATCCAATTGGACAGATCTCGTAGCACAGACCCTCGCCTTGCCTACGGATTCACCGTACTTACGGCTTATGGCAGTCAAGAGTCTGGAGAGCACACCCTTGGACGAGGACACCGTTGAGGCTGACAGTGTTGGGACAAGTGGTGATGATGATTTTCAGTCTTGTTCATCTACTTCAGATCCCTCAGATTCAGACATTGTTTGGGATGATTTTGATGACTATTTGCCGTGTCTGATTCCTTCTGAGCCAACAACCATGACAGAGTGCGAGCCAGTGCAGTTTATTGATGATTCAGCAGGGCTCACTTCGTCAGGTATTCATGCAGAGCGAGATCTCCCATGCAGACCTGGTCGCCTTCACACAAACATATCAGAAGCCAGATCTGCCACCTCCCAGTTGTCCAGAACTAAAACCTCTACCGCAGTCGCTGAAGTATAGATTCCTTGCGGGTGAGCCATATATGTACCCAGTCATTATCTCAGCAGGTTTGACTGGAGAACAAGAATCTCGTCTGATGGAGGTTCTTGAAAGAAACCGCAAGGCGATAGGATGGAGTATAGCTGATCTCCAGGGAATTAGTCCGGCTCTGTGCTCCCACCACATTTATCTTGAGGAGGACGCTAGGCCATCACGTGAGTTCCAGTGATGGTTGAACCTGAATCTTCGAGATGTGGTCATGAAAGAAATATCGAAGTGGTGGAGCGCCGATTTTATCTACCCATCTCCAACTCCAAGTGGGTTAGTCCATTACATGTGGTACCCAAGAAGACGGGTATCACTACAGTTGTGAGTGAGTCTGGAGAGGAGATCGCTACCCGAGTACCCACTTCTTGGAGGTCTGTGTGGACTACAAACGATTGAATGAAGCTACCAAGAAGGATCATTTCCCGCTACCATTCATTGATCAGATTATCGAGCGGCTAGCTGGGAAAAGTCATTACTGCTTTCTTGACGGGTACTCCGGATATAATCAAGTGGCCATTGCGCCCTAAGACCAGGAGAAAACGACATTCACCTGTCCATTTGGAACTTATGCTTTCAGACGGATGCCCTTTGGTCTATGTAACGCCCCCGCGACATTCCAAAGGTGCCTGTTGTCCATTTTCTCAGACATGGTGGGTGATTGCTTAGAGGTCTTCATGGATGACTTCTCAGTCTATGGCGACGGGTTCGATGCTTGTCTTGACTGCCTAGACTGTGCGCTTCAGCGCTGCATAGAGGTCAATCTCGTAATATCTTGGGAGAAGAGTCACTTCATGGTGACTCAAGGGACGGTCCTTGGCCATATCATCTCCGACAGGGGCATGGAGGTTGATCCGGCCAAGGTGGATATCATTAGAAAACTCAATCCACCGTCCAACCTGCGTCAATTAAAGTCTTTTCTGGGGCACGTCGGTTTCTACCGGGTTCATTTAAGACTTCAGTCGTATTGCCTGACCGCTTATGATCTGCTGACGAAAGACACCGAGTTCATTATAGATGATAAGTGTCTTATGTCCTTTGAGACTCTCAAGAGTATGGTTGTTTTGGCCCTTGTCCTTCAGCCACCTGATTGGTCTCTCCCATTTGAGATCATGACGGATGCTTCTGATTTTGCCGTAGGGGCTGTGCTTGGACAGAGGAGGGATGGATTGTCGTTTGCCATTCACTACGCTAGTCGGACTTTAGATGCTGCGCAGCGGAATTATACTGTGACTGAGAAAGAGATGCTGGCCATAGTCTTTGCTTTGGATAAGTACAGATCATATATTCTCGGATCTAGAGTGACCATTTACACAGATCACACCGCCATCCGGTACATAATGGCCAAGAAGGATGCCAAAGCACGTCTTACCAGATGGATCCTTCTGCTCCAGGAGTTTGATATTGAGATTAAGGATAAGCCTAGAGTTAAAAATGTGGTGGCGGATCACCTCTCCCGTTTGGAGAATCTTAAGGAATCTGAGCCCATCGTACCTATCATAGAGACATTTCCGGATGAGGCGATCTCCTCACTCCCTTGGTATGCCAACTTTGTAAACTATCTTGTTGCCAAGACGGTCCCTCAGGGTTGGCCTAGGCAGAAACTTGAGACCTTCCTAGCTAAGGACAAGTTTTACCATTGGGAGGATCCCGTCCTTTATCATGAAGGAGGGGACAGCATCTGGAGTAGGTGCATTCCTCAAGAAGAGCAGCTTAGCGTCCTCACTTATTACCACAAGCTTGAGGCAGGAGGACATCATTCTGGGAAAAGGACAGCACAGAAGGTGCTTCAATACGGCCTTTGGTGACCTACTCTCTTTAAGGATATAGATGAGTTCGTGAAGAGATGTACTGACTGTCAGAAGATGGGAACCTACGGACAGAGAGACATGATGCACATGCAGCCCATTCACTTTTGTGAGGTTTTTGATGCATGGGGGAGTGATTTCATGTGCCCGTTTCCTAAGAGTCAGGGATTCGAACACATTTTGCTTGTTGTAGATTATGTCAGCCGTTGGGTTGAGGCCATCCCCGCCCGAGCCGCAAATGCCAAAACTGTATGTAAATTTTTGAGGAAAAATATCATCTCACGGTTCAGGGTACCTAGAGTTCTGATTTCAGATGGGGGTTCTCATTTCATTAATGATAAAGTCAGGGCCCTTGCAAACGAGTTCGGCATTGACCATCGTGTTGCCACGTCATATCACCCTCAGACTAATGGTCTTGCCGATGTATCGAATAGGGAGATCAAGACGATCTTACAGAAGGTTGTCCGCCCATACCGAAAGGATTGGTCACAGCTTTTGGACTCGGTCTTGTGGGCCTATCGGACCTCCTTCAAAAATCCATTAGGGACATCTCCCTTTCGTCTCGTTTATGGCAAGTCGTGCCGTTTGCCAGTGGAAATCAAGCACAAATCATTTTGGGCAATCACTGAGTTACTGTTAGATCCCGAGAGTATAGGAGAACAGAGAAGAGCAGAGTTGGCAGCCCTGGAGGAACTGAGAGATACAACCTTTTCTAGCATCCTACAGTACAAGGAAAAAGTGAAGACATGGCATGACTCTCATATCAGCCATAGACAGTTTGAGCCAGATCAGCGCATATGGTTGTTAGATTCCAGGCTGAAATTATTTGCAAGGAAATTACAGAGCAAGTGGAAAGGTCCTTATGTGGTCAGGAAGGTACATGACAATGGTAGTATTGACATATCCGAACCGTCATCTTCCTCTACCTTCCGTGTCAACGGTCAGCGCCTGAAGCTATATCTAGATCATGATCCGCCGACCGTTGACGTTGCCCCCATTCTTCTGGTATGAGATGTGTTCTTTGACTCATATCATCTGCATCTCATACATGGTGATCACTTCCATCTTCCGCTGTATAGATTCATCTGTCTATATCTTTCTTTCATCTGTTGATATCTTTTCTTCTTTTCTTCTTTTCTTCTTTTCCTCTTCTACCTCCTGAACCTATCAAAAAGGTGTCGCCCCTTGTAGACAGTTTTCATACTTAGAACGTACTTTGTCCTAAGTATAGGGGGGTGTGCACCCCGAGTTATCTTCTATTCTTTGATCCTCTCCATTGTCTCCTCTTCTTGTCTATACTTAGGGACATCTTACCCTAAGTATAGGGGGAGACAATCTGAGTACGATCTGTTCATTCCCACCCTTGACCCTCCCTGCTTTGTGTACAGTCTGTTATACTTAGGATTATTCGATCCTAAGTATAGGGGGGACGGTCGACTTCTTATTCATTAGTTTATTCATTCATCTCTCATTCATTTATTCGTTAGACTTTTCTATACTTAGTACGAGTTATGTATTCTCTTGTCTCTCCGATCTATGAGGACATAGCTCAAGCTAAGTATAGGGGGGTCGTATATACAGTGTATATACTTTAGCCATAACTCGTACTTTCATATTTTCCTAATAATATGGCTAACTAATACAATTAAATTCATTAAAAACCCTAATAAAAAGATGTGATTATTCCTCAGATTCTTTTTATATATACTGATTAATAAATCAGGTGAAAATATTTTTTGCAAAATGTTTGAAAAATAGTTTGAAAATCCTTGTGAAAAATCTTTTGAAAACTATTTGTAAAATGTTTTGTTACATGTTTTCAACCTTTGAAAAACAATTTGATTGAAAAATTATTTTCTTTGTGTGAAATAAAATGTTTGAAAAATGATTTGCGAATGGTTTGAAAAATGGTTGCAAAAATATTTGAAATATATATATATATACACACACACTTTGGAAAACCTTTGCAAAATGATTTTCAAATGTGTGTACATATTTGTAAAAACTGTTTGTAAAAATTATTTTGAACTATAGTTTTCAAAATTGTTTGAAAAACCTGTGTCAAATAAGTTTGAGGAATATATACATCACACCAAAATCCATTATATATATGTATAAAATAGACCACTTACCCTGTAAATTCTTAGAATCCACTTCTTGTATATATAAGAAGCACTCCCGTGTAAATATTTTTAACCTAGCTTTTGGCCAAAAATCTTTTCTTTTCAAAAATTACAAAAACATTTGCAAAAGTAAAATCCAAAAACATTTGAAAAACATTTTTGAAAAAATCCAAAAAAACGCATACGCATCATCTTTTCAAAAACCCATAAACAGTTCAAAATCTTTGAAAATTGCATCACAAAAAGATTTTCTGCATAGCATTGCATGGCTTGAGAATTTTTCGGATTGAGTTTAATGGATGAACAAGTCTAAGTAAAATCCGAAGATTGGAGCTTGGTTGGACCTTAAATGTACTTAATTAACATGAACCTTATAGGAGCTGAGATTGAGGTACTTCAGGTCTAGTTGACTTAATTCTTTGAGGATCACGAGACTTGGTTCAGTGGATTCTTGATTGCCTAAGTAGAGTATTTCGGAGCACAAGCACGACTCTTGTTGATAATGACCTAACTTGGACACATGCACCTTTCACATGTCTCAACTCAGTTGGAGTGGTGAGGAGGTTGGATTTGCCGGTATGAGATGCGCACAGGTGGAAACACTTGTCCTCCTCTAGGGAGGGAAGTGTGCCCCAACCTGTCCAGTAATGATGAGTTTCGAGGATAGGAGATCGTGGGTTGCGATAAAGCTTCAAAAGAGGGATAGTCTACTGGCTCAAGAGGAAAATTTCCCTATGTAAATGCTGATGTATATAGTAAAAAAAATGCAAAAGCAAAAACTCCAAAAAATGGATAGGCCTGTACAAAAATAAAAATGTCTATCAGAGTGTACATATGTTGTAAAGTCAATAAGAAAGCTTGAGTTCCAAAGTCAAATATGTGAGCCAGCAGCTGGATGACTTGACTACACTGGTCTTGCATCCTAGGATAGGTAGCTACACTGGCTACCGTCCATTCTTCTCTTCACCCCCTCCTCTTGAGCTAGTTGCCACTTGAACTTAGAAGGGAATACTCTACTCCTTGAGGGATGAGTTGTTGGATTGGGGAATCATTGAGTTGTCATATTGGAGAAGTCAGTCTCTTTGTCAATTTAGTTGGGGAGAGCCACCATCACTTACACTGTACGAGTCAGATTCATAGTCGGAAGGGGTTGTGTATGAGTTGAAGTGTTTCTGACCTGGCTATTGAGGAGACTTGAACAGAGTTTTGGGATTCTCAGGGACTGTTGGATTTCAAATCCGGTTCTCATTAAGGTTCCTCCCGCACTAAAATTTCAAAGGTCCGACTTAAGCTCCAAACTTTGATTTTGTGAAGACAAGTTTGATAATTAAATTTATCCATTTTTCTTCTTTTTCTTTTCTTTCATTTTCTTTCTGCACTTATTGCATAAGTGTTTGTTAGGGACTAGCAAAGGTAAAGTATAAGGGGATGATGAAGCCACATTTCGTCATCTTTATTCTATCATTTTGGCATCAAAAACCCTAGCAAATGCGTATAAATAGCATTAAATCCATCATCTTAGCATTCATGCATGTGCATCCAAATAGTGTATAAAATACTGTAATTAAAGCCAAAATTATAGAATAAATAAAAGAAAAGAAAAAGAATAAAATATTGTAAATATTTTATGACCCGAAACCCCGAGACCTAGGCATCTTGATGAATAGGTTGACAAGGAATAAAGTAAGGGGAGATAAGGGCCAAATACAATACATATTTCATTTATTCTTTATTCATTTTGGGACCTATTTTTGGTTCTACTTTTTATACTTCAAATAAAGAAACTTTATACATGAAAGTTGTAGATAATTAATTAAATAAAAATACAAAATTGATTTCACTGAAAACTAATGTACAGATAAAAAGTTATGGTCTGAATAAGATTCCAGAACTCTAACTTCCCAGACCTGTATCTTGCAAATAAAAACCCGAAATGTACCAAACTCACTTTAATTGTATATAGCATAAAATAATCTATTTAATGGAGGTGGTTTCGTATTTTTCGGAGTTACAGTTTGAAAGTTGAGTTTTGGACCCTTGTAATATACTTGTACTGATTAAAATATTAAATTTATTATTTATTCATTATTTTCGTATTCTTATATTTTTATAATTTTGTAAATATTAGTTATAATAACTATGTATATTAAAATCAGAATAAAAACATAAAATAAATACGAAATAAATACCTGTATATATATAAAACATAGGTATAAGAATTAGATACATACCTATAAATTTAATACTATTATTTTATTTAATACACAAAACACATCAGAAAAAAATAAAACAAAAATATATTTATGTGTCTAAAAGTACTTTGTAATTTTACAAAATAATAAATAAATATAATAAAATTAAAATCACAAAATAAAAATAAAAGAGTATAATATATAGATGTTATACCTATAAAGGGCATAATAGTAAACTTGTAAAAATTTACCTTACAAAAATAATTAAAAATCAGAATAAAATACTACATAAAATAATAAATATTTTTTATTTAATAAACATAATTTAATTCGGCCATTTACTATTTTAAAATGAATTAATAAAACATTTTTTCAGGGTTTTTCCTGGTTGGTCCACGTGGACCAATCAGTTGCAAACCCTAGTTGACCCCGGTCAACTAGGTGTCCTAGCCCCATGTAGCTTTGTCAGAGGTTGTTTTGACCTGTGTTTCACGATTTTTTCGAGGATGCAGCGTATCTCCTTTCACAAATGTCTGCACCTCGTCCTTCGCGTCATATCCGTCAACCCTACAAAACTCCTCTTCGAATTTGGATTCATCTTTGAACCCCATTCAACTGAGTTTCCTCCTCTCTTTCGTGCTCCAGAGTGAGTCAGAGGTGACAGCTCCATCTCGTGCTCGTCAGGAGAGTCGTAGGTGCACCAGGGGCGTTCCACCCACCTCCGGCGACATCTTCCCGTCGAGGTACCTTTAACCTCGGGCCCCTGTCCCTCGAGGTGTTTATCCCTCTTATTTCTCGTTCTCTTTTTATTCCACCTTCCATCTCGATTTATTTAGCAAATCGCATCTCGAATCCACCTCGCCGGAGCGCATCTCTGGTCGTTCACCGTAGCACTACTCCTCGCCGCCATTCATCCTCCACAGAGTCCAGGCATTTTGCCCTGGACTCTATCACCCTTTTTACTGCAGGTTCTCGCGAACAAGGAAGAGCAGGAGGCTCATTTTGCGTGCTGCCGGAGATACCTAGAGCCACGTTGCCCCTCTGTCTCCGCCAGCGTGCTCTGGACCACGCCGGAGCTTTTGGGAGCAGCCAACATCTAGAGGAACCCAGCAGGAAGCTTCGAGACCATTTTGAGGCACATAGGAACGCCGAAGAGGGAAGCCATCACCGGAGGAAGGTCGCCACGGCGAACCTTCTTCCATGTTCGTCCACCACTCGCCTCTGTCGTCGGATCATCAAGGATTCCCTGAAGCAGCAGCTGCCGTCCGATTGCGTCGTCCTCGACCGTTGATCACAGCGGGAATCATTTAATCTCAGCCGCAGGCGACGAAGGGGTATCTGCGCACCCAGAGCTGACACGTGTCAAGTGGATGGCTCACAGTCGTTCGATCAGCTCCCGCCATGGGTATTTTGCAATCTCACCCTGGCATTTTTGTATTTAGTATTTAATACGCAAACATTCATCTGCAATTATATTAGTTTTGTAATATTTATAAAAAGACCCCTGAACTTTTCATAATTACGTATCGGTCCTCGGCCACGTCACCTCACGTGACCTGTTCACGTGAGGTGCTGGGATTTTAGCAGCGAGGCCCTTTACCATTTTAGTATTTCGTTTCAGTACTAAGATTTGAACATTAAGTGTAAAATTTCTGGAACATTTGCATGTAAACCCTCGGGCATTTTGATAATTGCAACCTGGTCCTTCCCAAGCGCGTGCTAGTCACGCGCCCTGGTGGACATTTTGTAAACATACCCTTGCAGCGTAAAAATTGCTGTTGTGCCCTTGAATGTTTGTGTATTTGCATATATATCCCTGCCAGGCCACAAATTTTTGCTTGCTTGTCTCATTTATTTCATGCATCATTTGAACTCCAAACATTACCAAAAAATCGCATAGGCTCCTATTAACTTGCACGCCATATTTTTATTTTTCATTTTTGTTGCATTTTCATATTTATTAAAAATCAAAAATATGCATTTTAGCTACTGTTTGCATTAGAATATACCAAAAAAATATTAAAACACCAAAAAAAATCCAAAAAAATTTACCTACTGTCTATCAATTATACCCTAGTGTCAGTCCAAAAACCACTAAAAAATTCAAAACCAAAACCTTAAAAATTAGAAAACCCTAAAAATCTTCATAAGAATCTTAAAAATCATAGAAAATTCAGAAAAATATAAGCTCAGTTGATGTGTCTTCCTTATTTTATTTTCTATATTTTAAACTGATTTGAGGAATTTTGGGGGCTGTTAAGTATTTTTCATCCTCATTTTTATTTCGGCCAGCAACCTACTCCACTGTTTTCCCTATTTTGATATTTAAAATACCAAAAAGATTCTGAAAAATACCCAAAAATCACAAAAACACCTTAAAAATATAAAAAGCACAAAAAGATTTTATTTCCTGATTTTTGACTATTTTTACCTATTTTTATAAATGCATTATCCTCTCTTTCCTTATATTGTATATATATTCTATTATTGAAAAAGAAAATACAAAAATATAAAATATAAAAAGAAAATACAAAATCAGTAAAAAGAAAACCAAAATACAAAATTAAAAAATAAAAATAAAATAAAAACTAAAAACCCACAAAAACATTTGCCTTGCATAGTGTAGACAATCACATCACATTCACACACACACACACACACACACACACACACTTGTTGATCTATCCAACCTTGCTCCCTATGTTCAAACTCTCTACGTACTTGCTTCTATACATCTTGTTTGTAGAGTTAAAAATAAATTTTAACTTCACATATATTTTCATTGTTTGAATTATTTGATTGTGGGTTAATTGTTGATCAAATACGGGATTTTGTAGTGGTCAATACACCGACTGTTGATTCGCCTTGTGAATCAATACGACCGCTCTAAATTTCATGTTTATCAGCTGCCAAGGAAGAAAAGAGACATGGGTGCTCACTTTGTCACTAGCCAGATCAAAGAAATCAAGTTTGCAAGAACATTGTTAGACAATGACTCATCCATCAATCTCATGCCCATAACTCTATTTGAGCATTTAAATCTAGGTCCTCTTAAGCAATCTACACATGTCCTTCAATTCGTAGATACATCAACTAAGAGACCTAAGGTGGAGATTCAAAATGTTATCATCAACATAGAGGGACAAAATTACCCAATCGATTTCACAATACTCGACATGAATGTCCCTAGAAATTGTAAAGACCCCCAAATGATACTAGGGCGACCCTTCCTTAGGACCACAAGAGCTATATTCGATTACACATCCGGAAGAATCTAGTTTGGAAAAGTTGAACTTAAAATGAAGCAAACAAGGTTTCAAAGACCTGACACTGAGTCAAGCACTGAGTCTGAAAAATTAGAACCTGAGGCAGAATAAGCAACAGTTGGGCCCTGGAGACAAAACCCAACTGCAATGATAGAATCAACCTCATCTGGAGAGGATATTGTTGATGATTTAGTCTGCCAGCTCATCCATGCATCTACAAATACTCTCGGAGACTCAGAGATCCCTCTTGACATGTCAGTCCATTCTCCTTATGGACAAACCTAGAGTGAGATACATAAATCGGACGTAGCACTTGCCCCACCACAATCCATCATTAGAGATCCGATCCCAAAAACAACCACTATGGTGGTCGATATTGATACATTGCAAGCATCCACATCACAACAAGAAGCGCCAGTGAGAGGGCCAGATTCGGGTAAAAATACAGACTTACCCGAGCTCAATCCATTGCCCCTACACTTAAGTATGCCTTCCTTGTAGGAAATAAGGGACAATTTCCGGTCATCATCAGTTCACATCTAACCAAAGAGCAGGAGATATGCTTGCTTAATGTTTTAGAGAAAAATCACAAGGCTAATGGTTGGAGATTGTCTGATCATCCAGGCATAAACCTAGCCCTTTGCTCACATCATATTTACCTGGAGGATAATGCTAAACCCTCTCGTGAATGCCAACGTAGGTTGAATCCAAATTTACAGGAAGTGGGTAAGACTGAGATCGAAAAATGGTGTAAGGTTGGTTTCATATATCCCATCTCAGACTCCAAGTGGGTGTCGCCTTTGCATGTCGTTCCGAAAAAGTCGGGACTTCAGATTATCACCAATGAGTAGGGAGAAGAGATCATGACACGGGTACCCACATCGTGGCATGTCTGTGTGGATTACAGGTGCCTGAATGCCGCAATAAAGAAGGGTCACTTTTTACTGCCTTTTATTGATCAAATTTTGGAGAGATTGGCATGGAGAGAATACTTCTATTTCTTAGATGGGTACTCGGGCTACAATCAGGTAGCCATCGTCCCTTAAGACCAGGAAAAGACTACTTTTACATGCCCTTTTGGCACATATGCATTAAAGTGTATGCCTTTTGGGCTTTGTAATGCCCCCAACACTTTTCAGAGATGCATGATTGTGGTTTTTGCCAAAATGTTTGGTGATTTCTTGGAGGTCTTCATGGATGACTTCTCGGTCTATGGTGATTCATTCGACGATTGTCTAGCGCACCTGGATCGAGTCCTCCAAAAGTGTAGGGAAGTGAATCTGGTGCTCTCTTGGGAGAAAAAGCCATTTCATGGTAAAAGAGGGCATTGTATTGGGACATGTCATCTCTAAGAAGGGAATGGAGGTTGACCCTTCCAAGGTGGATGTGATCAAGAAACTCGAGCCACCTACCAATGTGAAACAAGTACGGTCTTTTCTGGGGCATGTCGGATTTATAGAAGATTTATTAAAGATTTTTCAAAAATTGCCCGAGCGCTAACTGACCTCCTAGGAAAGACACTGAGTTCCTAGTAGATCATAAGTGTCTTGAAGCCTTTGAACTACTCAAAAGGAGGATCATTGAGACTCCCGTCCTACAAGCATCCGACTGATCTCTTCCCTTCAAGATCGTGACAGAGGCATCCGATTTTGCAGTAGGGGATGTATTAGGACAACGTAAAGATGGAATCATGTATGCTGTTCACTACACAAGCAAAGTTTTAGACCCTACTCAAAAAATTACACTGTGACTGGAAAAGGAAATGCTTGTTGTAGTCTTTGCCTTACAAAATTTTGATCTATACTTCTAGGATCGAAGGTGACAGTTTACATAGATCATTCTGACATTCGATACTCAATGGCAAAAAAAGATGCAAAAGTGTGACTCCATAGGTGTATTGCTTCAGGAATTTGATTTGGAGATTAAAGATAAACCTGAGTTAAGAATGTAGTGGCTGATCATTTATCATGAATCAAACATAACAAAATCCCTGAATCTGAATCCATCTATGAAACCTTCCTAGACGAGTCAATTCTGTTATTGACTCGCTCCCATGGTATGCCGACACAATGAATTATCTCATCCCCAAGAAAGTTCCTCAGGGTTGGCCTAAGAATAAAATCGACCGACTTATATCGGAAGCTAGACACTACCATTGGGAGGATCCGTTCCTTTTCTTTGAAGGACCAGATTGCATATGGAGAAGATGTATTCCTCAAGAGAAATACCAAAGCGTCCTCAATCTATGCCATAACTTGGAGGCAGGAGGACATCATTCTGGAAGAGGACCGCTGAGAAGATACTACAATGTGGATTTTATTGACCAACCGCGTTTAAAGATGCCTACAATTTTGTTAGGTCGTGCCCCGTCTGTCAGAGAATGGAGGGACCATTGGTCCCAAAGATGCCATACCTATGCAACCAATGATCATTTGTGATGTATTCGACGTATGGGGCATTGACTTCATGGGTCCATTCCCTAATAGTCAATGATTTGAATATATTCTTCTCGCGGTAGATTATTTATCTAGGTGGGTGGAGGATATCCCTACTCTAGCAACATATAGCAAAACTGTATGCAAGTTTTTGAAAGATCACGTTATTTCAAGGTTTGGAATCCCAAAGGTATTAATATCTGATGGGGGTAGCCACTTTGTCAACCGAGAGGTAAAAAGTTGACCAAGGAATACAACATCGAGTACCGTGTCGCTAGTCCTTACCATCCACAATCCAATGGCATGGTTGAGGTGTCAAACAAGGAGTTTAAAGGTATTTTACAGAAGCTCGTCCGTCCTGACAGGAATAACTGGTCCCAACTCCTGGACTAGGTTCTATGGGCTTATCGGACGGTTTATAAGACCCCATTGGGCACCTCCTCTTTTCAAATGGTATATGGAAAGCCGTGTCATTTGCCCGCAGAACTCGTGCATAAATTAGAATGGGCAATCAAAAGGATTAGTTGGAACTGTCACCAAGGAAAAAGAATAGAGAGATGGATTTGAATGAACTATCCGAAATACGAAATCATGCTTACGAAAACAACACCATTTACAAGGACAGAGTAAAGAAATGGCATGATAAGAACATTCGAACAAAGATTGTTCTCCCAGGGAAGAAAGTATGGTTATTTGATGCAAAATTGAAAATTTCCAAGGTAAATTGAAAATCAAAATGGACGGGACCCTTCATCGTAAGAGAGGTACACAATAACGTAAGTGTTGAGATCTCAGAGACCGCAAATAGCACACAAACATCTATAGTCAACAGTCAGCTACTTAAACACTTTGTCGGATCCAATGAGCAGTTAGTGCAAGTAGAATATATCTCCTTCTCTCATGGCGTGGCATTTGACAAAAGACTCGAACTGCCCGGATAGACCACCTATTTGAATCCAATACTCTTCTGTATATCCGTCAACCAACTCTCAGTTCCCAGTACTTAGTATAAGGGGACCGGTATCATTGTGTATACATCACTTCTATTCTTTCCGTTCACCCTCGACTGCCTCATTTCATGCCTTTCGTCTATGCTTAGTCCCTCAAATGTCTAAGTATAGGGGGCCATGTTGACTTCTATTATTATTGACTCAACTATAGTATCATTGTGTATACATCACTTCTATTCTTTCCGTTCACCCTCGACTGTCTCATTTCATGCCTTTCTTCTATGCTTAGTCCTCAAAAGTCTAAGTATAGGGAGCCATGTCGACTTCTATTATTATTGAGTCAACTATATTTAGTATGAGAATGTCTACATTTCACTTTGTGCTATGAGGACATAGCATTTGCTAAGTATAGGGGGTTGTGTTGTATATATCCTATCTACATTATCCATATCTCTTACTCTAATCGTTTTCATCTAACATTGGGGACGGGTACAAGTAGTTTATATTATGTATATAATACTAAATGCTTTCTGTAAATAATACCTATTTTTTAAAAAATAATATAATAATAAAATTATATAAAAAAATAATATAAAAATCACTCATGGTCTTGTATTTCATCAATCATCTCATGCATTCCTTGGTTGATAGTTTCATGACACATTCACTATCAATCAAGGCTTGAGGATTTTGAGGACACTAGATTTCAGTGATCTTGACAGTCTGAGCTAACATGTCTTAGTCATTAGGGTTTTAAACTTAATAATCCACACTTCCCTAGTTTCAAAGATTTGAGCGCTATATTGCACTCTTTATCTCTACCTTCAAAAGAATATGATCAGCACAAACACTTTCACAATTGCATGATTGATGAGATGAGTTAAGATATCACTTGAGGAGCTAGGACTAGAGATTTATGTTTGGATCCAATCTAATGATATTCGAGGATGGTATACAGCTAATGAAGGCTTCAGAAAACCTGAGTGTGAGCAAAACCCTAGCTAGTATGTGAACAATTCATATGTTATCTCTTTGATATCTACCTATCTGTCAGGGTGTGATGAAACTTAAGATAATTGTTGATCAGTGTGCACCAAATTTTGGTAAAAATAGTGGAGCTAGCCAACAAAAGAAAAGAAAAAGAAATGTCAAAGAAAATCTCTATCATCCAAAGTCAAATTACAAAAAGAGCTTCCACCAATGACGAGCACTCCTAAACATTTTCAAAGTGTCCACTTGGACCAAGCGCTAACTAGGACCAAGGAGTCGGGCTAACACCAAAAAAGAGCTCTGCATCTTAAGTGATACAAGTTTGGGTATCGAAGGTATCTTAGATACTCAAAAGAGACACACCCCAGTGTACTCCCAGAAAAACAAGTGCAGATGACTCCAAATTCTCTTGATGGACACATTGATCAACAAGCTAAAAATTTACTTGTGTTGAGTAAAAAGACACTCGAGAGGCCCCTTGTTCCAATGAGAGGGAGAGAAAATTAGACACAAGCCTATATCCTCCATCATATGGTCGTCCATCTACATTTCAAGTCCGAAAAACTAATGAGATGGTTGACTGAAGTAAGAATAGACTTATTCCCGGATTAGGTCTAGAGGAGAGTCTCTTGGACTTGAACTTTGGGTGATGTCTCGACTCGACTCTCATGAATGCAGTACACTAAAAAGTTATATTCTTGTGATATATGTACAAACAGAGAGCCTGATAAATAGAGAAGTTGGATTCCTATGATTAAAGCATGGCTGAGCTCAGAATATTAGGATCACTCAAATTAAGGATCTATGAATTAAGCCTTGAAAATTCACATGCACAGTCATGAATGTATTCAACTAAGTCATTCATTCATTGATGCTCGGGGACAAGCATGGTTTAAGTATAGGGGTATGATGAATCTCGTATTCATCATGCTGAAATGGATCAATTAGGCTCTGTTCCCCATAATTCATTTGCATTTAATCATTAATAGAGCATCATTAGCATACATACATGTGTAAATAATATTCGCATTCCATCATGCGTACTTGCATAATGTGTAAAATAGCCCAAAAAGCTGCTAACTACCCTTATTCATCCTAACTGCAATTGACCCCAAACCACATCCATTTTGTTAGTATTACTAACAAAATTAAATAAAAAATACAAAAAATACTAACTCAGATAAGTGTCAAATAATCCCAAAAGTCTAATTTCACATCTAACGGACTAAAACACGCATGTCTTCCTCTACAATGTTCGATTTTGGTTTACTCACATTTAAAGTACTCCATTTTCAAATACCTTCAAAATAAGACTAATTTCGTAAAATTTGGAGATCATATGTGAAAGTTAGGTTTTGGGCCTCTTTTGCGCGTTTTAACTTTTTGTTATTTTTGATCTAAGTTTTTATGTACATAATTAACCCTTTTAATTTTATTTCTTCTTCATTCATGTTTTTTGATGAAAGATTTAATAATCAACAGAAAAAGGTAAATCTAGATTAAGACTGAAATCAAAGAAATTGAGTGAGTCCAAGTGTCCGTTGGGAGTCTGTACAAAAATCCCGTATTTCACACTTCTATTTTTTCCTAATTACTAAAAATTCAAAAAATAGATTAGAGTGTAATTAATTTTCTTGTATTTTATCGTATTTTTTTAAAAAAAATTGTCCTCTTTAAATCACCAAAAAAATACAAAACTCCAAAAAGCTGATTTTCTATACACTTGGAGAACCACCAAAAATACCACTTCACACAACTGACCTCTTTTGCTCTTGTAACCTTCATGAAAGTTGTATATCTCGTCGAGACGAACAACTTTTGTGAAGGAAATTTTTTGATCTGAGGACTCTTCCTATTTCTTTTCTATTTTCTTTCCCTTTTTAATTTTAAAATTTTTTAGGGGTGCCACGTGGCAGTCCCTGGGCATGCCACGTATCACCCCCTAATTCTTTCTCTTCACTGGGTCACGTGCCTAGCACATGACACCCCGTCCCCTTCCTCCAGTTGTTTCCAAGCCTCCCCCTCCCCACGAAACGCATGCGCCTCCAGCAACGGCAATCGTTCCTCCTCCCTCGTAACTGCCACCATCGGCAACACTTCTCCAGCAGTCGTTACCCATCTCACCACCTATAAAACTCCCCCTCACCAACCTTCCACCCCATCTGTCGTTCATCAGATAGGGACTCACCGGTGGTGATAGCACCAGCTACACCCTCGCTTGAGGTGATCCGAGGTATGTTGAACCTCGTTGCATCCCTCCTCAATGAGGCTGCTCCGCTCTGGATCTCCTCCGTCGAGCTGTGTCTCCAGGTATACTCCCTTCCACCTTCATCTTCGTCTGCATTCATCTGTCATCCTATCCTCTTTAGCATATTCCGTTGAGCATTCAACCTACTTCACCTTTATTATATCTCTGCTCCTCTACTCTCCCGAACCCCCTTATGCATTGCTCTACACCGTCCTCGTAAAGGTCGGGGCTCGATCTTTCGCGTGACCTCGCACTCCTCCTCCTCCTCCAGCCTTGCGCAGGCCGGAGTCTCGCTCCTACCTCCTTCCATAAGCCTACCGCCACGTAGCTTCGTCACTCCGCCTACGTTGAGCCCCGACGGCGCTCCGCCTCCGTGCATCGATGCACCACCTCGCAGCCTCCGACCCATTTCCCTTGGTTTCTACTGTAACCCCTTGCAAGTGATCATCTACACTGAGTCCAGTCGCTTAGGGCCATCTCCCTCTCTTGCAAAACCGCCTCCGCCTGACTGCAACTCCAGTCGCCTGCAGCCCAAGGTCGCCTTCACCACCACTTCCCTCGAGCGTGTGTCGCCTGGGAGCCACCCCGACAAGGACCGTCAGCCCCGACCTCCACCATCGCCTCCACCTTGGCCCGCCAGGACCGAGCTCCTCCGTGCGCTCGACTCCCGCCAGCCGCTCTGCCGATGCCCCCGCAACTTCTAGCCATCGTTGGATTAGGTCATTAGCCCTTGATCCAATGGCCCACTATCCACCACGTATTCTACTGAGTCATCCCTCCATGCTTGGAGGCTCGGGTCGCTTGGACCACCGCTCGCCACCACGTCAAGGCTTGAACCAACCGAGCCTTAGCCTCAGTTCGAGCCTCTTGCCCGTCGATCAAGCCTCTGGTTCGGTGCTCCGGACCTCAACCCCGCACCCAAGTCGCAGCCTCGCGCCCCTGAGCAATCAGAGGCACGTGCAAGGCACGTGCGTGAGGGGGCAAATTGCAGTCGTACCCTCGGAAGACCCTGGTATTACAGATATACCCTCACCAAGGGTAAATTACAAAAGGGCCCCCTCAAACTTCTCGAAATTACATATAAGCCCCTTCAGGGACCTTACTGAAAGAAAAACTTTATTTTATTTACACTTTGTTCCCTGCAGATTCATCTTATCATATCTTTTGCATCTGAACTCCAATTTTAACGCATAATATGTCATTTTGAAGCTCTTTTCATGCTTTATCACTTAGCATAGTTTGTGGACAGATATGTTATTATCTAGTGATAATTATTATTTGAGCATCTCTATGACATATGTAGACTAATTTTGACACATTTGTGCTACATTTTCGTTGAGAAATTAACGATAGCTTTTGCAGGAGTTCAGTTGAGGATTTTCATTTGATTCACTCCTTGTGATCATTGTTCTCAATGATTTAATATTTGCGGGGGTTAGAACAAGGATCAATTTATTTAACTCTCTATTTATCTGATCGACGATTAATTTTGAGATGCAATTTACATGGAATTTTTGACAAGATTATTCATTGATTAATCTATTGGCTTGTAACTTGAAATTGATTAAAACTCATCTTATGGACATCCTTTGAGTTGTAACCAAATTTGAGGATATTGATTAACATTTATGGATTAAGTGCTGAACTCGTCTGCTCTGTTTAAAATTTCTTAGCATTGCATTAGCATAAACATATTTTCCCTTTGTTTTCCGACACAGAAATTAACTTAGCAATTATTTAATTATTTATTTTTAATTTAAAAACCATGCAACTAAAAATCACAGTTCCCTGTGTTCGACCTTGGTAGACTTGCCAAGTAAAATTACTCCACAACATTCAAAGATTGTGGTTTTTTATCGCAAAATTCGTCTCCTATACTACAATTCATCAATATTAAAGAAGTGATTTTCGGGTTCATCAAATGCTTCACAGAAGTGAATCGTCTACATGAGCATCACATCTCTATGTCTACAAGTGCCCATTTTCTGACAATCAGTACTTCTCTTTACGAATGCATTGGCATCCGCAATGGGAGTAGGCCACCAAAGCCGATTGGAGTACATTATGTGCTGCCCTCTTCCCTGAATGTGTCCTCCAGCTTGTAATCTATGGAAATAAATGAGTACATTCTGGTATTACTACTAAGGAATACACCGACACGAGACAGAATCATCTCCTTCATGATAAAGGATCGGATCCTTCCAATGGTAAGACTTGACTTTTGCGAGGAAAGTCTCAAGTCTTTGTCTGTACCAACCTTATGGACTTTCTTAACAACAAGAAAGTTCACAATTCGGCATACCATGGCAGCGAGGTGATAGTAAGAATCGCCTCATTAGGGAAGGTCTCGGATATGGGTGAATCGAACTAAGAAGTCTCAGGTGTTTCTAACCGGGAGAGGTGATCCGTCACCACATTCATGACGCCGATGTTATCTTTACGTGGCTTTGAATCCTTATTGTCTATTAAGTACTTGTTGGCAGTGTGGTTAGTGAAGATCGTAACCTCGGATCCGAAGATGTGGGATATGAATTTATCTAAGGAAAATACTACGGCTAGCATTTCTTTCTCTGTAACCATATAATTCCACTGAGCGGAATCCAAAGTCTTACTAGCATAGTGTATGGCAAATAAAAGGTCATCCCTCCTCTGTCCTAACACAGCCCCGACGGCAAAATCAGAGGCGTTCGTTATGATCTCAAATGGAGAGACAAATCGGGTGGCTGAAGGATAGGATCCTCTACAACCATGTTCTTGATATTTTCAAAAGCTGAAAGATACGTATCATCGACTATAAACTCAGTGTCTTTCATGAGAAGATCAGACAACGGTCAGGCAATTTTACTGAAGTCTCGTATAAAATGTCGGTAGAAATCGATATGTCCTAGAAAAGGTTGTAGCTATTTCAGGCTAGACGGTGGATTTTCTTTATAATTTCTAGCTTTTCTGGGTCCACCTCCATGCCCTTGTTGAAGATGACGCAACCAAGGATGATCCCCTGAGTCATCATAAGATGACTCTTCTCCCAAGAAAGTATAAGGTTAACCTCCATGCACCTTTGAAGTATGCAGTCTAGGCTAGAAAGGTAGGAATCAAAATCATCGTCAGAGATCGTAAAATCATCCATGAAGACATCCAAGATATCTCCCACCATGTTCACAAAGATAGAAAGCATGCACCTCTAGAATGTAGACAGAGCATTACATAGTCCAAAGGCCATCTGTTTGAAAGCATACGTTCCAAACGGATAGGTGAATGTTGTCTTTTCTTGGTCTTCAAGAGCAATGGCCGCTTGGTAATATCCCAAGTATCAATCGAAAAAGCAATAGTAGCTCTTCCCGACTAACGATTCGATGATCTGATCAATGAACGGTAACGGAAGTGATCCTTCTTGGTCACATGATTTAAACATATGTATTCCACACAGAAGCACCAAGAAGTCGGTACTCGAGTAGCGATCTTCTCTCTGTCCTCATTTATCATTGTTGTGATACATGTCTTCTTGGGTACCACATGTAATAGACTAACCCATTTAGAGTCAGAGATGGGATAGATAAATTGGTGATCCACCACCAAGATATTTCCTTCACAAGGCTAGATTAGTCCCATGGAGATCAACTAC
The DNA here is from genome assembly GCA_037367405.1 of Ottelia alismoides. Taxonomy (NCBI): domain Eukaryota; kingdom Viridiplantae; phylum Streptophyta; class Magnoliopsida; order Alismatales; family Hydrocharitaceae; genus Ottelia; species Ottelia alismoides. The sequence continues at coordinate 976,031 of JAZKJV010000054.1, forward strand.
TGACCACCTAATCACCTTGTGGTTCTTTTCTAGAATCTCCATCAGACAGAATTCTTGTTCTTTGGTCATATCGAAAGTATAATGATCGGAAATATTTTTGGCTCTATAGCAAGGAATCGGTGTTTCATGCTTTGAGATAATAGTTTAAGCTTAAGGGGAGAATGAACATGAAGAGGCTGGTTTGACTAGGGCCTGAGTATAGGCAACTAGGTATGTCTATGTAAGCTCAACTTGCTTTAACTCAGAAAAATATGGAGATTTCTGGATATTCTGATGTAATTCAGTCTCCGAGCTTGTTGTAGGCTATGTAGATAAACTTTGAAGTGATAAGAACTTAGCGAAGCACTGCCAATCAACATCGTCAGAATCTGACTACTCTAAGGGTAATTGACAACTATGTTTATCCACATCAGAATCGGAGGGATTAAGAATATTGGAATGATTTGCAAAGGTCTCATAATCATCTCCATCAAGACTATTTTTGTTCCAAGATTGTGTTCACCAACCTCCCATCATCTGATATTTGAATCTCAACTTCTACTAAAGGTTTGATGAAAGATTGAGTACTAGGTTCAGCCCAGATGACCTCATCATTAGTTTGTATAAAATCACAATCCTGATGACTATCAAGTTCATCATCAGGTGCTCTCTCTGATTCAACTGATCTATATTATCGGTCTTGGATCGTCTCTATATGTATACTTTTTCCCTGGACGCGGAAGTACACCTTCCCAGTACCGTAGTCAGAAACGGCCTTTATTGTCGTCGGGAAAGGTCGTCCTAATATGATCGGAGTATCGGTCACACATTCAGGGACTACCATGTCTACACGATGAAGTCCATGGGGAATTGCAAACCTTGAATGGTGACGATAACATCTTCGATTAAACCGTTAGGCCTCTTGATCGATCTATCAACAAACTGTAAGACCGTTCATCTTGGTCGAAGAGGTCCGAACTCGAACTTGTCGAGTAAGGAAGAAGGACGGAGATTAATCGAAGATCCACTATCTAATAGAGTTCAATCAAAAGTCTAATCTAGGATCTCGCATCTGACATACAGAGCTCCCATGTCTGATCTCTTGGCTGGGAGATGGTTCTAAATTGCGTGGCATGTTTCCTTGGTTAACACATGGATCTCAGAACAATGGTTGTGATGCCTCTTCTTTCTTTTGAACGGTAGTTCATGCTTTTTGAAACTTTTTCTGCAGAAGAGGTATGTATGCCAAGGATTCCGAAAGAGTGAGTTGTATTGTAAACTTGTCGATCATCTCTTTCATCAGATCATTCAATTGAGTCTTTTTGGTATTTTTCTTTTTATCTCCTTTTCCTAAGAAGAGTACTTTAGGAAAAGGAGCATGTACATCCTCCTGGTTAGTTTGTACAATAGTATATAAGAAGAAGAAGGAAATGTTTTTGCAAAACGGGGACTTGCATTTCTTGAACCATCGGAGAAGATATAAATTGATCAACAGTTTTTTTATTTTTCTTTCGAGTTCTTCTCTTGTGTACATTTTTTGTGACTTTCTCCATCGTCACTGGATACAAAGAAAGGTAGTTACGTCAGCATTAAGCTCCATAAAATGATCCCATGCCTAATGGAGCTGCTCATTACCGATCATGGTGAAATTAGTGATCATAGCTCATGCAGCATTTGTTCGACCTAGTGGGTAGTATTTGTTCAGATAAGCAGTTCGTAGTTGCTCCCACTTGAAACATATCTCCTTAAGTGTTTCATCCAGTAGGATGCTCGGTCTATGAGGGTGAAAGGAAAGGCGATCAATTTGATCGTGTCCTCGTTAACATGCGCATCGTGCACCGTACTGTAAATGAGCTCAAATTGGAGGTGCAGATGCGATTCCTCAGTGGAATGCCCTTGAAGCTTGGACAAAAGTTGGATTGTCTGAGGACGAAACTCAAAGTTCCCGTGAATGACATGGATACGGATCCACCTATGAGTCGTAGTAGCTCCAGGGTTGCAGAGATGCCGCATTGTTCGGTTTGGATCAAGCGGTGGTCTCTCCACTCCATCAGGTTGCTCTTGATCCTCAGCCTCCTAGATTATCAGCATCAGGATTGTCCCGATGTGCTCTCAGCTGAGTTAGTTCAGCTCTGACATCGTTCATGAGTCTACCTGACTCCCTAATCTTATTCTTCATAGTCTTGAGGGAAGCAAATAGGTTGTTATTGATTGCAGACTGATCTATGACAACTAACGTGGTTTGCGGTCCCTTTCCATCCATGTATTCTAGAAAAGAGAAAGAATGTAAATCAGGCTTGACCAGGTCAACATTTAGCTACTGATGGTCTCCTCGAATCGGAGGTGATGATGAGGGAGAATGAGAAGAAGATGAAATCAAAGATGAGCTTCCAGGGTTAGAGTCACACCTGGAAGTAGCAACTTGAGTAGATATTTATTTGGGAAGAGAGACGTCTCGAACCGATCTGGATGAATGGTTAGTGCGCGAGAGAGTGGATCGGTCAGAGTTTACCGAAGCGATCACCTACCCATCATCTTGTTGATCAAGATCTTAGATAGATTGGACTTACACCGCAAGCAGAAGTAAAGCAAACCCTGAATTCACCACGCAACCCCAGTGATGATCGTAAAAGTTGGGTCATTTATCTTGTCAGTTTTAAGGTTGTTTGGCAATCAAGTCTTCTCACAGATTAGCAAGTGTTGATAGGTGCCCGAAATTTCCCCAGAAGACTGACCCGATTTCTTACAAGAAATCACTTATTCTCAGCTATATGGGAGTAAGTACAGACCGTTTATGGCTACCCGTGTTACTTGATGATCATGCTATTGTGGTGTCCTCTAAACCTCCCACTCTACTAAGGAGACCAGGATTTTTTCAGGCTATCCGAAAATCCCCACTGAAGAGCAAGTGATTAATTCCATGAACTCAGTAGTATTCTAAAAGAAATCCAAACTCTAGCTCTACCTTAAGGGTCATCTCTCACTTACAGATCTGGAGAGTACCTACAATTCATTCGCTGGAGATAGCTCTTCCAAATCAAGTGGAGTCCTTACAGTTCGTTTTAGGGTCAGATTTAGCAGTCCCTATTTTATTTTTGGTTATCACTTTTTTGTATATTTTCAAACAATCATCTAACATATTTTTATCTTTTTGGGTTTGGTCCTAAGTACACAAGCAACTAGGCTATGCGACCTAAGCAATCATCTATCTACAGTTGCACAAAGAGGGGAAAATCCGAGAAATCATAACAATCACCTATCCTCAAAAAGTTGCGGAAAACCATTGAGAAAATCATGATGTGATAAACTGTGGTGGTTGCCCAGCTCCCCCAGGAGTACAACTCTGGTGAAATAGACTACGAGAAGAAAGGAGGGAGGTACAAGTCGGGATACCTTGAAGGGTCCCCTTCTTACGAACATTTAATTATATTTTTTACAAAAATTTACAACTAATTGGCTTTGTGGTTCTGTCTCGCACTGCTCAACCTATATTGCACAAATCAGAAATAAAAAGGCTTGAGGTTAGGAAATAAAACGGTGAAAAGTAAACCCTAAACCCTAGGTCTACGATCTACCCTAGTATTGCCTCTTCGACAACGATGCCATCTGAGAAACACGACCGATCGTGTTCTCTCAAAATATAAACAACCATCATTGCAGTGACCAGTCGAATTTTAGTAGAAAAGATTATTTTTTTGTTAATCTTTTTATTTTTATTATTTATACTCCTAAACTTTGATGTATAGTGAAAGTACGAGAGTGTCGAACTCAGGGACGCAAACTGTTAAAAACTAGGGTTTAACTATAGACAAACTAAGGTAAAATATTTCCTAATTTTATTTATTTATTTTTAGGTATTTTTTGGATTTTTATTTGATTTTATTGAATTTTATATTGTTTTTGTGAATTTTATTTATTTTTTATTTTTTATTTTAGAAAATATTTTGTAAAATTTCCTTATTTGTTTTTATTTTTATGTTGTAATTTGTTTTACAGTTTTTATGAGTTTTCAAATTATTTTTAGGTTTTTTTATGGGTTTTTTATTTTTAAAGTGAAAAATTAAGTGTATATTGAAAATTATGATGTATTTTGAATTTTTAAAGTTGAAATAATGAGAAAATCTTTTTTTATTTTTATTAGAATGTAGGTGAAATTATCTTCAAAATAATATGTTATGCCTTTTTAGGCGATTTTTATTTATTTAGTTATGAACTTTTAAGTTTTGTATATTTTATATTTTCTAGTAGTTTTATTATTTGATTTTTGTTTTTGGTTTATTAGGTAAAATATGGTAAAATATATTGTAGATAATTTTTATAATATTTTTAAAGGTGTTTTTATATTTTTATGATTTTCAAAATTTGCTATATTTTATGGTGTTTTCAAATATTTATTAAAATAGAAAAATATTTTTTTATTTTTTTAAAAATTCTTTAATATTATATATAGAATAATATGCGGTATTTCTATGTATTTTTATTATTTTTAATTTCTTATAGTGAGATTTATTATCAACGACATCCATAATGGAATATCCACTACCCATGAGCTCGATGGATCTCAAACTAGTAATATATCCCATTATCCTCGACGTCTTAGTTTGATTAGCTTACAAAACTCGAAATTATACTAATCCTTATATAGTTTCTTTAAGCATATAATTGATATGATATTGTTACCTAATATCTCTTAAATAATCCATTCATTGATACAAATGTTACTCATACTTTATTCTCAAACTATCAGATCTGTCCACACGACCACTAATATGCAACTACAATTTATATTCTAAGTATGAATCAGACCGCATGTTAGGTAAAATTCAGTGTTTCCATTATATGCATACTTTGATTAACCTTCCTTCTTATCTTTACTATAGTCAATCTTCTGCATAATTACTATTCCCACATATGATTTTTGGATGCATGGTATTAGCTACAATAAAATGATTCCTTGTTTTAATAACATAAATCTTATCTCCTGCATCAGCAAAGAATCACATGGTTTCGTTTAGTCGGGTTTTCTTTGTATAATCAATCTTCCGTACCTTAAATTCAAAGCATATGATGCTTCTAGATATATAGTTTTCTGCAGTACATAGTGATATTAGCCAACTAGATAGATGTGATCGTATAAAAGAAATAATGAAGAATAATATCGAATAACCCTTACTAAAAACTTGGTTTCTTGCGCTTAATTCTCCAGTTGCTTCGCATGCTCTTTCCTCTCCCCCTCTCTCTCTCTCTAGAAAGTCGAAATGGTATTTTGTGGCACAATCAATCCATATTTACCGGTCTTATATGGCGAGAACTCTCTTATATTATTAAAAAAACAAACCAATTACTACCTCCCGCCTTAGTCTCACACGTAACCAGTTAAGGCCACACGCCATTTGTATTTTTTCCCATGTATTTCTCTCATGGATACACTTATTTTTTCCCAATGTATTCATTCTATTCTTATTTTTTATATTGTTTTTAATTCCTCTATAACCTACAAGTTGACCATATCCACCAGGTTTGGAAGTATATACATATACCCTCGTATTACCATATTTCTCTTAAGTTATTTAAAAAATCTATAGAGAAAATCATATCCATTTTATTGTTAATTAATACCACGACATCCCTTAATTGCTCAACTCTCATATTCCTATAATTACTACAGTTAAATTTATTTATAATTATTAAATTTTCAGAACCTTTCTTGCATGGATATTTTCTTATATGTCCAATTTCTACATGATCCATTCATTTCCTTTTATTTCATAATGGTTATTTATAAGCGAAAATTATATATATATATATATATATATATTTGATTAATATCTATTCTAAAAAAATGTCGTAACATCAAAATTGTTCATGCATCAAAGCAAGTATTACAACAAGGACAAATTTAACGGATGCAATGAGGGGCAAATTCCTCCTCTAAATTTTGGATTACATATTATATATGTAATTATTTTCCTCTGTATCTTTAAGGTAAATATAATTATAATATTTCCTAACTATAATTCTCCTTTTGATTTTTAGGGAAAACTCATACGTCCCTCTCATTTCTATAGAAAAAATTCAATAATCTTTACCAATAGATAATATGCCTCTTAACATAAAACTGCTACCCAACAATAATAGATTTTACCTGAAATCAACATATATAAAATAATTTCTTCAATCAATAAATTATAATGGATCCATTCCCCAATCTTATTGGTTATCCTTTTTTAGAATCAAACTATAGAATGAACCTATCTTTCATCCAATATCATTGTCACTTTATTAATCTAAAAATTTTGAATCTAAAAAAAATCATTTATTGTAAAGCCTCATAGATTAATCATTGATCTTATTTATTATAAGTAAGGTGGTCAAATGCACATATATTCTTGATCAGTGCATTTTTCTTCATAGACATTAATATTTCTTGTTGTTGATAACATGAAGCATAGAATCATGTATTTTATATTTTCGATTTGATATGTAGTATATATTGAAATTTATCAAAATCTAAATATTGAATTTTAAAAAAGTAAAATATTAGAATATGAATTACTTAAAGAAAGTATGAATATCATTCACGAAAATCCCGACATTGTTTAACATAGTGATACCAATTTACGTAAAATTGAATAAAACAGATACATATGATTAGAAATAAGTTCAAAATTGAATATTATTTACGTGAAAACTATATGTATATTTTGTCCCTCACCACTATTGTTACATAATGAATATGATTGTACTGTAATTGGTAGACATATTTTTTTAAAACCTCGTGCCCCCTCCTCAAAAATGTTCTGACTCCGTTCTGTGTGTTGTGTATGTGTGATGCTTATTAGAATCCCAGAACAACACAATCCTTTCTAATAAAATTGTGATTAACCATTTGAATTGATGTGGTGTGTTTGTTACAGTCCTCGTGACCTCATTGAGTTGACTGGATATTATGGATGTTTCAAGGCCTGAGAGTTGGGAGTCGAAGATGAGTTCTTGAACACAATCTGCATGAACTATCTAGTGTTGTCCGATGATGCTTACTGTGGTGTCAATGATCAATGTTGAATTGTTGGGAAAGGTATGCACCAATGCCATAATTGGATAATGGGAAAGATAAAAGAATAGACACCTCCCAGTTCCCATAGTTGCATTTTTTTCAATTTCCGATTTCAGTGAAGAAAGGGAGGTGATCAATAAGATTTAAAATTGTAGGATTAAGTGATCGATCATAGTAGATTTAGTGATTGATTAGATAGTATTTTAATTTTTCAGTTTTAAGTGAAAATTTTACATTCTTATGAGCATGTATGCAAGTTTGTATCTATGAGCCTTACAAATACTTCTACAAGTGATAACAAGATAGAACTTTAGGCTTCTTGAGCAAAACTTGCCTTTGACTTTTGAGGTTTGAACCAAGTATATCGATCAGTCTTATGAGCTGCAAAAATGAATAAATACAAGTTCATATCGATAAATATGTGTCGTTATCACCACAACGACTAGGGTGTTTTTGCTAGCACCATTCCCTAATATAGGCCATCCAACATCTCATGTCAAAGCCAACACTAAATATATTAATTTCACACGAAAATCTCAAGCATGCATAGCAATTATATCAATATTCAAAGGTAATAATCATGTAAACGACAACGTATCCCATATAACCTCTACAACAATTAAAATCTGTAGTGATGATTTTTCTGTTAAGAGAGCAATAAATAAATCGTCACCAAACCATCTCCTTGTAAGTATCAATGCTATATAAGTCGTTGTTAAATTTTTAGCAATGATTACTAACCGTTGAGAAATTTAAATTCACAATGAACAAAAAGTATCATAATATTACTTTTAACAACAATAAAAAGCATTGACATTAGATATATCAACGATTTTATGTCACTATATAGAGCTCATTATTTGACTCATTTTATGTATAAAAATGCATTTTTCCGTCGCTATTTGCGGTAATGCCAACAAATAATTTATCAATTAAATATAATATAAAGTTTATTCATCATTATATAAATTAAACTAAACATGGACCACACAAAATTGTAATTAATTAATTTAGTACTTTCATAGGTTGCTTCCAACCGTCTATAACCTACAGGATAGAGCTTCCTTCATTTGACTATAAAATTTAAAAATACATCATGTGAAATTCCCTTAGAGGCCTCCAGTTCTCCGGGCTCTGCTTTGTATTCATAAACATCATGTAGCTCTTCTACAAGCTATGCTAAATATCTGATCTTGTTCAACCTTCATAAATATGTGGTACATATTTATTAAGTATCTAAAATATCTTCAGCATTACAAGTAGAGCTAGAGCTTGTCTCCACTTCTTGTCTACATCTTGCATGACAGATGGAGATGCCCCACTCCCACCCAAAAAAATTACTTAAAAGAAGCTGCAAGAAATATATCAAACCAAAGAATGAGGGATTATAACTATTTTATATAATAAATAAATAAAATAGAAGCAAATTAACACCATTTCATCACCATCAAAGAACTAAGTGAAAGATACATTATTTTGCATGAAAATTTTGCATTACATGTTCTCAAGCAATATATATCATATTCTGGGTCATTGAAGTACCACTACGTTTTACATTCAATAACACAAACAGTGGTAGCTTAAAAGGATTAAATCTATGTACCATTCTCCTTTTTTATATCATTGGGTTACTACATATATAATTGAGAATTGCAAATTTTGTTAAAGAATTACCTGTTGAAAAATCAACTGTATGATCCTATCTCTTGGCCAGATTTTTAGCATGATGCCCAACTATCTTTTGCATTACCTACCTACATATGATCCTCCTTAGGATGCAAACACAATTCAAATTAAACAAACACTTTTTGGTACACAAGAAGGTGAATTATCAAAATATCTACCCAATATGGCAACATGTAAATTATATATTAAAGGATAATCTCATATCTGTATATATGAGTGATGAATCAATGATTCACATTTTTTCTTAAAACCCTTAACAAATACATGTAAATATCCATTAATTCCCTTCTTTTATCAAAACTCCATTCATGAATAAGAATGTACTTTTATGCATAAAAAACATGTAAATAAATAAAAAATTAAAAATGAAGAAAAGAAAAGAAGGCAGATTGTAAATATGTATATATGTACAATATGACTTACAAAATATAAATATAGCTAAAATATATATTTCTATAACCTAATCCCTGAGACCAAGTCAACATGGATTGTTCGACAAACAAACAAGTAGGGGGAGATAAGGAAAGAATCATAAAAATAATTAAAGATACATTCCACACATTCTTCATTATTTATCAAATAAATATCAGATATTCACTGATTTTTAATTAATTCAGATGTGCATAGTTTTCACCAAACTCTTTTTCTAATTATTTCTAAAAAATGTATATAAAAATATAAAAATAAGTTAAAAATATCATCTTGTACATATGCCAAGAAATCCAACATTTAAACTGTCAAATTCTCACCTTCCGAACATCATAACTTTCTCATATGAACTCCAAATTCACTCTACCCACCTTTAAAGTTCATAAATAATATTCTCTAATTAATGGAAGTGATTTCATTAAAATCGGAGTCTGTTCGCAAAAAGTTGATTTTCAGACCTAATGACAATGGTGTTTCTGGGCTATTTATTTTATTTAGAACACACTATTTCTAGCTTTATGAATTTTATAATTTTTAATTAGTTTCGTGATCTTGTATTTTCACCATGATTTATTTCAGAATTTTTGGAGCTTCTTTATTATTTTAATAAAATCCAAAACCCTAATTTATAGATGAAATGGAACTGTATAACTTATACCCATATTTATTAATATATCTAAAGTAATTTATTAAAACCCACAAAAAACTCATAAAGACTTTATTTATTACTCTAATAATTAAGAAAATATAAAATTAATATATAATTATTTATTTAATTAAAAATCCAAAACCTATTTATTAATAAAATATTTATATTTTGTATAATATTTATTATTTATAAAAAGGATTTATACCATAATTTAGATAATTTAATTATCTATATTTTTTATTTTTATATCTGTTTAAAATAACATCATTTAATATTTATTATTAATTTATATTGAATTTTCACATCTGGCCAACGAGGTGCTGACACGTATCAACACCTGGTGTCTTCTTCTTCAAGAAGCTGTTGCAGCTTCTAGTCCAACACCCCTTCTTCACCGAATTTCCCCGCTCCATTTCTAACTCCTTCATTCAATCCTACTCCTCCATTTCCTTCTCCTAACAACCATCTTACACGTCTACCCTTAGATCTACCCAAACCTCCTTCCATTTCACCTATAAAAAGCTCTAAAGTTGGCGTGATCAACTTACTCTCCAACTAACCTTGAACCACCCAGTTCCAGTCGCTGGCCCCTTCCCTTCCAAGCCTTGTTCCGACCAACTGAGGTGGTGACAAAACCTAGGAGAAGCCCCGCGTGGAAGGAGGAACGTCGGAGGAGACGTTCCAAGGCTAGCTTGGCCTTGTATCGCCGCCATCGGGCCGTGTCAAGCTCCAGCAAGGATTGACCGTCGAGCAACGACCAGAGGTAATACACCTATATTCCCCAGATCTATTCCTCCATCTTTGCAATTTTATTTCTTGAAGTTTGTGCCAAGTTTAACGTAGATAATCGCGCGATTAGATTCATTGATCATCCTTCTTAGACGCGCACCTAATTCACATCTCAAATTCATTTCAAATCAACCAAAGTCATGACTCATTCCTCTTTCGTTTTCACGATCATTTTCACTAATTGTGGAAAAACATTTTTTTAATCTGCAAATCTTATAATTGTTGGCCGATTCTTGCATGAATCGAGCACCTAGATGTCCTTTTGCAGGTATATCTTTCATCTAGAATGAAACCTGGACATCTGGAGCTTCCAAAGGTGAAGAAATTCCAAATCAAGAAGGTGCCGCATCATCTTCCAGATAGTTGGACCGGCCATCTTCATCAACGGATCGTCGACCGTCGTCGCATCCTTTGGAGCAGCTCCACCGCAGGCAAGCTCGAGGGGTGAAGGCGTCACCCCTCTGGCCCTACCGAAGGCCCCAGATCGTTGTTGACTGCCAGAGATAAATCGGAGAAGACGCCATCGTCATCAACCGCACGTCGAAGCTCAAGAATAGGAAAAACGCCAGAAGCTACAGGCTGCCAACACATGTCCCCCACGGACAACTCAGACCGCGTCGCCTTCTTCTAATCTTGATCGTCAAATGCGAAACGGTGGAGAATTTGCATCTTAAACCCATCTGAGTTCCAAATTTTCAGTTGCGCACCAGAAGTTTCCAGAATTACGTTTAGGTCCCTACACAGGGACTAAATGTAATAACTTTAGTTTTCTTTTCAGTTCAGTCCTTTTCAGGGACCTTTTTGTAATAAAACATTAAAATTTTCTCTGCAGTTACACCCCTGGCTTGTAGGGGTTGTTTGGACCTCGATTTTTTTGTATTTTTCCATATTTTTTAGGGTAGACTTATAACTACCCAAGACACTATCCTAGTATTTTTCCCAGATTTTTTCGTCGCTCCATTGTGTTGTTTTTATTTTCGTAATCTTGAGTTAGCTTTGAGCCGAATTTCTTTTAATTTCTTTCTTTGTAAAATCAAGAATAAAGAGGATTTTTCAGGAATTTCTTCATTGTCTAAGAAATCATGGTTTTAATATTCTGCCTCCTTGAGTTTGACCCAGGCACACTTACCTGGTAAAATAAATAGTGTAAGATAAAATAGGAGAGAAATCGCTTTATCCAATTCACTTTCTCTCTCTCTCTCTCTCTCCTATTTTATCGATCTTTGTTTGATCAACTAGGGTTTTGGTTCGGAGCTATCTCTACACCGACATCTTATCGCTCCCGAAATCTCGAGTTATCAAAATGGCGCCGTTGCCGGGGAGGCGTTATTTCTACATCGATTTTTGACTCGATTTTCTTGAAAATCTAATTATTCTTGATATTAAAAGTTTCTTTTCTCTTTTGTAATTTTCTATTGGTTTTTGATTTACAGCTTTCTCCTCAATTTTTACGTTAATTTAAATTTTTGTTTACAATTTTGTGTGTGTTTCTTCTAACTAATCTTTGTAGGGCATGTAGGTTCAATCGTCTTCCTCCGAAGCTAAAGTAGTTGAAAGTGCAGAGACCGAGTTTTTCGGTTGCTGAGGGCAAGATTAGTTAGAGTCTCTGTTGTAATTTTATGTTATTCCTATAAAAAAAGTAAAAAAGAAAGAAAAAAAGAGGGCAGTTGCCCATGTTTTTGTATTTTGTAAAAGGGGCCCCATAAGGGCATCCCGACTTGGACCTCCCCTCCCCTTTTTCTCGGGGTCTGATTCACCGAGTGTTGTGCATTCGAGGGATCAGGGCACCCACCGCAGTTTTTCTCGCATCGCTAGTTTTCCGTGGTTTTTCACGAGGCTAGGTGCTTGCTTAGGGGTATTCGTTTTTTTCCTATCTGATTCAGCCTTCGTAGATAGTTTTAGGACTCGCAACCTAGTGCATGATTTTAGAATTTATAAAAAAATATAATAATAAAGACATTCGTTAGACACTTGTATGAAAAAGATCAAAAAAATATAAATCCAAAAATAAAATCGAGACTACTTAAGTATCTGACCTTAAAATAAATGTAAGAATCAATTGATTTGGGAGAGTAATCCCCACACTTCAACTGCAGGTACTTTCCAGATTTTGTGAGTGAGGGACGACACTTAAGGATGGTACCAAAGCCTGTGTTTCTTTCAATATATTACTTAGTCCATACACCTAATCACTGTTTTTCAGTGGGTACGCTCGGGTAGCCGGAAATGGTCCGATTTTACTTAGTAGAGTGGGGGGTTTAGAGGACACTGCGTAAGGCTCCGTCCACAAGCAACACAGGTAGCCAAAAACGGTCTGTGCTTACTCCCATACTGGCTGAGAACAAGTGGTTTTTTGTAAGGACTCGAGACAGTATTGAGGGGAAATTCCCGGCACCTATCAGCTCGCGATAATTGGTGAATATACTTGTATGCTAAAATAGCCCTAAAACCGACAAGATAAACGACCAAACTCTTACGGTCATCATCGAGTTGTGTTGGTGAAAATGGGGTTTGCTTTGTGTTTGCTTGTGGGGCGTGAGTTACCGCATCTTATACGCATTTCCCATCTCTCTTGACTCCTGAATACTCTCTTGATATTGAAGATGACGACTCGATGGCTATTTTGCTCAGACTCCATGCACTCTCGATCTTTCACCATCCGTCGTACATATTCACAAACTCGGGATGTCCCTCTTCCCGAGTTGGTTCCATCTGATCTCGAGGAGAGTCAGACCCAGACTCCCTCGCCTCCCGGCCAGTCTTCTGAGGCAGATCCTTGCCTCAATTTATTGTCACTTTCTCCAGCTAATTTTTCGTTGAGTTCTTACGAGAAGTTTTCCTTCACAGAAGATTTGAAGCATATGGATCATGGAAAAGGACCAATAGAGGAGAGGCCAACTGAGGAGCATCATGCTGATGGAAGATCGGATCCAGCCACAGATATTACAATCGGGATTCTAGACATACTACAGCAGATGAATATCCAACTCCGAGAACAATTTAGAACTCAGAATGAGTTTCGAGTTGAGATAGTCGCGCTGAGGGCAGGAGCTGGGAATCCATTACCACCTGTAGTGGTTCCCGCTACTTTACGAGATGCGTATAACCCGGGAGCTAGGACACTACACCATTGGATTCGGCTATCGCCGAATCAAGGGCCATATGAGTTGAAACTGTCCTTCATCGCTTTACTTCCCATGTTCTATGGGAATGCTGCAGAGGAGTCGTTTACTTTTCTGTAGCAGTTTGAGATGATTTGTGGTACAACTAGTTATCCAGGAGTTACGTAAGAGGTTGTTCGCCTTAAAGACTTTCCCTTCACCTTAGCAGATAAGGCACTTTACTGGTTAAGTCACGTAGGGAGGGAAATTTCTACATGGGACGATCTGAAGTCCACACTCCTGCGTAAATATTTTCCTCTATGAAGGGCGAACATGATGAGGAGGCAGATCTCCAACTTCACACAATTACTGAATGAATCTTTCCATGAGGCATAGGATTGATTCAAGGCCTTACGGAGAGATGTCCTCATCATGAGATACCGATGAAGGTGCTTGTACATAATTACTTTGGAAGACTCCAACCGGATATTCAGGGGCTGGTGAGTGCCGCTTGTGGCGGCAGTTATCTGCAAAAGGATGCTGAGTCTGTCTGGTCCATCTTTGAAGGGATGACAGAAAACTCGAGAGTCGTCGACTCTACTCGGGCAATCCAGAAGGTCCCTCAGCCACCACATCATCGAGAGCATCATAAGGTGGCAAATATTTTAGATACTGAATCCAATACCAACATGGGTTTTATCAGCAAGAAGTTAACATTGGTAGATGTTATTCAGACGCAAGTTCAGGATTTGCAGCCGCTGCGAGAGCTGGAGAAACTCTCATCTCTGCCTCAGCAGTTGAGTGATCTTACGAAGAAGGTAACAGAACTGCACTTCAATGTCAGCAAGCTCAAGCTTCTTCGACTTCACAACCTGCACGGAGGTCTTTACCCACTTCGCCCACCTGACAAATCCATTTTGTCCAGAGCGAGCCAGAGACTCCGCAGATTGATTGGCATGACGACCAGTCTCATGCCAATTCTGGTTATATCACCAGTTCTGTAGACATCGATGTTTAGCCTCAAGCCACTCTTGAGATCAACGGAATATGGTGTACTCCGATTCAGCAACCACGTGTACATCATCATCAGCAACAACAACAATATAGTCATCCGCAGCATGGGCGTCCACATTTTCAGCACCGACAACCTTACATGCAGCAACAGTCTCACCAGCACGCATATCAGAGACCACATTCTTTTCTGTATCCTACTACACATTCACAAACACATCATTACCAGCAGCAGCAACAGTCTTCCTTCACACTACAGAGATCGCTTCAGCATTACACTTCACAACAACACATACCCAAGCAGGAGAGATTAGATAGCCATGGTCACCACACAGAGTCTGAAATATCTTCACAGGTCCTGGCACTGAATCAAATCATGGATATGTTGATTACACTTCAGCTTGCACATAGGACAAAGATGGAGCAGGTTAACCGTCGTCTGTATGAGTTAACCGTGCCTAAGACCACTCTTCCAGCTCAGCCTAATATGAAGCCAAACAACAAGAGGAGCCATTTAGATCAGGTAGACACCACTACATGTACGATCTCTTTTCCTGAGTTTTTATCTAACTTCATTCATCTCAGGAAGGTAGATCACCACGATCATCTGATAGAGTAGAGGAGAGGGCACGTGATGAGGAGCGAGAGCCAATCCATGGTCAGACACATTCTGATGCTGAGGAGGAGGACTGCCACGATGATAAGGATCACGATGATGACCGGTTTGATGATCAGAGAGAGGGGAGCGATGTAGAGACAGTTGACATGGACACAAGCGAGTCAGACAATGATATCACACCAGACCATTGATTAACCTTAAAATCGGTGGTCTTAAGTTCAACATAAGGCAGGAACTCAGTCGCTGAACCGGCCATGCGAGATTCGGATTAAATCAACAATTATCCCACGACAATCAAATCAAGCAATGAAAATAGAGGTGGAGTAAAAATTTATTATAACTCTACAAAAATGTGTATAGTGTGCAAGTGTGTAGAGGTCGAACACAACGAGCAAGCAAGATAGATCAAGCAAAATGCACAAAATGTGATGTGATCAAGTGCCAACCAAGAAGAAAATTTTTGTGGGTTTTTAAATTTTTTATTTGATTTTTAATTTTTATATTTTAATACTTTAATTTTTAATTTACTGATTTTGTATTTTATTTTTTTATATTTTATATTTTTTGTATTTTTCTTTATCTTCTTATAAATATCTAAGATATACAAGGAATATGTATAAACTAGAGATAATAGAGAGATAAAAATAGGGAAGAATAATCAAAAATCAGGAAATAAAATGTTTTTGTGTTTTTTATAATTTTCTAATGTTTTTATGATTTTTATAGGTTTTTCTGAATTTTTTGGCATTTTTAGAGGCAAAAATACTAGAAAACAGTGTACTAAATTACTGGCCAAAATTAAAATGAGGATGAAAAATATCAAACAGTATCCAAAATTCCTCAAATTAATTTTAAAATAAAGGCAATAAAATAAGGAGAATATAGAAACTGAGATTGTATTTTTAGGATTTTTCTTGAATGTTTAGATTTTTATGAAGTTTTTAGGGGTTTTCTAAATTTTAGGAGTTTTACTTTGAATTTTTTAGTGATTTTTCGATTGACATTAAATGATGATATTACATGTAAAATACAATTTCTTTGGAATTTTTCAAAAACTTTTACTAATTTTTATGGATTTTCTAATGTATACAGTACTGAAAATGCATGTTTTTGAATTTTTATAAATATGAAAATGCAATAAAAATGCAAAATAAAAGATAACGTGAAGCTACAATGCAACAGGAGCCTAAGGTAATTTTTCTAGATTTTTTTAAAGTTTTATCGATGCATGAAATAAATAGAGACAACAACAAGAAACGACACTACCTGCAAGGGCATATATGTAAATAAGAAAACATCCAAGGGCCACAGTGTAAGTTTTCCACAAAATTTATAACTAATTCGCAAAGTTCCAGGACCAAATACAAATATCGAAACCCGCTAGGGCACGCCTGCAAATTTTCCCAGCCCCACACGTGACTAGCACGTGCTTAGGGAGGACCTAAATGCAATATACAAAAATCCTAGGGGTTGATGTGCAAAATATCCAAAAATATTACACGTAACAAAATAATTCCTGGACTAAAGCGAAATAACCAAACTCGTAGGGGTCCAATGCAAAAACACCACCACCCCACGTGCACAGATTACGTGAGGTGACGTGGAATGGACCTAGATGCAAATAACGAAAGTTCGGGGGCCTAGATGAAAATATTATAAAAATATTTAAACTGCAGATGAAAGTTTATAGACTAAAAATAAATACAAAAACGCTCAGGGTAAAAGATGCAAAATACCCAGAGCAATGCGATCCAACGACGGTGGTGAGGTCACTTGACACGTGGCGCGTAAAGGACGGATGATGATGCTTCACGGATGGACGACAGCGATTAGATCCCCTCGGATGGATCAGACGGCTGGGCTGCTGGGAGATCCAACGGCTGCTGCTAGGGCTGGAGGTACTGCCTGATCTAACGGCACAGGAGGATGGAGCAAGAACAGGGAAGCGTCGCCGACAAAGCGAGCTTCCCTGCCGTCTATCAGTGGGCTCCGGCGGTCTTCTGGCTCCAAAAATGGTCTACATCCTCCCGCGGTCTTCCTTTATCTCCTGATAGCTCCAGAAAACCTCGACGACGGCGCACGGTGGGTAGCCGGAGCGCGCTCCGGCGAGGATGAATGTTAGGGCGATTAAATGGATGGAACTCGAAGATTCTTGGGGGGATTTGATCCTAATGTAAGGCGAATAAAATGCGAGGAAAATGAATGAAGAAAGAGGGCTGCCTCAATGGTTGGAACCAGAGGGAGGTATACCTCGACGCCAGATATGGCAGAGGTGATTGGAGCCACCTCGGTGCTCGCTCGACCCCCCCGAAGCTCGGCGAAGGAAGCTGTCACCTTCCTCTGTCGATTGGGCACGAAAAGGGGCGCGGAGCCTGTGGAAGAGGGGTTCAAAGGAGGCTTCAAAGTCGGAGGGTCGATTATGAAGGGTTGACGTTGTGGATCTGAGGCTCCGAAGATCGAGAGAGATGGCTCGAATCGCCTCTCTTCGATCCTAGGAAAGCCTAGGGCGTGATTCATAGATGCATGGGGCGAAATAATGCAGAAGGAAGTTTCATGAAATGATGAAAGGGAAAGCCTCGAAAAATCCTTGAAATCGAGGTCAAACGAGGCTCTGACAGGCGCACATGCGGAAGACAGCCAGTTGACCAAGGTCAACTTGGACGGGCGCCTAGGTGGTCCATGTGGACCAACCAGGAAAAATCCCAAAAAAAGTTTTGTAAATTCAATTAAAAATAGAAAATTATGTTATTATTTTTAGGTTATAAAATGAAAAATATTTGTTATTTTCTACGGTATTTTAATATGATTTCTAATTATTTTTATGAGGTTTATAATTATAAGTAACCATTTTAGGCCTATATAGGTATGTATATCTATGTATTTTAATATTTGATTTTTATTTTATATATTTTAATTTTATTTATTTTGTTTATTATTTTATAAATTTATAACATATTTTTGTACATTTAAATATATTTTTATTTTATTTTTCTGAAGTGTTTTATATGCTTCATACAATAGAAGTATTAATTATGTAGGTATATATACATGTATTATACCTAGGTATGTTATATACAAGTATTTTATTTTATATTTTCGTTAGGTTTTTATTCTGATTTTAATGTACAAATATATTATAAATATTATTTACAAAATTATAAAAATATATAATTATAAAAATAATGAATAAATAATAAAATGATTATTTTAATTTGTACAAGTATACAAGTGGGGTCCAAAATTCAACTTTCAAACCGTAACTCCGAAAAATATGAAACCACTTCATTAAATAGCTTATGAGAAATTATGCACAATTAAAGGTGAATTTGACGTATTTTGAGTTTTGATTTGCAAGATACAGGTCTGGGAAGTTGGGATTCTGGAATCTTATTCAGATCATAACTTTTTATCTGTACATTATTTTTGTGTGAAATCAATTTTATATTTTTCTTTACTTTATTATCTACAGCTTTCATGTACAAAGTTTCTTTATTTGTGGTATAAGAAGTTGAACCAAAATTAGGTCACAAAATGATAAGGAATGGGTTAAATAAAAGGGATTTTTATTGATTTTTGGCCCTTATCTTCCCCTACTTTATTCCTTGTCGACCTAGTCATCGAGATGCCTAGGTCTCGGGGTTTCGGGTCAAAAAATATTTACAATATTATATTCTTTTTCTTTTCTTTTCTTTTCTTTATTATATAATTTTGGCTTTAAAAACCGCATTTTATACACTATTTACACTATAATGCATGGATGATAAAATGCATGAATTAACGTTATTTACACACATTTGCCAGGGTTTTTGAGGCCAAAATGATAGAATAAAGATGATGAAATGTGGATTCATCATCCCCCTATACTTTGCCTTTGCTAGTCCCTAGCAAACACTTATGCAATAAGTGCAGAAAGAAAAATAAAGAAAATAAAAAGAAGAAGGTGGATTAAATTTAATTATCAAACTTGTCTGCACAAAATCAAAGTTTGGAGCTTAAGTTGGACCTTTGGATTTTTAGTGCGGGCGGAACCTTAATGAGAACCGAATTTGAAATCCAACAGTCCCTGAGAATCCCAAAACTCTGTTCAAGTCTCCTCAATAGCCAGGTCAGAAATATTTCAACTTATACGCAAACCCTTATGTCTATGAATCTGACTCTTACAGTGTAAGTGATGGTGGCTCTCCCCAAATAGAATGACAAAGATACCGACTTCTCCAATATGACAACCCAATAATTCCCCAATCCAACAACTCATTCCTCTAGGAGCGGGGTATTCCCTTCTAAGTTCAAGTGGCAACCAGCTCAAGAGGAGGGGGATGAAGAGAAGAATGGACGGTAGCCAGTGTAGCTACCTATCCTAGGATGCAAGACCAGTGTAGTCAAGTCATCCAACTACAGGCTCACATGATTTGACTTTGAAGCTCAAGCTTGCTTATTTGACTTTACACATATGTACACTCCGACAGGCATTTTTATTTTTCGTACAGGCTTGTCCACTTTTTTGGAGTTTTTGCTTTTTGCATTTTTTTAATACTATATACAACAGCATTTACATAGGGAGTTTTTCCTCTTGATCCAGTAGACTATCCCTCTTTTGAAGCTTTATCGCAACCCACAATCTCCTATCCTTGAAAGTCATCATCACTGAACGGGTTGGGATGCACTTCCCTCCCTAGAGGAGGACAAGTGTTTCCACATGTGTGCGTCTCATACCGGCAAATCCAACCTCCTCACCACTCCAATTGAGTTGAGCCATGTGAAAAGTGCAGGTGTCCAAGTTAGGTCATTATCAACAAGAGTCGTGCATGTGCTCCGAAATACTCTACTTAGGCAGTCAAGAACCCATTGAACTGAGTCCTGTGATCCTCAAAGAATTAAGTTAACTAGACCTGAAGTACCTCAATTCCAGCCCTCTAAGGTTCCTGTTAATTATGTACATTTTAAGGTCCAATCAAGATCCAATATTCGGATTTTACTTAGACTCGTTCAATCATCAAACTCAATCCGAAAAATGTGAATGTTATGCAAAGGCAAAAAATAGTGATGCAATTTTCCAAGATTTTGAACTTTTTATGGATTTTTGAAAAGGTGAGGCATATGCATTTTTTGTATTTCAAAAGATTTTTCAAATGTTTTTTTTGGTATTTTAATTTTGCAAATGTTTTTGGGATTTTTGAAAACAACAAGGGTTTTGGCCAAAAACTAGGTACAAATATTTACACGGGGATGCATCTTGTATTTACAAGATCTAGATTTTAACATTTACAAGAGTAAGTGGTCGATTTTATAGGTATACACATAGAGAATTTTAGGTGCGATGTAAATATTCCTCAGACTTATTTGAAAAGGGTTTTTCAAACAATTTTGAAAACTATAGTCCAAAATAATTTTTACAAACAATTTTTACAAACATGTACACACATTTGAAAATCATTTTGCAAAGGTTTTCCAAACAGTATATATAGATTTTTCAAATATTTTTGCAACCATTTTTCAAACCATTTGCAAATCTTTTTTCGAACCTTTTTATTTCACACAAAGAAAATAATTTTTCAAACAAAATGTTTTTACAAAGGTTGAAAACATGTAAGAAAATGTTTTCGAAATAGTTTTCATAAGATTTTTCACAAAGGTTTTCAAACTATTTTTCAAACATTTTGCAAAAAATATTTTCACCTGATATACTAATCAGTAAATAAAAAAGAATTTGAGGAATAATCACATATTTTTATTAAGTGTTTTTAATAAATCTTAAAAGTATGATTAGACATACTTATTAGTAAAAATACGGAAGTACGAGTTATGGCTAAAGTATATACGCAGTATATACGACCCCCTATACTTAGCTTGAGCTATGTCCTCATAGATCAGAGAGAAAAGAGAAGACATAACTCGTACTGAGTATAGAAAAGTCTAAAGAATAAATGAATAAGAGATGAATAAACGAATGAGAAGTCGAACGTCCCCCCCCCCCATACTTAGGATCAAATAATCCTAAGTATAGCAGACTGTACACAAAGCAGGAAGGGTCAAGGGTGGGAATGAACATATTGTACTCAAACTGTCTCCCCCTATACTTGGGGTAAGATATCCCTAAGTATAGATAAGAAGAGGAGACAATGGAGAGGATCAAAAAGAATAGAACACTCGGGGTACACACCCCCCCATACTTAGGACAAAGTACGTCCTAAGTATAGAAGACTGTCTACAAGGGGCGACACCTTTTTGATAGATACTAAGGATAGAAAAGGAAAAGAAGAAAAGAAGAAAAGAAGAAAAAGCTAAATCACATCTCAGTGTGTGTACCCCCTATACTTAGGACAAGGTGCGTCCTAAGTATAGAAAAATCACAAGATGAAGATGGGGTAGCAGACATAATGAAAGAATGATATGGACAGATGGATCTATACAGCAGAAGATGTAAGTGATAACCATGTATGAGATGCAAATGATATGAGTCAAAGAACACATCTCACACCAGAAGAATGGGGGAAACGTCAACGGTCGGCGGATCATGATCTAGATATAGCTTCAGGTGTTGACCGTTAACACGAAAGGTAGAGGAAGATGACAGCTCGAATATATCAATGCTACCATTGTCATGTACATTCCTAACCACATACGGACCTTTCCATTACTCTGTAATTTCCCTGGAAATAACTTCAGCCTGGAATCAAACAACCATACGCGTTGATCGGGCTCAAAGTGTTTAGGGCCGATATGAGAATCGTGCCATGTCTTCACTTTTTCCTTATACTATAGGCTGCTAGAAAAGGTTGTATCTCTCAATCCCTTCAGGGCTGCCAACTCTACTTTCCTCTATTCTCCTATACTCTTGGGATCCAATAATAACTCAGTAACTACCCAAAGTGACTTGTGCTTGATCTCCACTGGTGGATGGCACGGCTTACCATAGACGAGACGAAAGGGAGATGTCCCTAATGGTGTCTTGAAGGATGTCCGATAGGCCTACAAGACCGAGTCCAGAAGCTGTGACCAATCCTTTCGGTCTGGGCGGACAACCTTCTGTAAGATAGTCTTGATCTCCCTATTCGACACTTCAGCAAGACCATTAGTCTGAGGGTGATATATCCAAAAATATTACACGTAACAAAATAATTCATGGACTAAAGCGAAATAACTAAACCCGCAGGGGGTCCAATGCAAAAACACCACCACCCCACGTGCACAGATCATGTGAGGTGACGTGGGATGGACCTAGATGCAAAAAACAAAAGTTCGGGGGCCTAGATGCAAATATTACAAAAATATTGAAACTGCAGATGGGAGTTTATAGACTAAAAAAATGCAAAAACGCTCAGGGTAAAAGATGCAAAATACCCAGAGCAATGCGATCCAATGGCGGTGGTGAGGCCACTTGACACGTGGCACGTAAAGGACAGCCGATGACACTTTGCGGATGGACGGCAGCGATTAGATACCCTCAGATGGATCGGACGGATGGGCTGCTAGGAGATCCAACGGCTGCTGCTAGGGTTGGAGGTACTTCCTGATCTAACAGCGCAGGAGGATGGAGCAAGAACAGGGAAGCGTCGCCGGCGAAGCGAGCTTCCCCGCCCTCGATCGGCGGGCTCCGACAGTCTTCTGGCTCAAAAAAAGGTCTGCTACCTCCTGCGGTCTTCCCCTATCTCCTGATGGCTCCAGAAAACCTCGACGATGGCTGAGGCTCGTGAGGGAGGGCGGCGGAGCTGGGATGCTCCACGAAACTCCGGCGAGATGCAAAACGAGCCCCAGGCTCGAGTCAATGCTCATTGACCAGCAAAAAGGTGTGAAAGGGTCCAAGGCAAAATGCCCCCCACGGAGGTGGAAACGAGGCGAGGGGCGACTGCGCACGGTGGGTGGCCGGAGCGCGCTCCGGCGAGGATGAACGTTAAGGCGATTAAATGGATGGAACTCGAAGATTCTTGGGGGGATTTGATCCTAATGTTAAGGCGAATAAAATGCAAGGAAAATGAATGAAGAAAGAGGACTGCCTCAATGATTGGAACCAGAGGGAGGTATACCTCGACGTCGGATATGGCAGAGGTGATTGGAGCCGCCTCGGTGCTCGCTCGACCCCCCCCCCCCCTCGAAGCTCGGCGATGGAAGCTGTCACCTTCCTCTATCGATTGGGCACGAAAAGGGGCACAGAGCCTGTGGAAGAGGGGTTCAAAGGAGGCTCGAAAGTCGGAGGGTCGATTATGAAGGGTTGACGTTGTGGCTCTGAGGCTCCAAAGATCGAGAGAGATGGCTCGAATCGCCTCTCCTCGGCCCTAGGAAAGCCTAGGGCGTGATTCGCAGATGCATGGGGCGAAACAATACAGAAGGAAGTTTCATGAAATGATGAAAGGGAAAGCCTCAAAAAAATCCTTGAAATCGAGGTCAAACGAGGCTCTGACAGGCGCACATGGGGAGGACAGCCAGTTGACCAAGGTCAACTTGGACTGGCGCCTGGTTGGTCCACGTGGACCAACCAAGAAATAATCCAAAAAAAAGTTTTGTAAATTCAATTAAAAATAGATAATTATGTTATTATTTTTAGTTTATAAAATGAAAAATATTTTTTATTTTCTAAGGTATTTTCATATGATTTTTAATTATTTTTAGGAGGTTTATAATTATAGGTTACCATTTTAGACCTATATATGTATGTATATCTATGTATTTTAATATTTGATTTTTATTTTGTATATTTTAGTTTTATTTATTTTGTTTATTATTTTATAAATTTATAACATATTTTTGTACACTTAAATATATTTTTATTTTATTTTTCTGTAGTGTTTTATATGCTTAATAAAATAGAAGTATTAATTATTTAGGTATATATACAGGTATTATACCTAGGTATGTTATATACAAGTATTTTATTTTATATATATACTTTAGGTTTTTACTCTGATTTTATTGTACAAATATATTATAAATATTATTTACGAAATTATAAAAATATAAAATTATAAAAATAATGAATAAATAATAAAATGAATATTTTAATCTGTACAAGTATACAAGTGGGGTCCAAAACTCAACTTTCAAACCGTAACTCCTAAAAATATGAAATCACATTCATTAAATAGCTTATGAGAAATTATATACAATTAAAGGTGAGTTTGATGCATTTCGAGTTTTTATTTGCAAGATACAGGTCTGGGAAGTTGGGATTCTGGAATCTTATTCAGATCATAACTTTTTATCTGTACATTATTTTTGTGTGAAATCAATTCTGTATTTTTGTTTACTTAATTATCTACAACTTTCATGTACAAGGTTTCTTTATTTGAGGTATAAGATGTTGAACCAAAAATAGTTCACAAAATGAATAAAGAATGGGTTAAATAAAAGGGATTTTTATTGATTTTTGGCCCTTATCTCCCCCTACTTTATTCCTTGTCGACCTAGTCATCGAGATGCCTAGGTCTCGATGTTTCGGGTCATAAAATATTTACGATATTTTATTCTTTTTCTTTTCTTTTCTTTATTTTATAATTTTGTCTTTAAAAACCACATTTTATACACTATTTACACAATAATGCATGGAGATAAAATGCATGAATTAACGCTATTTACACGCATCTGCCAGGGTCTTTTAGGCCAAAATGATAGAATAAAGATGATGAAATGTGGATTCATCAACCATGCAGATACTCCCGTTGCAGATTTTTCTTCTCATGTTTTAGAGAGTTTTGTACATAATTCTGAAACTCTCGTTGTACACACTGATTCCACTTCTGATACAAATAAAAAGTTTGATTTTGACATTCCTGATATTGTTCCTTTTCCTAATGCCTTGTTTGGAAAAGGAAAATAAAAACACCAAAATGAATGTTGTCACTCCAGAGACCGAGCGATTATTGAAAGATCACATCTTTTTGAAGATCCCACTTCACGATGCCTTGGATCACTTTCCTATGCTCAAGAATCAGTTGAAGAATAAATGTACCATGCGTAGGAAAAATAGATCACGTACAGAGAAACATGTTTTGACCAAGGCCACATCCTACGATATACAAAACAAATTGCCTAAGAAGAAGAAGGATTCAAGAGCACATTACGTCAGATGCGAGATTTCCCATGAAGCATTCGATCGCACTTTATTAGATAACGGTTCCTCGATCAATTTGATACCATCTTGTTTACTCGATAAGCTCGAGTTAAGTCCTCTTTACAAATCCCGCACGATCCTTCAGTTTGCTGATAGATCTGTAAAAAGACCTAGGGGCATATTGAAGAACGTTATTGTGACCGTGCAGGACCTGCAGTTCCCAGTGGACTTTACTGTCCTGGACATGGATTGCCCTATACAGTTGCACCTTACCTCGATCATTCTTGGGAGGCCTTTCTTAGAGACCGTGAAGGCTCTTTTTGATTATGATATAGGAAAGGTCTCTTTTCATGCTGAGGGTGAGAAGGTACATATAGAGATGGTGAGAGAGTCACACACATCCAGTGTCACATCTACAACCAGTTCAGATATCTTGAGTTCTTTAGCCACATGTTGTTACATGGATGAGGTTCGCCTTGACGACCTTGAGAGGTATCAAGTAGAGACCCAGTATTTACCAGTAGAGGATGGGCCCGAGACTACAGTTGGTAGTTCTTCTGATGGTACTTTATATTTCAGTATGGATGATGATGAGAAGATGGAGCAGATACCTGAGGATTTTATTGCAGATATTTCAAATTCAGTGAGTTTACATGATTCCTCCACTTCATATGATCTAGAGTTTGAGTTTCATTTAGCTTAGCTATTTTCCTCTAGTCATTCTGAGGATGAGCATAGTCGCGAGTCAGATGATGTTTTAGACATCTTCTGTAGTCCGACTCTGGAGCATATTGAGATGGTGGATAGACGTATTGCAGACACATCTACCACCAGCACAGATCCCATTACACATACAGATGAGGTTACATCAGAGCCAGATTCTACCTTACTAGAGCTGAGAACATTGCCACGAAACATGAAATACGCTTTCATCATTATTAGTGCATCTTTGACCGAAGAGCAAGAATCCCGTCTGATAGAGATTCTTGAAAGAAACTGCAAGGATATTGAGTGGACTATATTCGATCTCCGTGGGATAAATCTTACTTTGTCTTCTCATCATATCTATCTCGATCATGATAATAGACCTTCGAGAGAGTTTCAGCACAGGCTGAATCCGGTTTTACGAGATATTGTCAAGAAAGAGATTACGAAATGGTGTGATGCAGGGTTTATTTATCCCATCTCCAACTCTGAATGGGTTAGCCCATTACATGTTGTCCCGAAGAAGTCGGGAATTCAGATGGTTACAAATGAGAGTGGAGAGGAGATCCCAAAGAGAGTAACCACATCCTGGAGGGTGTGCATTGATTATAGGAAGTTGAATGCCGCGACGAAGAAGGACCACTTCCCTTTGCCTTTTATAGACCAGGTCGTAGAGAGGTTGGCAGGAAAGTAGTACTTCTATTTCCTTGATGGTTACTCCGGATACAACCAGGTCACTATTGCTCCTGAAACCAGAAGAAGACCACCTTCACTTGTCCTTTTGGCACGTATGCTTTTTGACAAAAGCCCTTTGGATTGTGCAATGCTCCTGCTACTTTCCAGAGGTGTATGCTTGCTATTTTTGCAGACATGGTTGGTGATTTTCTAGAGGTCTTTGTGGATGATTTTTCAGTCTATGGAAAGTTTTTTGACGATTTTTTAGCGCACCTAGACCAGGTTCTTCAGAAATGTTGTGAGGTAGATCTCGTTTTGTCATGGGAAAAAAGCCATCTTATGGTTACACATGTAATTGTGTTGGGGCATGTCATCTCCAAGCAAGGCATGGAGGCTGACCCTGCCAAGGTGGATTTCATCAAGCCTCTCGAGCCACCATCCAACATCAAGCAGTTACGGTCTTTTCTGGGGCATGTCAGCTTTTACAGACGGTTCATTCAAGATTTTTCCAATATTTCTCGACCGTTAACTGAATTATTAGGCAAAGACATTGAGTTTTTGTTAGATTACGAATGTCGCCATGCCTTCCTCACATTGAAAGAGATGATTATCAGTGCTCTTGTCTACATCCACCTGATTGGTCTCTTCCCTTTGAGATCATAACGGATGCTTCAGAGTTTGTGGTCGGGGTGGTATTAGGATAGCAGAGGAACGGACTTCCTATTTCTATCCACTATGCCAACCGAACTTTAGATGATGCTCAGCGCAATTACATAGTAATAGAAAAGGAGATGCTAGTAGTGGTATTTGCATTGGACAAATTCAGATCTTATCTTCTTGTCTCCAAGATCACAGTTTACACAGATCATTCAGCTATCAGATTTTTGATGGAGAAGAAGGATGCTAAGGCACGCCTTCTTAGATGGATTATCTTACTTCAGGAGTTTGATTTGGATATTAGAGACAAACTTGGGGTAAAGAATGCGGTAGCCAATCACCTCTCCCGATTACAGATAGAGCAACCTTCAGACGAGTACACGCCATAGATTGTAGAGAGATTTCCAAACAAGAGTATCTTTGCAGTTACCGAGCTTCCATGGTATGCAGTTATAGTAACTTTCTGGTTACACAGAAAAGTCCACAGGGTTGACCGAAGGACTGAGTCGACATACTAGTTTCAAGGTACGATACTACCATTGGGAGGATCCGATTCTTTTTCGTGAAGGACCAAATTATGTTTATAGGCGATGTATTCCTCATGAGGAATACAATAGTGTCCTCACTCTGTGCCATTCCTTAGAGGCAGGAGGACATCATTTAGAGAAGAGGACAGCGTAGAAGGTACTTCAGAGTGGATTTTTGTGATCGACTCTTACTCGAGATGCTTGTACATTCGTGAAGAGTTGCCCGGATTGTCATAGAGCGGTAGGGACAATCAGTGCTAGAGATGCGATGTCTATGCGGTCTGTTATTATTTGCGAGATCTTTGACGCATGGGGCATAGATTTTATGAGATTGTTCCCTTCCAGCAGTGGCTTTGAGTATATTCTTCTCGATGTGGATTATGTTAGTAGATGGGTGGAGGCTATACCCGCATGAACCGTAGACAGTAGAATAGTATGCAAGTTCCTGAGGAAACATATAATTTCACGGTTCGGTATTCCACATATTCTTATTTCAGATGGGGATCACCATTTCGTTAATAAGGAGGTAAAAAAGCTAGTGAAGAAATATGGCATTGATCATAGAGTAGCTTTTCCTTATCACCCACAAACGAATGGCATGGTTGAAGTCTCAAATAGGGAGGTGAAATCTATTCTTCAAAAATTAGTACGATCAGATAGGAAGAACTGGTCACAACTTCTAGACCAAGTTCTTTTGGCATATCGTACTACATATAAGACGCCCTTAAGAACTTCACCCTTCAGACTAGTCTATGGGAAGCCATGCCATTTGCCCGTAGAGATCATACATAAATCTGAATGGGCTATTAGAGAGATTTCGTTGGATATGCAGAAAGCAGGAGCCAAGAGGAAGATGGATTTGAATGAGCTAGTAGAGATTCGAAATCAAGCATATGAGAACACCATCATTTATAAGGACAAAGTGAAGAGATGGCATGATATACATATTCGGCATAAGACCTTTGTTTCTTGGCAGAAAGTTTGGTTGTTCAATGCACGATTGAGAATTTTTCGTAGCAAACTGACAAGTGGGAAGGACCTTACATAGTCAGAACGGTGTACGACAATGGAAGCATAGTTATATTAGATGTGTCACCTGGTGCAGAGCCGTTCGTGGTGAATCGGCAGATGTTGAAGCATTTTGTGGAGACTACTGATCATCTGGCTCGTGTTGAAGTGATCTACTTTGTACAGGATTCATGATTACTCTTTCACCTTGTCTCATCCTGTGCAGAGACTTTTGAGCCATTCAATTTTTGGAGTACACACCACTTGTACATTCTTCAGACCACAATCGTGCCCATTTTTTTGCTTGTCTTTTATGCTTAGGATACCAGATCCTAAGTATGGGGGGAACTGATTGCCCGTTTATTAGCGTTTTCGATTTTATTCTTTTATATCTTGTATATCTTTTCTTTTCCACGAATCACTGGTACCCAATTTTTGGCCACATTCTTTTCTAAATTTAGGATGCCTTATCCTAAGTATAGGGGGACCGAGTGATTTCGTTGATCTCGTTTTCTCTATTTATTGTGTTCCTTTGTTGTATATTCTTTTCCCTCAGTCACCTCATTTTTTCTCTTCTATTATACTTACGATGACCAGATCGTAAGTATAAAGGGGTGATTGACTTCACATCATTTATTCTTTTTCACCGACTTTTACTTAGAACGGGTTATGTCCTCCTTTTTCTCTTTTGACGCTATGAGGACATAGCATAAGCTAAGTATAGGGAGGTGTGTATATATTGTATATATACTTTTGTCCATAACTCATACTTTTATGTATTTTTTATATCTATAAAATCCATAAAAATAGGTGAGGGTTAATTTAAAATCCATCTATTTATGTATTTATTTATAAAATCCTTGTAAATAAGTAAAATATATTTAAAGTCTTTATTTAAAAATTTTTAACTTAAAATATGTATTTAAAATATGTAAAATACTTATTTAAAACTCTATCTTTTAAAATATGTGTAAAAATCATTTTAATCCTTGTAAAATTCTTTGTATATAAAATCTATAAAATACATTAGTTATTTAATCCAAATAAAATATGGGAAATTGATCTTGTAAAATTTTTGTATATATACTTGTTTATAAAAATTAGAAAATCTATAAAAAAATACAAAGTCCTAAAATTCATAAAAAAAATTATAAAAGCTTTAAAATCCATAAAAATGAGTAAAATTCAGATTATGTACTTCACAAAAACATTGTTGCATTTGCATTCGCATTTTCCAGAATAGTTTGATTTCAAAAATTAAGGATTGGGAATAGTCTAAAGGATAGAGCTTAAGTAGGGCCTTTAACTTTCATTGTAAGGAGCCTTGTTAGGAACTAGAGTTTAGACTCTTCAGGTCTTTGACTTAAATCTTTGGGTTCCATAAGACCATATTTGGGAAATCAACTCATATTTGCCTATTAGAACACTTGGTGTCATCCGTATAACTCTTCATCTATGAACCAATTTTGGACACATGCACTTTGCATTTAGCTCAACTTGCATGGGGATGCAAAGTGCAATCCACTTTGGTAGTATGTTTCCATCTTTGTCTTTGCAGCATTGACGTCTAAAGACGGGAGAGATTGAGGTTGTGATAGCCGCTTCGGATGAGGGATGGATCTGCTGACACAATTTTTTCTAAGACCTCAAAAAAGGACGAAATAAAAGATTCTATATCCGTCGGGGTACAAAAAGAGGAATGCGGTGTAAGCAAATTACAAAGCCAAATCAAAGAAGAAGACACTAAATACAAATATGACCACAATGGTCCAAGCCTCCACCAAAAATGCATGCACATCTTAGTGAAGATTTATCTACACTGGCTGGGCTTCACAAGGAGATGCATCTACACTGGTCGCACTCTAGTTCTTTTCTCATTCTTCTACTTTCTCTCTATATTCGATTGTGGACATAGCATGATCTGACCTTAGAAGGGAATACCTCCCTCCCCGAGGAAAGAGTGTCTTGATGAGGAATCAATGGAAGTGCATAGTTAGTTTCTTTGCTTCTTTAAGCAGCAAGAGCTAAAACAATTTACACACAGTACAAATTGAATTCAAGACTGATAGAGTTAGTGACATGGATGAGTGGATCTGAGCTGGCAGTTGAGGAGAAACTAAATAAGGATTTGTGGAACTTGAGGACTATTGAGATTAAAATCCTAATCCTTGTTAAGGCTCCGACAAAATGCTCCTTTTAGGACCGACCAAGCTATGTCTATTGTTTGTTCTCATGAATTGGTTTAGGAAAACAAATTCATTCTAACTTTCTTTATTTTTTCCTTATTTTTCAAATAAGTGTTTGCTAAGAGACTAGCAAAGTTTAAGTATAGGGGGTAGATGAATCCATGATTCATTAACATTTTTGTCACATTTTGTCTTAAAATCCTTAACAAATACATGTAAATATCCATTAATTCTCATTTTTTATCAAAACTCCATTCATGACTAAGAATGCAGTTTTATGCATCAAAAACATGTAAATAAATAAAAGAATAAAAATGAAGAAAAGAAAAGAAGGCAGATTGTAAATATGTATATATGTACAATATGACTTATAAAATCTAAATATAGCTGTAATATATATATATATATATATATATATATATATATATGGGTCATATGTGGCTGCCCCCGCCTTATTTGGGCAAAAGTTTTTATTTTTTTTGAAAAATAACACCATTTACATTCATCCCTATATCCCTCCTATATACCATTCGAATTTCGTCAGAAACAGAGACTCCTACGGCCTCCATCCGGACAGTAATTTTTTAACGGTAACAGGATTTTTTTAAATCGATACCATCGAGATGGAGGCCGTAGGAGTCTCTGTTTCTAACGAAATTCGAATGGCATGTAGGAAGGATATATGGATGAATATACATGGTTTTATTTTTCAAAAAAATAATAAAAAAAACGCCGAAAAATGGGGCGGGGGCAGCCCCATTTTTTCCTATATATATATATATAACCTAATCCTCGAGACCAAGTCAGCATGGATTGGTCGACAAACAAACAAGTATTGGGAGATAAGGAAAGAAAATCATAAAAATAATTAAAGATACATTCCACACATTCTTCATTATTTATCAAATAAATATCAAATCTTCATTGATTTTTAATTAGTTCATATGTATATATTTCACCAAATCTTTTCCTAATTATTTCTAAAACTATATATAAAAATATAAAAATAAGTTAAAAATATCATCATCTTGTACATATGCCAAGAAATCCAACTTTTAAACTGTCAAATTTTCAACTTCCAAACATCATAACATTCTCATATGAACTCCAAATTCACTCTAAACACCTTTAAAGTTCATAAAATAATATTCTCTAATTAATGGTGGTGATTTCATTAAAATCGGAGTCCATTCGCCAAAAGTCAGTTTTGGGACCTAATGACAATGGAGTTTATGGTCTATTTAGTTTATTTAGAACATATTATTTATAGCATTATTAATTTTATAATTTTAAATTAGTTTCGTTATCTTGTATTTTCACCATGATTTATTTCAGAATTTTTGGAGCTTATTTATTATTTTAATAAAATCCAAAACCCTAATTTATAAATGAAATTGAACTATATAACTTATACCCGTATTTATTGATATATCTAAACTAATTTATTAAAACCTACAAAAATTCACAAAGGCTTTATTTATTACTCTAATTATTAAGAAAATATAAAATTAATATATAATTATTTATTGAATTAAAAATCCAAAATCTATTTATTAAGTACTATTCATAACTATTTATTAATAAAACTGTATAATATTTATTTTTTACAAAAAGTAATTATACCATAATTTAGATAATTTAATTTTCTAGATTTTTCATTTTTATACTTATTTAAAATAACATCATTTACTATTTATTATGTAATTTATATTGAATTTTCACATCTGGCCAACCAGGTGCTGACATATGTCAGCACCTGGTGTCTTCTTCTTCAAGAAGCTATTGCAGCTTCTGTTCCAATACCCCTTCTTCACCGAATTTTCCCGCACCATTTCAAACTCCTTGATTCGATCCTACTCCTCCATTGCCTTCTCCTAACAACCATCTTACACGCCTACCCTTAAATTTACCCAAACCTCCTTCCATTTCACCAATAATCTCTAAAGTTGGTGTGATCAACTAACTCTCCTACTAACCTTGAACCTCCCAGTTGCAGTGGCTGGCCTCTTCCCTTCCAAGCCTTGTTCCGGCCAACTGAGGTGGTGACAGCACCTAGGAGAAGCCCCACGTGGAAGGAGGAACATCAGAAGAGACGTTCCAAGGCTAGCTTAGCCTTGCATCACCGCCATCGGGCCGTGTCAAGCTCCGGCAAGGATCGACCATTGAGCAACCACCAGAGGTAATACACCTCTATTCCCCAGATCTATTCTTCCATCATTGCAATTTTATTTCTCGATGTGTATGCCATGTTTAGCGTAGATAATCGTATGATTAGATTCATTAATAATCCTTCTTAGACGCGCACCTAATTTACATATCAAATTCATTTTTAAATCAATCAAAGTCATGATCATTCCTCTCTCGTTTTCACGGTCATTTTCATATTCTGGAAATACATTTTTTTAATCTGCAAATCTCATAATTGTTGGCCGATTCTTGCACGAATCGAGCACCTAGATGTCCTTTGCAGATATATCTTTCATCTGGAGTGAAACCCGGACATCTGGAGCTTCCAAACGTGAAGAAATTCCAAATCAAGAAGGTGGCGCATCATCTTTCAGATAGCTAGACCGCCATCTTCATTAGCGGATCGTCCATCGTCGTCGCATCCTTTGGAGCAGCTCCACCGCAGGCGAGCTCAAGGGTGAAGGAATCACCCCTCTGGCCCCACTGGAGGCCCCAGATCGTTGTTGACTGCTGGAGATAAATCGGAGAAGACACCATCGTTATCAGCCGCACGTCGAAGCTCAAGAATAGGAAGAACGCCAGAAGCTACAGGCTTCCGACACGTGTCCCCCACGGACGACTCAGATCGCGTCTCCATCTTCTAATCATGACCGTCAAATGCGAAACGGTGGAAAATTTGCATCTTAAACCCATCTGAGTTCCAGATTTTCAGTCGTGCCCCAGAAGTTTCCAGAATTACATTTAGGTCCCTACATGGGGACCTAAATGTAATAACTTTAGTTTTCTTTTCAGTTCAGTCATTTTCAGGGACCTTTTTGTAAAAAAACATTGAACTTTTCTCTATTGTTACACCCATGGCTTGTAGGGGTTGTTTGGATCTCAATTTTTTTTATTTTTCCGCAATTTTTTTAGGGTAGACTTATAATTACCCAAGACAATTTCCTAGTATTTTTCCCATATTTTTTCGTCGCTCCATTGCGTCGTTTCGATTTGTGTAATCTTAAGTTAGTTTTGAGCCGAATTTCTTTTAATTTATTTATTTATAAAATCAAGAATTAAGAGGATTTTTCAGGAATTTCATTCTTGTCTCAAAAACAACGGTTTTAATATTTTGCCTCCTTGATTTCGACCCAGGCACACTTACCTGGTAAAATAAAATAGTGTAAGATAAAATAGGAGAGAAGCCGCTTTATCCATTTCACTTTCTCTCTCTCTCATATTTTATCGATCTTTGTTTTATCAACTAGGGTTTTGATTCGGAGCTATCTCTACACCGACATCTTATCGCTCCTGAAATCCTGAGTTATCAATGAGCCAAATAGTAACATATTGAATTGGGTTATTACCTTGATTAACAACCCAACACGACTAAATTTTTTTGGAAAAAGATATATCCTTGACAAAAGAATATCTAACTCAGGGTGTCCTGCAAATGCAAAGAATGGAGCCTCTGTGAGATTACTAATATCTAACTTAGGGTATCCTGCAAATGTAGAACAAACGAAAAATACATGGTAAAAACAAGATTGATATAATACAAGTGTTGATCCAATCTGAAATGCGAAGAGGATCCTATTAAGATATATCAAGATCCATAATAAAGGAATCAGAAGATTAATACCCTTTTCTTTGCATGAGAAGAAATGTGCATCCCTGCTTTCTTCCTTAAATGGAAAGGTAAAGGGTCTTTCTTCATGTTCTCAAGCTGCTACACCAGATAGTTATTAACAATAAAGTCCATATATATACCTACAAAGAGAAGCAAGGCGTGATGTAATTAGAGTGCGGACAATGGATGTGTCCAATCTTCATTAAAACTTGAGACATTAAGATAGTACATACCGATTGTTGTCCTCGTCAAAGTACCAGAAAGCAATGTAGAGATGCTCCTCTCTGTCCATCTTGTTCATATGCATAGTTGTTGTTGATGAACTCCTCATAGTTGATTAATCCATTGCCATCGGCATCAGCCTAATCACACATTAAGTATTAACTCAAGATGAAGTGGAAAGAACATTGCCAAGTCTTTTTAACTATTTTCTTACCGGTTCCATGAGTTGTTTACCTTAATATTCCGTTTGCTTTGTACCCTACTTGGTGACAACTTCCATGAGTTGGATTCGGATCTTCTCTTCAACCTCATGCAATAAATTCAGAGAAAATAAGTAATACATCATACAATATTGATTAACTTAAATTATCAACTTAACAAACTTGACACAAATGACGCCGTTACATAAATGCACGAAGTCACTTCTCATTACAAACAATATCCACCAAACGAAAAAAGGTTAGCAGAATTAATTGCTTGTATACTAAATATAAAAAGCTCGGTAACAACACCACTACTAATCACAGTGGAACCCCCGAATGGCAGAGCCCTCTCCAAGCAGGATTTCCTATCCAAAAACTATGACCACGACTTTCTGCTTGGCTGACAACATAATATCTTAGTATCATTATGGTATCTCTTTCTTCTTCATATCTATGTTGGTAAAATCACTTTTTCCATAATTGGCCAATGCACAATCAATTGAGGCATACTCATAAATATCATGAACACCAGAAACATATGATCCTTTAGTATCAACAACAACAAAGAATAGACATTAAGAGTAGCATATATTCCTGTATGGGAACGTTTACCATACAGTTATAGACGGCCACGATATGGTTGTATAACATTTAATATTGTATGCAACATGTACAACCTGAAGTTAAAGACGTAACAACAAACTTTATTTGTTATCGAATAAACTTTATTTGTCGATAACTATAGTTATATGTTGACTTTTTATTAATTATAAAGAAAAACCAATGAGTACATCATCTTTAAATGTATCGTCGGCCATGGAAAAAAGCTAATTTTGCAAATAAATACTTGTTATGAATATAACATCAAAAGAGATAACAATAAACGCTCAGACTATTCATTGTCATACATTGAATATGTTACAATGAACAATGTATAGAAGGTTACTTGTGTTTGTTGTTGTCTAGTCTTGAATGCATATATGCAGAAATCCTAATTGCCTATAAAGAGTAAAAGAAGGAGCATTAGAGAAGAGAGTAGTTGTGTTGTTTTCTAGGCTTGAATGCTTAAAGGGAGTAAAGGTAGAAGCACTAGAGAAGAGATTAAACTCATCCAGTGCCCGTCTATTTATTTTATTGTTAGTGGAGAATTTAACACTTCCATTACAGGAGGACGAAAATGATTTTACTTCATATTGAAATCTTATAATCTTCCCAACATGCAAAATGATGCTATTTATCCTAGCAGTATACTTGGAAGCAAAAGAACAAGCATTTGTGAGGGCATTCAACATTATTTATCTATTAAAAAAAGTATCCAAAAGAAAAACTTGATCATAATAGAAAGTGTATTGTTTACCCACTATCTTCATGCTCAACCCTTCAATCATAACCCTCACATTTGATAGAAGGCACATCTCGTGCATGCTTCATCCATTGATCACTACCCTCAATTTGCATGTTTCCCATCAACTCATCTCAAACCATTTTGCTCCAACCACCCACATTCCTTGCAATTCATCAACAAAAACCAAAATCTACCTGATAATTTAAAATGTTCAATTACAAATTAGAATAAAAGTTGAGGTATAACTATAACAACTTCACGGAAGATTTTTGTACGGCATGTTGATGATGAGTATTGCAAAGATTAGAAAACTAGATTTTTGGTTGTGGATCATCCTTCCATCTATCTTAAGAAAATGGACTTTAAACTATGCTTTAGAAAATAACATATTCTAAACATGGCCGAATTTAAAAGGACGACAACCTATTTTTTCTATAATATTTCACCTGAATATTAACCCCCCAGTATACTAACTCAAATATATGTTGGGCTGGATAGAATGCTTCGCTACTGCTTTAGCGCTTCTCTTGCATTGTTGCCTCCACAGTTTGGGAAATATGGCGTGAAAAAAAACCACCATTGGGCTACGTGATGTTCTTCTCTGTTGCGTCTTATTCACGTTCTACTATCCAAGTAACACATATTCTTGGAAATTAATCTTGGATCCGGTTTTTTGCGCTCCTCGAGTCCCATCTTAACTTCACAATTTTCTTTGTTTTTCCCGTTCTTTACTGTTTATTCTGGCCTTCCAGCGTTTTTTTTATATTTTTGTTATTAATACATAGATAATTTTACCGAAAAAAAAACCACTTATGGGTGCCCAGCTACTTGAGTCTTTCTCCACTTATAATTACATCTAAGCTAATTACCATAAATAAATGACTGAATAGATTCACCTTTGTCCTTGGAGTTGATATGAAAGTGAAAGCCAAAAGCACTTGCAACCAACCTAAACTGATATATCAAGCATCAAAATCAAAGGGTTAGTGTCGAAGCACATAAAATAATGGTTGTTACATTTAAATATCCCTGTCTTTTGAGCTAATCCCCGTCATCATCTCTTACTTCGATAACAACGGTCAAACTCACAAGAAAGCACACGTTTTATTCCTACTCTTTAAAGAAACATAGCTTGGACTTCGTCACGTTATAACCACAACTCTCAATTAGACAATTCAATACCAATCCATAAAGCCGTAGGTGGAAGAAAGATGCGAAATTAATGTATTCTTATATTAGAGAAATGCCCCTTGTAAATATTTGATATTTGAGGAAGTCCTGACGTCCATTATATTAACACATGTATATGCAAAAATTTTACAAAGGTTTTTAAGCACATGCCATTGTAAAGCTACTTTGAAAGATTTGCTATACCATAATTTATCTCGAAATAAAGATGAGTGGTTACATCATAGTCACATCAACATTTTGTTTGATCTCCTTTGATATGTGCATTGGCAATCACTAATGATTCTCAACAACATGATTGTTAACGTATTTATAATATATATTTATAATACAAGTGTTATTGAAATGGTGGGATGGGACCGATCGGTTCAATCGGTTGGACCGGTGAATCGAGGATGGACCTGTTCGGTTAATCGATTCTCACGGTTCGAGTCAAATCGGCATAATTTTAGTTCGATCACCGGTTCGATCTATTAAAATAATAAGAAGAATGATGAGTATTGAACTCATGACCTCTTATAACCCATTAATGAGTCCTAACAAACTACTCCAACTTAACTTTTTGAAAGGATTGGGTAATAAATATAAATAACCAATCACTATGCTCAAGTATTTAGTTCAACTATTGTTTGTATCTATATTAATACCATTTCTTGTTGCATATTCCAGAAAATATTTTATGTATAAAGTAATATACTTTAATTATTTGTATATTTTATATTTATTTTTAAGCATGTTTGAGTGCATATTCTGTACATGTTATAATCCATTCGGTTTAATTACGTAGTTCAACCATTTTTCCGTACTGGTTCGGTCTAATCGGATTTTAAAAAATAACAACATCATCATCCAATTAAAAACTGGTTTGATTTCATGGTCTAACCCAATTCAACCCTTTTGTTGGAATTTCTGATTCAAATCAATTTCAAAAACCATGCCATATATTACAAAATTATTAATTGAGAAATTCTATTCTTCTTCTCTTAATTCTACAAGTATGATCAATTTAATGTTGGTTAAGAATACAAGTCGAGTGTGTTCAATATGGCAAAATATTAGTAAAGATAGTATATTTACAAGGCTAACTAACAAAATATGTAGGCACATGTCACATGTAAATAAATTATAAATGCATCTACACACTATTGAGCACTCGCAAGGGGACCTACTATAAATACTTAAACAACTGATACACATTAGGTTACCCATAACCAAAAAACGAGGGTTTTTATCTTTTCCATGACACCTCATCTCCACTAGACCTAACCAAAATGCTGGTCGGGCCAGCCCATGAGCCGGGACGAACAGGTCGAAGTTAAAAAACCTCTGTCCAAAGCTCGCCATGGGTCGGCTCATGGTCCATTTCGTTCTTTTTTCAATGAATTTTTTAATGATATTTAATATGTTTAAATGATTTTATTAATATCATTTATAGTTTATATAACTAATATAAGTAGTTTACATGTTACTTGACTTGTAAACTATTGAATTTTATTTAAAACTAGTGTCACAAATGAAAAACTTAAAGTGTATCATATTAATACAGGTATTATTTGACATATATTTATATATTTTTATTTTTTGTGAGCTGCACCGAGCCAACCTATACCTAAATCTCCAAACTCCAACCTGACCCATAAGTGGGTTGGGCGGGCGCCAGGTCTGATCTCCACCATCCCAACATCAATGGCAATATCCAATAAGGCCAATCTGCATTTCCCTTACTAAATCCCTTCCTTTGCTCTCGTTGTCATGTGTTAGGATGCGTCAAGAATAATAGGAAAACAACCTCCAACAGGACTAATGATCACTAATGAGAAAAGAAGAGAGAGAGAGAGAGAGGACATGGGAGGAGGAACAAAGAATGGGGGTGGGTTAGTGATGGTGGGGCATGTTGGGCACTTGCCTTGGTGGCAAAGCTTCCTACCCTCCCCAATCCCACTAATAATAATTTGGTGGTTTATTAATTAGGAGGAAAGCTAATGAGGAGGGCACACCATGATGTGTTGCCATTAATTAAGATAAAAGTGGTTGCATTATGTGATGATCATGTGGCTTTGGCAAGTGGGTGGGGGACGGAGTGGGCCCCAATTGATGTTTGTTTGAAGTACATTGTGGGGGCTTCTTTTTCCGCCTATCACATCCCTTTCACTAATCTATTTATGTTTTGTATCTCCTTCTCATTGGTACTATCTCTCTTGTTTGTTTTCTTATTGCTAACTATACTTTGGCAAGGTAGCTGGCTCCTCATATAGACAAGATTAGCATCTTCAAATGCTTTTGCATTTCTTTTCTATATTTTGGACAGAAATCAGTGTTTGTTTGCAAGGAAGGATACATGCATAAGATGTAAACATATATGTAAAGGGTAGGGTGGTGGATGTTTAGACTTTTTTTTAGTACTCACTTAATAGTCTAGTGGTAGTACAGTGTGTCTACCACACAAAAAATTATGGTTCAAATCTCACTTTGTAGGGGTTGTGTTAGGTAATCGACGGGCAACGTAAAAAATAACCGAATCTTTCAACATGGATTTGAGGTAGAATCCATGTAGCATACCCTACTTATATTGGGAGAAGGTTTAGTACATTTTTTTAACCCACAAGGAAGATTGTCCAAGAAGGTAAAAAATTGGAAGTGTTGAGTGTTGTTGCTTACCATTTTCCCTTAAATGAGCGAGTTGGAGGCTTCTAAGTTGAATCTCTCTTTTTATTTTGTCCTTTTATAAATGTTACGACAAATATATTGCCTAGTTTCTAATCAATCAAAATCAGCTGAAGGATGCACGTTTACTCGTTTGATTCTTTTTGTTGGAGAGTACAAATGCAAGAGTTCTTAATTTAAGTGAACCATGTTTTTTTATCAAGGAACGAATTCTTATCATACATGAAAGTATCATAGAAATTTCCTTATTGGAGACAGATTTTCTTATGAATGAGATAAGACGGTTAATTTATGGAATTTTTATGCACACGTTCATGTGAAATATTGAAATTATGTTTAGCAATACTTATCATTAATGGTCTAGTGTTGACACAACATGAGTGGCACGGGCTGCTTCATGTTTGGGATGGCAATGTAACTTTTACTTGCAACCAAAATTCTTTTTTTGGAGTTAATTCTGATGTTACACAATAAATTATGGCGGACTAAATCGTGGTCGTGATGCCGACATCGGGTGATTTTGGCCCAATATACTTCCTTGGACCAATAGATACATCTATATATGATACATGCGATATTAACAGGAGTGCTGGAAATAGATTTCGTTTCCTTATGATTGGAATCTCATCTCTAATCAAGTTTCCTCTTCTATTGAAGATTGGCTCCTATAGGCTATAGGCAGATCCTCGGGGGTCCATACATAACACTTTTGCATGAAGTCTACTTTAAATTTAATTGTTAGCATCCATCTCTCCATATCATGATCCTCAGAAGCTTCATTACATGAAATTGAATCATTGCCAGAGCTGATACATGGAATCCATATTCTCTATGTGATCTTACCACCTTTAAACTGATTTGAAGATGTATGAGTGTTACATCTTTAATTATCCTTCTAGTTTATGATTTTAAGAGCCTCATTATCTTCTTATGACTCAGTGAGTCCCTTTACTGCATTCTTATCTTGATTCCTAAGAAAATCATCCTCTAAGGATCATATCCTTAGAGATGAAATCTTTTAAGAATCTTAAGGCTTTAAAGTAAATATTTAATACCATTCTTTATATACCTATGAAGTAGAACTCTCTAGTGATGGGTTTCAGCTTACTGGCATCCATGTCTAGGTCATGGACCAAGCAACCCTAAACCATAGCTTATGAGGTATTTTAGGTATATATTTTCTTGGAATCTTATTAAGTGTGTGTGTATATATATATTACAATATCTACTACATATACGATGAATCCATGATTCATTAATATTTCTTTTGCATTTTATCTTAAAACCCTTAAATACATGTAAATATGCATTAATTTCCTTCTTTTATAAAAGTCTCATTCATGTAAATATACATTTTGTAAAATTGTTTGTACATTTTTTGTAAAATTTATTTTGTATAAAATATTTGTAATTTTTTATTTGTAAAATACTTTGTAAATTATTGTTTATCAAAATTATGTATATTGTGTAAATTGTTTTAAAATATTTGAAAATAAAATGTTTGCAAAAACATGTTTTAAAATTATTTGTAAAACTATTTGTAAAAAGTTTGTATAACAGTTTGAAATGAATTTGTAGAACTTTTATAAAATCTTTTGAAAAATATTTTGTAAATCTTTCAATCTTTTGTAAAATGATTCAAAAGGATTGTAAAATTTTTGTAAACTTATTTTGTCACGTAGGATATAAAATATGGGATGTATATGTTTGTTGTAAAATCCACGTGTGTTTAAAAGTCGTGATTATTTCTACTTATGTAAATAATTTTTGTGTTGTATATAAAATTCTTTGATAAAATTAGTATTTAAAAATTGTAAATAAAATCCTCTTGTAAAATAAAATCTTGTATAAAACTTGCATAATCCTTGTATTTATATGTGTATAAAATCCTTGTAAATATGTACATAATCCTTATTGATCCTTATGAATGCATTCAACTACTAACTCTTTTATTTCTTGAAAAAAGTGCAAATCAAGAAATCATTTCACAAAAATATATTTTTGTTGCATTTGCGTATGCATTTTTCAGAATGATATTGGCATTTAAACTAGTTCGAATAAAACCGAAGAATGGAGCTTGGTTAAGACCTTAATCTACTTAATTGCAGAGGAACTTTATAGAAACTGGAGTTAGTGTTGGACATATGAGCCCCGGGCGAACCATTCTTACAATAAATGTTATTGTAATGTATATGTTTTATCAATAAAAGTTATTGATGTTTCACTCCCTTTCAGAAATGAAATGAATGAATGCACTATAAGATCCCTCTGTACAATTTGGGTTATGTACCATATCCATGTTGATGATCATATAGTTGTTGATTCATTAAATGAATCATAGAAGTTGGTGTTTGGATGAATATCTAAAGAGTTAGATAGATGACTCATCAAGCACCGTCAAATGATTATTAAGAGATGATCTCCAGCCTGAGTAGGAGATGGCAATCCTTTCTCACATAGGCTGAAATCCAATCGACCTCTTGATGCAAGTCCTCTGCATGGGAATAGTGATTCGGAGGTGTCAGATTTGTTAGGTCAAAGGGTTGACTTAGCGAGATCGAGATAACCTAAGTCCTATGTTGAATACTGTCACAGCATAGGCACGCATCCTCTGACCAGAGATAGATGTATTACTATATGTCTGAGTGTGTACATTTCGCATACCAATAGGTTGACGACCTAACCAAGGTCTATACACCGACGAGCTGGTGTGCATGTAAGGACATATGACTAATACGATCTCTCAAAGGGATCATACAAGTTCACTTATGAACCGAAAGATATGAGCTCACTCATGAGGTATTGGGACCGATCAAATTCCATTCATGGTCGTCGTGCTTCGGAAGCATGACAATAATTTGAAGGTATGATATATGCTTTGGGAAAGAATATAATCGATACTGATTCCCAATGACCAAGATTGAGAAACTTGGTGATCAAACCCTGAAGAAGACAGTGTAAAATTGATCTACATCTTTAGGTTGATCATAGGTCTTCCAGTATGCAGGATGTACATGTATTGGG